>OY482674.1:15303743-15808743 GCA_960531455.1 Urophora cardui
TAAAATTTAATTCTTAATCAAATTATTACTTCATTTCCGTAACTTAACAGCATGGACATTCTACATATCGCCCGTTTTATGCAATAGGGAATTTAACTCGAAATTTTCGATTTCTGGGATTTTGCCATATATTTCAATAACTGGGTAGTGCCTTTGAGTCTAGTCATATAAAATACTCAAAAAGATAAAAATGGCGGAAATAAAAGTGATTTTGTAGTTAGCCGTAGAAGGAAACTATTTGAAATTATAAAACTTTATTTGCGTTTTCCCAAAAATAAATTTTTTTGAGTTAAATCCCTATTGCATAAAACGTGCGATATATACCCTGCAGAAAATATGGGTGACAGTCACGCACGGCGATAGCCACTGTTCATGACTGGTTAGGCACTGGATCCAAACGGATATAGAGCGGGACAGTTGGTGCAAATATTGTAAATATCACACAATTATACCTGCCAAAATTCCCAAAAAGAGAAATTTTTCTCAAATCAATCAAGATTGTTTCCCTAAAGGTCTGAACAAGCCATAGTGGCGAAATTGAAAAAAGAATTCCCTCAAAATAAAATTTCCCAAAAAGTGATTTTTTTTTTTTAACTAGGTAAAATCATTTCTCTTACTCTCTACTGATTTACTAATGCTAAATTTAACACAAATATATTAATTTCCAAAATTTCCAGAAAGGAAATTTTTCTAAAATCAACTGAAACACCTTAAATTAAAATTTCCCAAAAAGGAAAGTTTTTCCTGAATTAACTAAAATTGGTTGCCCAAACGTCTAAACGAATCATAGTAGTGAAATTGTAAAACAAAATAGATATCAAATTTAAATTTCCCAAAAAGGAATTTTTTTGAAATCACATAAAATTGTTTCTCTTAAGCTTACCTAAGTCGAAAAGGTAAATTTTACTAAACTATATTAATTTCCAAAATTTCCCAAAAAGGGAATTTTTTTGAAAATGTAATAAAATGGTTTGCCTTAAACTTGAGTGAGTCATGATGATTATTTCAACAGAGTTTAGCTATAAAAATATTAATTTTTAAACTATCACCAAATAATAGACATTTCGAAACGCATTCTAGAGTTCTGCCGTGGGAGCATTGTCACTTCGTAAAAAAAAAAAACCATTGAAGCATTGCCTTGGGCTAGATGGAGATACAACCCTGCCTCTTTATGAGCTAGTTCTGCGCTAGTTTCGAACTATTTCGATTTTCTTGGGGGCATTCTCTTGTATAACACAATTATCTTGATGCCAGCAAATGCATGTGAACCTAAAAAATCCATTTTGGCCTATTTCCTCACACTTTACCGCAAATTTTAAATTTTCGAAATTTTGTATGTACATATGCAAGTCTACATGTGTGTGACAAAGTGCACAACTCGATAAAACACGGGTAGGTATGTATTCCAACTCAAAACAGCTTTTGTTTTATACCGAGCCACCATGATCCGTGAAGTTCATAATAAATAAACGGCAACAGCAGCAGTGGAGAGGTGATAGATGCAATTGTTTTCTCTGCTTTTGTTCTTGTTAACCTTCCACAATGCCAATTTCACTGGCCAATACGAAAAAAAAAACACAATAAAAACAGTAACAGAACCAAATAAATTGTAGTTGTTTGGCCGTATAAAGTAAAAGTACACTTGCTTAAGCATAAACGCAAATGTTACAATAACAAAACCAATGTAAAAATAACCAAAGGCAAGGCAAAATAATTCAAAGCAATAAAAAACAATCCCAAACAAGTGAACTGAGTTAGTATTTTCTGATAGGCATGAATAGATAGAAATATGTACATATATCCATACAGGGCATGTCAAAAGTGAGTGGATAGCTTATAATGTCTTAAAACAAGTTTTTGTTTTTAACTCCGATTACCATTATGTTATTATTATGGGGGTAGCGGCGATACGAGAGGCGCTGGAGTCTTTCAAAGGAAGAGCGAATGTAAATACGTTTATATGTATCTTCTCAGACAGCCAGGCTGCACTGAATTTTCTTTGGACTGTCCCATGTAAATCTAGAAGCGTGTAAAATTGCTGCAGATCTCTAATTGAAATTGCTAAGCAGTTTGCCTTTAACCTTGTATGGCTGCCTGAACATTGTAACATACCGGGAAACGAGTTGGCAGACGAACTTGCTAGAGGGCACATCCGCTCCACTTTTACCGTCGCGGAAGGGTTTAGATATGCCGTTCGCGACCAGCAAGCTCATACTGAAGGAGTTCTACTAAAAAAAAAAAAAAAAAAAGTGAGAGGTGTCATTTTCTGTTTACTTGACTTGCAACTTTACTAGGCTCTTTGGCGAAGACGAAGTCCTTAACGGCTTCGAATTTGTAGCTGCTAACAGCTGATGTGGTTGTCAAGATGTGCTCTCTTTGTGTGATGACAGGAGGTACTTCGTTTTGTCCTCGCTTACCCGCAAACTCATTTTCTGAGCCTCTTTATACAGCTTGGAGAAGGCACAACATACAACGCGATTAAGCCCTGGATGAGTTTTTTTTGGTCTTAAAAGAACATTAGAAGTTTACTCTTATGGTGGCTATTTAGCTAAATTCCTTATTGGCGCACCCTGTTCACACACCTACATATCTATTACATAATTATGGACATACATATGTACATGCAGAAACAAACTCACTCCACCAACCAATTGTCCAAAGCTAATAATAAATAGTGGCATCTTCCGGTCACTTTGCTTCCATGGCATACCGCTGGCACGAGCCAAACGACATTGCCTTCATAACGAAGTAGATACGCCTGGTGAGTTGGGTGATTGGGCAGAAGAATATAAAGTCTACAGCGCTAAAACTTCATACATATGTACATAGGTTTATATACATAACTAAAGTAAGTAAAACTTGAGTTGTTGTTGTTATGGCAGCAACGAAAAAAGCAATTTAAATTGAAACTGCTCGCCCGCAGATACCCACCGTTGTCCATCGGCATAACAACAGCGGAAACCACATGGACTTGAATCAAAAATACAAAAGTATGAAATAATAAATTGAACATACATACAGACATATGGACGCACAAACAAACTATCTTATCGCATTTCTCTTTCGCTTTCCTAAACTCGCACTCAGCAATCATTACTAAAAATTGCGGTAGAGGATGTAGGAGGGAGGTAGTGGGTGGTTTCGATGTCCATTCTGTTATTTTATGCTTAACTAAGGCGTGTATATTGAACCACTGACCATATTTTTGAGCTTACCGCTATTCTATTTTGTAGTGGAGTAGTACTACCTCTAATCAGAAAGCCATAATTTATAACTGCGCTGATAGTTAAGCTGAACAAATCGAGGTAATGCATTTAAAGTTTAGCGAATATTTTAATAATATAACATATTCATTTTATTTTATTTAAAGAAGGTAATGCTTATACATACATACTATTTGGAATACGTTTAATTGTTATGCAAGAGTTTGAATGAAAAAGAACTGTTAACACACCATTCATAAAATTTTAATGCCTCTTGATATTCGATAGATTTAGTTGATGTAATTTGATTTGACAAGAAAAGGAAACTGGAAAAAAATAATAAGCAATTTATCAATCAATCGCAGTCGATTTTTTTTTTCTATTTTTCCACCGATAGAATAGAAAAGAATGGAAATTTTTGGTTTGTTCTGCGACCATTAGGTCATCAGCTCTAAGGATAGCGCTTGGCTTTAGAGACTGAATGTGCCCCTGCCCTGGTCAGGGTATACCCATGTTGCTTGTACTGGCATCGCATTCGTCCTGTAAGTATTTTTCAAAAAACGTTAAATTTAAAAAAAAGTCTTCAAAAGTAAAAAAAAAAAAACAAAAAAATTCTTTTTGGTAAATGACAGTTGTTATCATGGCGTTCATTTAGGCTTATTAAATTTTATATACATACATACATATATCGACGCTTCGAAATAAAACTGTACTAAGTCTGAAAACTGTGTTTTTCAGGAGTAGCTCTCAAAGTTTAAACTCGATATGAAACTTCAGTTGTATGCTAAGTACATTTTCACTTGTAACTTCTGTTTGGATTGAACGATCAACATCAAAACACGACAGTATCAAAGTCAGGGTACGCTTTATATAAAACCGTAAGAAAAAATAAAAACTTGCTACGTTGTTTTTCATGGCAAGCTCTCAAAATTTTTATTCTGAAAAAATCATGAGTTGTATTATATGTAAACTTTTGCTTATAACGTTTGATTGTATTGTCCGATTGATACCAAATTAGACAGCATCTTAATTAAGACAAGCTCTACTTGAAAACGCCAAAAACGGGAAAATGTACTAAGTCGACTTAGTACGATATTGTTTGGAAGCGTCGATATGTAAATTTACCCCAAATTTGAAATAAAAAAAAATTTTTTTTTAAATTAAAAAAAAAAAAAAAACAAGTAAGGAAGCCTAAGTTCGAGTGGAATCGAACATTAGATACTCAGCTGTATGCTATCATTGTTTGTTTGCGTTTGATGGAAACACGGTGTACTTTATATAAAGCGAGTGCTGAATAAAGTGGGCGTAGCCACGCCCATTTTCAAAATTTTTATCAGTCATCCAACTAAGCTTATGAATATTATTCTTTGTGCAAAATTTCATTCCTTTATGACTTCTAATTACAAAGATGTCACGTTACAAATTCCCAAAGGGAGTTCCAGAAATATCTTCGTTAAAAAGTAGGCGTGGTCATAAATCGATTTCAATAAATTTTTGCGTGTCTATTAACACAAGTTATAAAAGTGTATAAACCAAGTTTCGTCACAATATCTCAATTATTTGTCGAGTTATGGGCTCCGAAATCTCGTTGATTCCTTTGTCTGAAAAGAGGCGGTGCCACGCCAATTTTCCGAAATTTTTCTATTTTTTTTTCCGATCTATTGTAGAACTCATGCCACAAAATTTCAATGAATTATCTTTATATTTGACAAAGATATCGCTTAAAACGTTTTTATTAGGCCACTTTATGATACCCATATATAAAAGTGGGCGTGGTCGTCAACCGATTTCGCTAAAATTTTGAATATGTATTACTACGAGCAGTGAAAGTGTATACACCAAGTTTCGTCATAATATATCGATTATTTGTCGAGTTATGGGCTCAGAAATCTCGTATATTCCTGCTTCTAAAAGGAGGCGGTGCCACGCCCATTTTCCAAAATTTTTATATTTTTTGTTTTATGTCCATAGTTGGACACCTTCCATAAAATTTCAATGATATATCTTTATATTTGACAGAGATATCGCTTAAAATGTTTTTATTAGGTCACTTTATAAGACCCATATATAAAAGTGGGCGTGATCGTCAACCGATTTTGGCAATTTTTCGTCCAAACATTTGCCTAAGTAAGTATATCACGCCTACCAAATTTCATCGATATATCTTCAACGGTTTCTGAGTTATGACTCATAAAACTTTCAATGTTTGCCCCTTAATAAGTGGGCGTGGCACCGCCCATTTTCCAAAATTTCACCATATTTCTTCATAAGGGCCTGAGCTCAATACGTGTGTGAAATTTTATCACTCTAGCTCTATTAGTGACTGAGATACAAAATTTGCGATTTTTACTATATAGTGGAGGTGGGCGTGGTCATGGTCCGATTTCGCCCATTTTCAATACCATCCGTTCCTGTCTTGATACCAACTTACATTTCAAATTTCATCAAAATATCTCAATTTTTGCGCGAGTTATCGTGCGCACAGACGGACAGACGGACAGACGGACGGACATGGCTCAATCGATTTCTCTTTTCACCCTAATCATTTTTATATATATAAGTCTATATCTATCTCGATTATTTCATTCTGTTACAATCCACCGTTAGGAAATCAAAACTATAATACTCTGTGTACTAGTACAGCAGAGTATAAAAAAATTTCGGTGCTGGACCGAATTGGCTCATAAATCTAGAATACATTTCTGCATATTGAATTTTCGATCCGTTGAGGGGGGTCCAGCGTCACGTATTCTAATATATGCATTATTGACTGATTTTCTGCGCAGTGTCATCACTCACTCACACGCTCACACGCATTACACCGAGAGAAGAGGAAACCTAAGGCGGCTCACCTCACACGCAGCGTGAGCGGCACATTCCTACCTCACTCATTCAAAATGAGCGAAGAAACAAACAAAACTCCTCACTCACTCACACATACGCTGAGTTTCTTCCTACCCGCTTGACACTCCTAGTCTACGCATATGCTTTGTAAGCCTGCAATTTCCTCTAAGAACTCCGGTCCAGTTTTCTTAGTTTGTTTCTTAGAGAGGTTCCGAAACCCCTTGAATGGACTTATGTTATACCCTCCCATATTATCTTTGCCTGGCGCATTCCATCGTTCTGGAGCCGGTATTGTTACCTCAACATCTTTTCCTCGTTCCTAAGTTAATTCCTGATAGTATGTGGACTTATTGCTATGATTAGCTCGTTTCGTATTCGCTGCCTTTCTGGCCTGCTCATTGCCCCCTGCTACCCAGATCACTAGGATGGAGTTACGAGTTGCAAGGTCATCGAGGCTATTCACACACTCTAGCACAATCGAAAATTTTATCTCGAAAGAAGACATTGCTTTATGTGCTGCTTGACTAAAACTTAATATGACTATACTTTCATTTGAGTACCCACGTTTCAGTAATATGCCGGCGCACTGACTAATGGCCTACACTTCCACCTGAAAAAGCTCGGATAAACCCGGATAGGTAAAGAGAACTTTGAACTGGGAACCAATATTCCAACGCCAATTCCCTCAGGGGTTTTCGAGCCGTCAGTATGTCATATTAGATTATGGGATTGTTGATAACTCTCGATACTAGAGACATTCCATGATTTTTTTCTCCACAAATCTCTTGTCGAAATTTTTAACCCTACACACGGTAGGCAGGAAGCGACGATAGGTTGCATGAAAATGTCGAGAAAAAAGGAAAGTGGGGTTGTGTTATGTGATGTTTATAGATGAAACATCCGTTGAAATTAAAATCCGAGCTGCTCCTTTTTCAAGGATATCCACATTTTTTGTTTTTTTTGAAAGGATCAAATATTGAGGAAATCGAAAATTCGCCACCGTCCAAATTTTTCCGATTTCAATACATTATTTGGTCGCTAAGGGATACAAAAAAAGGTATTAAAAAGAAAAAAGGACACCTGTAGTGGAAAAATCCAATGTGAACAGGACCTAAAGGATAAGCACTGAAATATAAAATAACACAAAAAGTACCCACTTTAATTTGCGTATAACTCCTAAAATGTTAACTCTACGTGAAAATTCCTTATTATATGTTTCATTCAGAATAAATAAGGGAATATTTCTTTGATATACAATTTTGATGTACCTGCAGTGGTTAATGCACTTTGGTCCATCTAAAGTGAAAATTTCAAAAAAAAAGTACTTTTTTTATGGTGCTACTTTAAGTTCAAATATTTTTCTAGTTTATGTAAATATTTTAATCTAATGATCCAATTCTCATTCTTACATATCTATACATTAATATTAAAAAGAATTAGAGCTGAAATACGTGCTAGCTGTGCACGGTGGGCGGTAAGCAAAAATAGGTTGCATGAAAATATCGAAAAAAACGATCGCCGGCTAAAAACTTACGTAAAATGATATTCTAATATACTTCATAAACACACAGCAAGCGTGAATAAAATCTCCAACATTTTTTTTAAACGAAAATTAGTACCAGCACACAGCTAGGCACATATTCGTTGGGCCATCGTTTTTACGATATTCCCATGCAACCTATTGTTGCTTCCCGCCCACCGTGCACAGCTGGCGCGTATCTCAGCTCTAACTCTTTTTTAGTATTAACGTATAGATATGTAGGAATGAGAGTTGGATCATTAGATTAAAATATTTACATAAACTACAAAAATATTTGAACTTAAAATAGCACTATAAAAAAAACGTACTTTTTTTGAATTTTTCACTTTAGATGCACAAAAGTACATTAAGCACTGCAGGTACATCAAAATTGTATATTAAAGAAATATTTCTTTATTTATTCTGAATGAAACATATAATAAGGAATTTTCACGTAGAGTTAACATTTTAGGAGTTATACGCAAATTAAAGTGGGTACTTTTTGTGTTATTTTATATTTCAGTGGTTATCCTTTAGGTCCTGTTCACATTGTATTTTTCCACTACAGGTGTCCTTTTTTCTTTTTAATACCTTTTTTTGTATCCCTTAGCGACCAAATAATGTATTGAAATCGGAAAAATTTGGACGGTGGCGAATTTTCGAATTCCTCAATATTTGATCCTTTCATAAAAAACAAAAAATATGGATATCCTTGAAAAAGGAGCAGCTCGGATTTTAATTTCAACGGATGTTTCATCTATAAACATCACATAACACAACCCCACTTTCCTTTTTTCTCGACATTTTCATGCAACCTATCGTCGCTTCCTGCCTACCGTGTACACTGAGAGAAAAAATATATATGGAGGGGTCAAAGAAATTGTTTACCTATTTTGAACACTACTTTCTTTGTTTTGAGTAAATTTTCCTTAAAACATGTTAAAAGGTTTATAAAATATTGTTGTTACATGCGTTACCATGGTTTCATATACTTGTTTTGAAAAAATTCATACATTAAAATAATGAAAAATTCTTTAAGCGCCATTCCATTCCCAACTTTCCTTGTTTTAAAGACTTGATTTCTTTAATTTTAAGAAATTAAATTCCCATACAAATCCCCATGGCAACGAATTTGTTTGAATGTTTTTTTATGTTTTTTCCACATTTTTGAGAAAATTTACACAAAACAAAGAAAATTTTGTATTGGGACGCGTGTTCAAAATAAGGAAAATTATGTCTTTGATCGAGAGAAATTTTTTTTTGAGTGTATTTATATCATATCTGGGAATTTGAAAAGGCGGTAGTTTCTCCCTCAACTTAAACATATTTTGCGCTGATATAACTTTACCTTTTCCATAGTCATCCCTTTTTTCTAAAGATAGACTCTGTCTGATTATTTTGCTATGAAAATTACGGTTTTGTGAGTCGGTAAGTCTTTTTATTTCAAAGGTCCAACACCTCTCGTTGCCATTTCCTGCCTTCGTTGTGTTTTTCCCTGCTGAACCATTCTGTTGTTCAATGTTAGATCTACATATGGGTGTTTCCGAAAATGGGTCAACCAAAGAGAAAAATTTAAAAATGCACCTAGGCCAAACTTTTTGATACCATTATATAGGTACGTATTTCCTTTATCACGCCACAAAATTTTATGGACATTGGAGCACTGCTACTTACAAAACTTACGTTTTTCAGACTACCATATAAAATTTTTTTTTTAGCTAAGTGTATATGACTTCCGAAGTACATCAGCGAATTCGCAACAAAAGCGCCGGTAGAAAAATGGCCTTTACGAGTACTTAGCCCAAGGTCAGACCTAGGAATATCAACATAGATACATTTACAAAATACTTCAAATCTTGTATAAAGTGTATTCTAAAGTAGTGCTTTTTTTCAAGCGTTCGGACGCAAAATATACTTTGCAGTAAAAATAAACATACTTACCTTTGTCATATTTTTCAAATTTTTTTTGACAAAACACAGTTTTGGGTGCTCTTTCCGGCAGCGTTAATTTTTTTCCCAAAATCAAAAGGATTCCTGAGCTTAAGTATATTAAACATTGGAACGTCCGAACGTATACACTTTTTTTCTTCAGATAATTTTTTTTTGTTTGTTCCTTATAAAGCTATCTAGCAATGAATTCCGCTCAAAGGGCTATGAGGTGGAGGTTAAACCTCTTGAAAGATGGTCAGAAAAGGAAGGATTTCAAAAACAAAGAAAGAGAGAGAAAAAAGATTTTTAGGAAAAACATAAAAAAACCCGTTGAAGGTAAGAATGCTCAAAGCAATTTGGAATAGATGTAGACAATAAAATATTTTTGGCCGCACAAAACTTCAAAATCTACCTGTATGCGATGGCTTAAAGTAAAACAAACACCAGCCCTTCAAACATTACACAGTCTCTCATGCGAAAATGGACATCACATTACTGCCGGACGTACAGCGATATCTAAGCAACGCGATGTTTAAAATACCGCTGTGGTGCAGTGGGTAGAGTGCTCGCCCGCTATGCCAGAGTTCTCGGGTTCAAACCACGGCCCGAGAAAAACACCAAAACAATTTTTCTAATTAGTAAAAATCCAATTATTAGGTTTTTAAGAGCAGCGGTCACCTCTCGGCAGTGGTAGAGTATTTCTGCCATGAAAAAGCTTCTCACAAAAAATGCATTCGCCGTTCGCAGCCGGCATAAAACTGTAGGTCCAACCAATTAGTAGGAAAAGTAAAAAGGAGCACACCTCGAATTGGGAGAGAAGCTCGGCCATAAAAGTCGTCAGAGTTATAATAGCGCCATTGTATTATTATATTATTCTTATTAAATTTTGCTAGTACTTACATCAGTTTTTTTTATATTCATCGCCACTATACATTATTAGGTATCGTTTTAGTCCTCAGAATGTGCAAGTAAAGTAAATTTTGAATTAATGAGTTAATTGCAATAGAATATGTGCTCAACACTTGTTTTGTTATGAAAAATTTATGTTTTCCTTCATAGAAAAATTTGGAACGTCCGAACGGGAACGTCCGAACAAAATTAAAACCAATATTTCTCCAATAAAAAACGTCTACAGAAATATAACTTTAATGCAGTGACAGTCCTTGTATATTCCTCTGTTAGTCGTATATACATCATTTTTTTGTAGCATCAACCAATTCGCAGAATTTTAACGAAATCAGGTGTAACCTCAAATACGAGGTACTTTTGAGGAACGTCCGAACGGCAACTTTAAATCCTTCTACAGTGGTAATGTGTCATCTCTAGAAAAAAAGTTTGATAGCTTTGGATAGAGGAGTACAAATTCTACAGATGACAAAAAAAAATATTCTGATCCAAAGCCTACTATAGGTTTTATACTGAAAATAACGTCGCAGCATGGAACGTCCGTAACGCTGGAAACACCCATATATTAAGTAGTGCCCATGTTTATGACTAATTGGTTCTGGAAGCTAACTAATTTTAATTTGCATATTTACAATTGAATGTGCATCTTATTATCTATCCAATCAACCACATGCCTGCAGTCAACTTAGTGACAACAAAAGTATGCGGTAGCTTCTTGTAAGAGGAAACAATTTGAACATAATTTCAGCTACGTATTCAATTCGTCAAAAGTGCGCATGTGTGTCACGCAATAAACTTCTCCTACATTTATGAACAAATGTCAGTCCTCATTTCATCGATATTCATAAGCATTGCATGGTCATTGCTGGCAATTGTTACAAACTTCAATTGTGGCCCTGACTATGACTGTGGCTATGCCTCCATAACTGCCACAAACAATAGAATGACATGACATTTCCGTAAGGTTGTACCTAGTTCATGTTTCGCGTTCAATTTTGCTGCATTCTTATGCAAAAATTGTTTGATTAATTGACAAATGAGTTGAGAATGACCGTTAGTTAGATGAACTTAAGTGCACGCATACCTTGTATGTATATGCAAATTTGAAAAAGCATAGAAATTTTAATTTTGCAGCAAGACAGCCGAACAATTTTGGAAGAATGTCGAATGGTCGAAGGGTAAGCGCTAATTCGTAGCTTTTTGTTAGCTTTAATTGCGGTGAAACTAAGGGAATTTCTTTGCTTGTTTTTAAAATTGAAGTTAGATAAAAACATAATTTGTTAGCTCTTGATTAAGGTGAACCCTTAAAGTATTCCTTGCAGCTAATATAGAGGACAGTCACGTAAAGCGATAGTATCGCACTAGAGAGTTCATAACTGGCTCATAACTGGTTTTAAAGGGATATATAGCGGGAAAGTTGGCGCAAATATGATAGATTTCACACAATTATACTAATTTACAAAATTTACCAAAAAGGGAATTTTTTCTAAAATCAACAAAATTGCTTGCCTAAACATCTAAATGAGTTATAGGAGCGAAATTAAAAAAAAATTCCCTAAAATTAAAATTTACCAAAAAGGAACTTTTTTAAAATTAGATAAAATCGTTTCTTTTAAAATGTACTTACTCAGAATGGAAAATTTCACACAATTATACTTATTTCAAAAATTTTTCAAAAAGGAAAATTTTTCTAAAATCAATAAAATTTTTTGCCTTAACGTCTAAACGTGTAACAGTAGCGAAATTCATAAAAAAAATACTTCAAATTTAAATTTCCCAAAAAGGTAATTTTTACAAATTAGATAAAATCGTTTCTCTTAAAATTTTTCTAACTCAAAATGGTAAACTTCAAACAATCATACTTAATTCCAAAATTTCCCAAAAAGGGAAATTTTTTAAAAATCTAATAAAGAGTTTTATCTAAACATCTAAACGTGTAAGTAACAGTAGCGAAATTTAAAAAAAAAATACGTAAAATTAGAATTTCCCAAAAAGGTTATTTTCCCCCAATTAGATAAAATCGTTTCTCTTAAAATTTGTCTAACACAAAATAGTAAT
Organism: Urophora cardui; assembly: GCA_960531455.1. Taxonomy (NCBI): domain Eukaryota; kingdom Metazoa; phylum Arthropoda; class Insecta; order Diptera; family Tephritidae; genus Urophora; species Urophora cardui. The sequence continues at coordinate 15,316,203 of OY482674.1, forward strand.
TTTCACACAACTGTATTAATTTTCAAAATTTCCCAAAAAGGGAAATTTGTTATAAATATAATAAAAAGGTTTGCCTAAACGTCTAAACGTGTAGCTGTAGCGAAATATAAAAAAAATACGTAAAATTAGAATTTCCCAAAAAGGTAATTTTCCCAAATTAGATAAAATCGTTTCTCTTAAAATTTTTCTAACACAAAATAGTAATTTTCACACAACTGTATTAATTTTCAAAATTTCCCAAAAAGGGAAATTTGTTATAAATATAAAAAACGGTTTGCCTACACGTCTAAACGTGTAGCAGTGGCGAAATATAAAAAAAATACGTAAAATTAGAATTTCCCAAAAAGGTAATTTTCCCAAATTATGTAGATAAAATCGTTTCTCTTGAAATTTTTCTAACTCAAAATGGTAAATTTTACACAACTGTATTAATTTTAAAAAATTCCCAAAAAGGGAAATTTTATAAAATTGAATAAGAGTACAAAAAAAAAGTTTTGGTGTTTAAACTATCATCGAACTATTACCACAGAAGTCTGCGTATTGAAGAGATTTCAGGACAAGTTTTCGAGTTCTGCAGTGGCGAAAAAGTGCTACTTAGTAGAAACTCACCGTGGTAAAAGAAGATAGTTGAAATCTGAAGGGTTGTTATAAGCAAGCCGAAGATGGGAATGACAGTTTCTATTGTGTATATCTAAGAAACTTGTGAACTTCTGTATTATTGTTCGACATATGTATGAGCATTATTATTGTCATACGAAAGCAATTGTTTTTGTACTTGCACATACTAAATACAAAATTTGGTTATTAATTCATTCACAGACATTTGTGTATTTACTTACACACATAGGTTTGCATTTATGTTAATGCACATTACAATTATTGCGTTTACTTCTGCTCCAACTGAGACCAATGTTGTTCACTAAGTAAATATGCTTTGTAGATATGCAAGTTCCTTTTAATATGCAAATGCATTTTGTGGCTTCCGCTTTGTTACTTCTATTTAATTAGAAAACTGTTGCTTTTATATACAAACATATATTCCTCCTATGCTCGCCTCTAACTACTCTGCGTAGAATGTTCAACAAATTATTCACAGCACGTTGGTCACTTACAAATGCATTACATACATATTTATGTGTACATCTACTTGTAATGCATGTTTGTGCTATATTTTTGTTGTCTAGCACAACTAAATATGACACTTACGTAAATTGTTATACAAACACAAAAAAAAAAAAAAAATAAACGAACTTCTGGACTTAGCGCTGCGCTTAAATGCGCGTCTGACTCCAATTTGTTTGACCCAATTTTGGCGCTTAGCTTGAATTAGCGGGTTAAATGTGCATTTTACAATGAAGCAAAATGGTCGGAAAGAGTGGTAAAAAAATTGTCATTGTAGATAATTTTACAGCATTTACAAACACCATTATCATATTCATCATTTTGATCCTTGTTATCGTCATCATAATCATCATCATAATCATGATCTTCATAATTATCTTCATTACCATCATCATAATCATCATCATCATCATAATCATCATCATCATTATTACCACCATCATCATTATCATCATTGTCATCATCAACATCATTGTTGTCATCATTATCACGTCATCATCATCAACATCATTGTTGTCATCATCATCATCATCATCACGATCATCATCATCATCACGATCTTCATCATCATCATAGTCATCATCAACATCATTGTTGTCATCATTATCACGTCATCATCATCATCATCATCGTCATCGCAATCATTGTCATCATCATCATCATCGCATCATTATCATCATAATTATGACTACCATCATCTTGTTTGTCTACTTCTATTTCTGCTTCTACTTCCACTTCTCTTCTTTCTTCTTCTTCTTCTTCATAATCATCATCATCTTCAATTGACACTCATATTCGCATTCAAAAAACGAATTTTCTTCAAATCCAAACCGATTTGCGTTATTTAAGATTCCTAAGAAGTTTTTACCTTTCACATTAATTTTCTTCTTGTTCAAACATTCTGCCACTCAACAAATTCCCAGCTATTGTAATATGAGATCCATCGCTTATCTCATATCTACCTTTTCTGGCATTCCATTCCAGCTCAGCAACGCTTAAAATATTACACATTAACGTCAGTTTACTATTTATTACAGAAATCCATTTGAACTTTCCTCATATTGAATTTGATTCGTATCGTGTGATGTTTAGTTAAATAATTTATATTCGTACAATTGATTTTAAAGCATTATTATTATTTTAATATCTGCATATTTTGCCTCTAGTAATGCAAAAGTAATGTGAATGTTCGTAGATTATTACAACAAATGCAATCGTATTATAAATAGACTACGCTGCTGCTGTAAATATTTAGCTAAAATTGCAATTAAATGAATGTTGTTGTTATAGCATTGTTGTTGCATGGCATTATTGTATCTATTGTTAGTTTACTGCTATTTTCATTAACATTTTGAATTGAATAGATATTCGCATGTACATATGTATATAAGTAAGTATGGCTAGCTGCATACGATCGTGTAAGCTGATATCATGTACGTACGCAGAAACCAATTAATGTACGATAGTGTTAAACTAATCGAATTTGCTGTTTTAATTGTTGTTTGCGCGCTCATGAATTTGTTGTACATATTGTTATATACAGTGGCTCTCAGAAGTATTTTGCATAATTCATTTATTAAGAAATCGTTAGAAATTCGTCTTTTTTCGAATTCTTTTGCAAATTTTTTTAATATGGTACTCTAGCTGAATCTTCATACTACAAAAACACATTCATCAAAAACACAAAATGCATTTCATCTTTTTTATAAAATTAAAGAAACGAAAAAGTCATACATTTTTGTTCACAAAAGTATTTTGCATATTCGGAATTTTGGTGAATAAATGCATCTACAACTTGTTTAATATTTTTTATGATATCCATTGTTTTTCATAATGGCTTCCAAGAGTCTAGGGATGGGCTCTGCTAATTTTTGGCAAAATTCCGGAAGTTTTTTGTCCCATTCCTCGGCCAAAACCGCATTTAGATATTTTTTTTGGGGAAATCTTCGATTTTCTCACATGATCTTCAAGATAGGATCAAAAATTTTGAATGGTTCTTATATCGGAGCTTTGAACACAAACTTGGAAGTGGTTTTTATTCGAAAATGTTCAGATTTTAACATCATGAGTGATATTTTTCGGAAAAAAGTTGCTAGTACAAAGAAGCACGTCGCTAGAAGAACGTGAAATATTGAGAGAAAATCAACTAAACCCACACACATAAGCTCCTACAATAAACAGAAAACTAAAACCAATACTCAATAATTAAGTATCGGACGAGGCAGTACACAGAGTACCGAGAAAACCCATGTTCACCGCCAAGTACTGCGCAACCAACTCTCTATCTCAAAGAAAGTGTCTTATTTTCCCCAACAAACACAAAATAAAAGAAAAATTTAACATTTCTAAAATCATAATTTTAAGTGCCGAAAGAAAATATAATATTTTTGAGTCGTATTTTATGGCGGAAGCCCAATTAAGAGCTGAAAATCAAAAATATTAAAGCGACTGTTAAGCACTGTAGGAGTTTGTGATCAATCGAGGCTCAGGGAGTTTGTATATCACCTCAGTGAGTCGTAAAACTTATTTTAGTGGATAGTACGATGGACGAGCATTCCCAATTTTCCATTTTCAGGGAAAGCTTACGTTCTAGTGCAAAAAAAATGGGTATGATATACAATGGGTTTTTAATTCAACAAGATAATAATCCGAAAAATACCGCCAATGATGTTAAAATGTGAACACTTTCGAATAAAAAACACATCCAAACTCTTTTTCAAAGCTCTGATATAAGAACCAATAAAAATTGTTAGTCCTGTCTTGAAGATCATGTGAGAAAATCGAAGATTTCCCCAAAAAATAACCCAAATGCGGGTTTGACCGGGGAATGGGACAAAATACCTCCGAAAATTTTGCGAAAAATTAGCTGAGCCCATCCCTAGACTCTTGGAAGCCATTTCGAAAAAGAACGGATATCATAAAAAATATTAAACAGGTTGTAGATGCATTCATTCACCAAAATGGCCAATATGCAAAATACTTTTGTGAGCAAAAATTTATGACTTTTTTCGTTTCTTTAATTTTATAAAAAAGATGAAATGCATTTTGGTTTTTTAATGAATGTGTTTTTGTTGTATGAAGATTCAACTATAATACCATATTAAAAAAAGTTTCCAAAACAATTCGAAAAAGGGCGAATTTCTAACGTTTTCTTAATAAATGAATTATGCAAAATACTTCTGAGAGCCACTGTATGTATACATACACACATATGCCGGTACTTCATACCCTGCAAAAAATTGTGCGATTAGTCTCGAAAGAGATTTGTCCCGCACAACTCTCTTTTGGGTACACTTGGCTACAATTACTCCCAATCGTACCCGGAACGGTAAACATGTAGAGTAATTGTTGACAATTTTACTCAAAAGTTTATAAACGAATTTTGAAATATGCTTTTGTAATTGCATTTTTTTTTTTTGCAATTCAGGTATAAAAGGGTACAACTTCCATTTGATATCCGATTGGCGTCAAAGTGGAGTTCTCCACTTTCGTACTCGTTCAGGTATAAAAGGACACAATTAGTCTCTCCATAGGACATGCTCAAACAAAAAGGAACACTTCATTCCATATAAAGAGATACAAAAAGGGAGTAGTCGCATGCTTCTTTGCGATGATCCCGGATGTGTCCCGGATTAGTCGAATTTTTTGCAGGGTATTTACTTATGTATGTAGCTACATATGTATACCGTAGCATAAATGTGGTAATGTAATGCCTTTTTTGTCCAATGTGCGTTGTAAACCAACTTGTTGTTGTTACTTTCTTGTTGCGGCTTTTAAGCAGCATTTGTTACTAATTTGCCATTAAAGCATAATTACTTTTAAATTCCTAAATGGTGTCTACTAATTAAATATAATTATATAAAATATTTACATATATACACATATCAAAATATGTATGTATGTTAGTACCTTGCATATAAACGGGTCTACTACCGGATGTGCATGGCTTTCTACAAACTTGTTACGCCATAAAAAAAATAATTATTTATATACGACACAAATGGGAAAACAAAAAATTTGGCTTAGCTACTACTTAACTAAATACTAACAATTAAAAATATATCAAATAATATTTTTAATTCATGCATTGTAGCGTAGCACTATCGAGTGGGTCCACAAATATTTTTTTTAAACTTATAACTTATAAGGCACGCTTGCAATATGAGCTTACCTGGTAACTATCATTAAAATCGAATGAAAGGCACCAAAAGTGTGCACATTTCAGGCCAATAAAATGTGGTACAGCTATAATACCTAATCCTTCCCTCATCTTCGATAGTTATTGGTTTAGTCATTTTTTAAAAGTGTTACGAACATACTTACAAAGAGTTATTCTTTCTACTATAATATTTTCTCTACATACATGTAGTACATTCAAGTATATGTACATTCAAGTATAAATTTATATTTATTTAAGCACCATTGTACAAAGCTCCTTCTTCTGTTTCCACAAGCTGCTTTGTGTGAAATTATAATACATAATTTCAATGTGGCAAGTTTTGTTATCAAATTTTAATCAATTAATTTATGAGCTGCAATTAATTGCTTCACACTTATTTCGAAATAAATATTTTATACCCTGAGGGTAAATATGCACAACAAAAGCAATTTAAATTGATTTGAAACAAAATGCAGGAAACGAAATACGAGTAATTTACTTTTAATTAGAAAGGCTTAAGCAAATGAGAAGAAGAGCTTTCTCCTCTGCCGGTTTTTGGGGGCTTAGAATACACCCGTGATAAGGTACATCCACCGGGCTAGAAGGTTGATAATAGAGGTGGGAAACTATCGATGGCACTATCGATAGTATCGATATTTTATTTTTTTGAAAACTATCGAAGATCAACTGTGGCTTCTTCAAAACTATCAAAAACTATCGATATTAATGTGTACTATCGATAGTTTTACAACTTTTACATCCCCATATTGCACCATACTATTTCAGATTCTGTTGAGGTTTTATATTCGTGTATGTACAAAAAAATTTAACCGATATTATATTATATATATTTTATATATATATTATATTTTATTTTAATCGCTGTTTTGAGAGATATTGTGCACTTCAAAACACATAATAAATGGAATGACATAATCTTGAGTATTAATCCTTAATAAAGTTTTATGAATAAACCCAATTTTATTGTTGAAATTTTACTCTTCCGGAAAATTTTTGGTTAAGGACTTTCAATAAAAATAGATAAATATAGTAAATAACGGTACATCCGATTATTACACAATTAGTCTTAAAATGTTCACAATCAAATTCTCTATAGGATAGGGGGGCTACCTTTTTGTCACCAATACAATTTTTTTGATTTTAGGACAGTCGCATCTGAAATTTCTTTAAAAATCTCGATTTTTTTTCAAATTTTTTTTCATTATTTTTGCCATTGTGACCAAACTGCTTGACCAATTTTGGAGTGTGAAGGCAAAAAATGTTTGTTGGAGCTCCCTCTACCAGCACTTTCTAGATACTAAATCGCCACGATGTCTAATAATACTTTTTGATGCACTTATGTGATGCAATGTCTTGCATATTGGGCTTTTCCACATTTTTACCAATATCTCAAAAACTGGGTATGCCACAAAAAAATGGAGATGATATTCGAAATCAGCGTAAAATTTCCCTTTAGAAAAGTATTATTTTATTCTTGGTGATTTTTGGTGTCGAGTACCTAGTGTTATTTTTTTTGATGATTGTGATGAGCGACGCTTCATGCAAAATTTACGTTTATGAACGCTGTGCTTGTACTACCAAATCAAGTTGTTCTTCAAACTGAGTTTCTGAAAAAAGCCTAGTTTTTGTCAAACTATAAAAAAACTATCGATGGTGGCACTATCGATAGTTTCCCACCTCTAGTTGATAATGACCAAAAAACAAATCGTTCGCACGACAGTTGAGCTAGTGTAAGAATGGACTAGTACACGAGCATATCGGATTTATCACGCAAAAGGCTGTTACTTGCCCTACACTCCCAAAAAAACCTTAGGGGAATGTCTTGGTGGCTGAGACAACAACAACAAAAAGTTACGTTGATACCCCAATACCTAGAATGATAGAAAATTGCTTTTCTCTAAAGATAAAGAAGAAACGATTCGTTAATGTTTTTTTTTTTAAAGAAACAGCGCTAGTCGATCCAGAACATTCAAAGCAACCTTGGGAGAATTCTTGTGTAGCACATTTTGTACAAAGAAATCATGTATCGGATATACTAAGCTCTGCACTCTAACTCATTAACTTCTTGGTTAATGCGAAAGCAGAAAAACTACTCATATTTGTATTCATGCGTGAGCGCATCTTTCAAGCATTACCCTGTAGGAAATTTAATTAATTTTAAATTACTTTATAAACTACTTTATTTTCAATAACAACTAATTGAAAATGTGACTTTTTCCTTTGCAATCAACAGACTTTTTTAACACGGCGATGTCATAGCAAGCAGTCAATTGCCCTATCCTGCATTTGTTTTCAACTACTTTACTAGTAGTTTAAAATAAATAACTTTATCTTGAGTTTCTTTTCAACTACTTTATTTGTAGTTTAATATAAATAACTTAATCCTGCATTTGATGTCGAAATTCAAGAAATGGTAAAAATGCGAAACAAATTTTCCTCAAATTTCGCAAATCGTTCTCAAGTTGATAAACAATATTTGAGAAACAATTGAATTTATGTTAATTTTCAAATGATAAATATGAAACAATATTTTCTCCGTTTGAGAATTTCGTTTTCAGTGTTTAATGGGAAGTGAAGCTGAAAAACGGTAACCAAAAAATGGAAAAAACAATCTTGGCATACTTAGATCTGAAAACATGTGTTTACATATAAATATGTACATATACAAGAAACTGTCCCGCGCTGCATTTGTTTAAAGCTACTTTAAAATTAGTTGAATATAAATCACTTTTTAATATATTTATTTTTGTAACTAACTTTTTTTTCCGTGAGGGTACAGCATTAACCAATACAAGGGCCAGTGAAGCAAAACGATTTAAGCCTGTCTGTTCTATGGCAACGGTGCGCTGTATGGCCAACTAGTTATAAATTAGTTTACAGCTAGTTGATATGATTGAAAGGTAAATATAATAAGCTACATATATACATATATATATATATATATATATATATATATGTATACATTTATTTTACAATGTATTATATCTACTTATAATCACAAATTAATTTCATATTCAATTAGCTATAATTTTACTTGAATACAATTTATTTGCATTGTCACTCTGAAAAAAATACCCGTAGTTAAACCAACAACTTTCGGCTGTTGACCCAACAGTTTCCGTTGTAAACAAAAGTAATGAGAACAATTTTTTTTAAATTTTGTTTTTACAATGATTCATATAATTCATGGATTCCTTTTTGAGAAATGGAAGTATAAATTGGTTACTACAATTCAATATAGTGTTGAATGTTCCACTATGTGATGATTGGATAGAATTTCAGGTTGATGTCATGGTTCGAATCCGGAGGAGAATATAAAATAAAGAAGAAAAATCAGAATAAGAAATAAAGATAGCAACCAGTGAATGATAAGAAGGAGAGAAGAATAGGAGAACAAGCGGAGGCTACATATTTGCAGTTGGGACCCGGGCGGAGAGAAGCTGAAGATTAAAATGCAAACAAAAATTTATTTTTAGGTGAAATTTTTTCCAACAATCTTCGTTATTGACTTAAATCAACAACGCTAGCACCTTTAAAACAACAACGGAGCGTTGTGGGGCACATTTCAACTGCGGAAAGTAGTTGATTTAACAGCGAAAGTCTTTAGATTTACAACGTTTTTTTTTTCAGAGCATAAATTTTACAAATTCATAAATTTGCTCTTAATGGTTTCTCTTTGTTGCAATTGGAGAATAAAAGTCCTAATATGAAGACATAAAATGCCTCTAAATTTTGATTTAAATATGTATATTTATTTGATGTATTGTGGAATGATTTTTCGTCATACCTTGTCAAGTTTGGTTTTAAGACAAACCGGTTTCGGCTAATATGCGCCATCTTCAGTGTCTTTTTTCTAGGTTTAATGGCTCATCATGTCGTTGAACAGGTGTTCCTGTTAGTTGCACATATTTCTATTCATAAGTTTATGCATAGCTAGTGCTTAACCCACCAACTAAAAACACTTCCTATCAAAAGTCATTAAATAACTTCTTTATTTTTTAACTAACGATTATAAACAAAACTTGTTCTCAACTCGTTGCATCTCATCCAGATTTCCATCCGCAATCTCAGCATACAAAATTATTACAATCGAATTTAGTTCAGTTGAAGTGTTGTTAACCAATTTATGGCATAATCGTTCCAATTTGAAACATGCTACAAATTGCAAACAGGTCTTCAATACTAAAATAGCATAATTATTACTTTAACGCTTCAAATGCTAAACTACAAGGCAGCGCACGCGCATTGTCAATTTAATTAATAGACTGCCAGGAGGTTGTATGACAAAGCTGATGCTAAGAAGAATGAGTAAATTAGAACATGAGCGTCGTTAAAGCCAACAAGTATTTAAGGACAAAATCTTTATAGCAGCGTTACGTTTTTTTCTTTCTACTTTTCTTTTTACAAATATTTTATAGCGGAAAGCGCACTAAAAACCGGCGGCTTGATGCGGTTTTTCTTTTGTTTTTTTTTTTTTTATAATAAAAATATTATTTGTTTCCTGAAGGCTTTACACGTCATGGCTGCACTCGTAACAAATCTTTTTATACGCCTTGCAATTAAAATACTTACTTGTTTTATTTCGATTACTTACATATGTACTTGTATTTACTTACAAGCATGCTCGTATAAAATTCTGTTTCATTGCCAACCCTACTTTGTAATTAAGTAACAACGTTATTTTGTGACGGGAATGGAGGGGAGAGAAAATTTTAAATCTAACAATTTGTGCAAAACAATACTCCCATCATATATACTTATGTATGTACTTACAGTGGACCACTTCAAATCTGCAAGGGCTACTGTGATGAAACTGATATGACATGACTGAGTAATTAGGTACATATGTACATGCGCATTAGATTGTATCGAAAAAATAAAATTCACCGGAAACCATTTTATATATGTATTGTATTTCTGAAACATTTCGAGAGAAAAAAAAATTTTAGGACCACCCTAACCGACGCCATATTACTTTTTGTCTCGTTTTCGTAGGCGAAATTTTCTTCTCGAGACAAAAATATTGATGTAAAAAACATTAGGGTCCAACTATAAATGCCGAAGCTATGAAGAATAAACCACTACTAGGGCGATCCAATTTTTTTTTCGTTTTCAAAAATGTCTTCTAAAAATACTTCAGCTAAAAGCCGCTACTAGGGTGATCCAAATTTTTTTTTCTTTGTGAGACCTTTCTCTCAAATATACCTCATATAAGCTGAATTAAGGTGAATTTCTTTTGAAATCTTGGAAAATTTTGGTACCTTTAGAGTTAATGGCGAGCTTAGGGGTAAGGAACTTCACTAAAGAAAAATGTTTTTTCCCGACACAAACGCATTAATGTATTAAAGTTTACGATCCGACTATAAATGCCGATGATGTGAAGACAAAGTCATTACTAAGGTGATCCCTTTTTTTTTTTTTTTGAGAATTGTCTTCCAAAAATACTGGAGTCCGGTAAATTTCTTTGGAAATTCTGGTGCACTTCAGTAGCGAAAAATGTCTTTTCCCGATAAAAACGCATTAATGTATTAAACTTTACGATCCGACCATAAATGCCGATGATATGAAGACAAAGTCATTACTAGGGTGATCTCAATTTTTTTTTTTTTTTTTTTTTTTTTTTTTTCAGAAATGGTTTCCAAAAGTATTTCATATATGCTGGAGAGTCCAATGAATGTTGATTGAAATTGTTGGAAATTTCGGTGCACTTAGGGTTAATGGTAAATGGGTTAATGAACTTCAAAAACAGAAATATTAAATATTAAGGCAAAGGTATTACTGTATCAAGCTTTAAGATCCTACTATAAATGCCAAAGATATCAAGTAAAATGTTATTGGGCGTCAACTAGGGCGGTCCTAAAATGTTTTTTTTTGTTCGGAAATGTCTTCCAAATGTGGGATAGATTATATGAACTGGTATTCGAAATATTTAATTTTATTTTATTTTATTATTTTTTTTTTGTTTTTTGTAATTAGCGGACATTTTTTGTGCACTTAAGGTTAATGGTGTATTTAGGGTTAATGAGCTTCTACAAAAGTAATTATTTTTCTGAGGCAAAAAGCCAATATCAAATATTAAGATTCAACTGTAGATTCCGAAGACATGAGTTATTATTATTTGAATTACTTTATTATAAAAATGGAATCAGGCGACAACTAGGCTGGTCCAAAAAAATTTTTTTTTAAATGTTTTCCATATGAGCTGGAGTCCGCTTAATTTCTTTTTTTTTTTTTTGCCAATAAGTCGAGCCGGCCTAATGTGCATGTGTGTACAGTGGTGATCGTCAGGTTAAGAATATCCTTCAAAAAATGCCCTGTCATTTTCTTCCATGCTTTCGTCGAATATATGCACGTCTTATCTTGATGATTACTTTGCATAATTTCCATATTATTTAAATATTCATTCCCACAATTACGATAAAGTGGCCATATACTAATATATACATACATATATGCACTGTGGTGCAGTGGGTAGAGTGCTCGCCTGCTATACCAGTGGTCTCGGGTTCAAACCACGGTCCGAGCAAAACACCACTATTAGTAAAAATCCAATTATTGGGTTTTTTTAAGAGCAGCGGTCACCTCTCGGCAGTGGGCGGCATAGAGTATTTCCGAGAGTATTTCTGCCATGAAAAAGCTTCTCACAAAAAATGCTTTCGCCGTTCGGAGCCGGCATAAAACTGTAGGTCCACCCAATTAGTAGGAAAAAACAAAAAGGAGCACACCTCGAATTGGGAGAGAAGCTCGGCCATAAAGCTCGTCAGAGTTATAATAGCGCCATTGTATTATATTATTATATTATTATATTATTACATACATATATTACTGCACGACACTGTAATTGTAACTTTCAAGCAGCAGCAGCAGCACTTAAGTCTCCTTGCTTCCTAACAACCCAGTCACACATTATCAGTACCCTTTTCAGAGCAAAAGCTCCTCATTTCGTCTGAGTGTGCTGCTGCTCCCCCAGTTGCGCGCACATGTCAAGTGGCCAGCCAGTCATTCGTTTTGTAGGTACGTTCATTGCTGCAGTCAAGTGCATTAAAAATGGCAAGTGCAGAAAACTTAAGCATTATTTTTTATTGCAAAATTTTAAGAACTTAATACTGACCCACGAGTACTTACGAGTGTAGGGTTACATACATACATACATACATATAAAGAAATATATCAATGTCAGGGACAAAGTTATAAAGTTTAGTAGTAATAAAACTGTATATATTTTAGGTCTACAGAGGAAAGCCAAATGAAATAGGAAGATGAAAAAGGAGATGAAACTTAATGACGCAAACTAGAACAAGAAAACTTTATGGGATCTTTTTAGGTTCTTAGAAGCAGAGTGAGAGCATATTCTAAGTTGCTAAACGAGAGATTGTATTTATTGATGTGTACTGAGTACCACTTTTTCAGCCTATTTTTCCATTTTAAACTTTTTAAGTACCACAAAGTTTTGTATGTTCAAAAGTAGTCTGCCAGTGTGTCCTCTAGTAAATTTTTATTTCAAACCGCTCTATAGTTGAAGGTTGCTGAAAAAAATTGCAACTTTAACCATGTTACAAAAGTTATCTTAGCAGCTTTAATGAACTGTCTGTCGTCCTCACAATAAACTGCCGCCGGCCAAGAATAAAAACAATACCCCGCGACAAGTGTTGCCAATTGTGTTTACAGCTACAATAAAAATAACAAAACACTCGCAATAAAAAACAGAGTTGCTCTATGCTAAGAATTACATATTATTTTGTGCACTCGCTCGTGAAGACTCTTATCCAGTTTGCATATATATATCATCTTTGAAATGAAATTTTGTTGTTGTGACCACTATCTTTTTCTTCTTTCATATTAAGCAGATATCAGCTACTATCAACTCAAAAAAAAAAAAAAAAAACAACAACCAACCGGAAAGGCGTACACAAAAAATGAAAAAAAAAATACAAAAAAAGCGATAATAATAAAAATTTCCAGTGCATTTGTGCTGACCAAGAAGCGTTGTGCAGCGACCGAAGATCGCGCTGCATCACAACATACCGCCTTAGCCACAGCCACGCTGCACGCCCTCCAGCCACCACAACCACATCACACGCGCTTTGCAAGGCGCGCGTACTTGGAACTGGTTTTTGTGGCAGTTCATTCATTAAATTAAAAAAAAAAACTCGAAAGCGTATACACATACATCCATTCGATTAATGCTGCACCTTGCTTCTCAGCATATCCTTCTTCTTCATCATCCTTTCGTTTTTCTTTCTTCTTCCCTTTTTAATTCAATGTACAACTTTTTACAACAGCTTCCTTTTATTTTGCATTGACATGCACAAGAGGCAGCAGCAGCAGCAAGCTCGCATGCAAATCATATAATTATATTCATATGTATATTAGGTGGTCCTTAAAAATCAAGTGAACCTTTTTTTCAGTCTCACCCCCGAAATCGGTTACAGTTGAGTTAAAGATACTTTTTGGTCTCGATTGGAGACGGTTAGAGATTGTCGCCGAGGAGACAAAGTTCAGATAACCATATGGGACCGCTGTGCTACACCCCCTAACAGTCTTCGATCGGGACAAAAATTTATATCTGGCATCCTCGACTATATTACTCTATTATAAAAATGAATGTGTGTGTGTGTGTGTGTCATTTATGGACTCCCAAAGTAACCGATATTTATGAAATTTTCACAGTAGATTCATATGGTATATCCGCTGGTGATAGAGTATACAGACTTTCGGAAAAGTGGGAACTTCCCGGAATATAGGCCCAAATGTGGACCCAGATTGACCCAGCAAGTCTTCGAGCAATATTGTTATCAAATGAAAGGTATTGAGCAGGACTTCAACGTACAGTTATTTTCATTGCGATGCCTAGGCCGGGTCTCCAGATATGGGCCAAAACGGGGAACCGAGTGATCCTGAAAAGTTTCTGAGCGATATTGGTATCAAATGAAAGCTGTTGAGGAGGACTGCAACAAAAAGATCTTTATATAATGATGACATGGCCAGGTTCCAATATATGGGTCAAAGCGTGAACCCGGGTGACCTCTGAATGTTTTCGAGCGATATCGATAGCAACTGAAAGGCGTTGAGTCAACATACTGTTATTTTCATTGTGATTCCTAAAATGGCTTCCCATAGATGGCTCGAGTAGGGGGCCCGGATTGTGATGGATGGTCCCGGTAAAAGTAAAGGTAAACGAAAAGTAAAGGTAAAGGTAAAGGTAAAGGTAAAAGTAAAGGTAGAGGTAAAGGTAAAGGTAAACGTAAAGGTAAAGGTAAAGGTAAAGGTAAAGGTAAAGGTAAAGGTAAAGGTAAAGGTAAAGGTAAAGGTAAAGGTAAAGGTAAAGGTAAAGGTAAAGGTAAAGGTAAGGGTAAAGGTAAAGGTAAAGGTAAAGGTAAAGGTAGAGGTAAAGGTAAAGGTAAAGGTATAGGTAAAGATAAAGGTAAAGGTAAAGGTAAAGGTAAAGGTAAAGGTAAAGGTAAAGGTAAAGGTAAAGGTAAAGGTAAAGGTAAAGGTAAAGGTAAAGGTAAAGGTAAAGGTAAAGGTAAAGGTAAAGGTAAAGGTAAAGGTAAAGGTAAAGGTAAAGGTAAAGGTAAAGGTAAAGGTAAAGGTAAAGGTAAAGGTAAAGGTAAAGGTAAAGGTAAAGGTAAAGGTAAAGGTAAAGGTAAAGGTAAAGGTAAAGGTAAAGGTAAAGGTAAAGGTAAAGGTAAAGGTAAAGGTAAAGGTAAAGGTAAAGGTAAAGGTAAAGGTAAAGGTAAAGGTAAAGGTAAAGGTAAAGGTAAAGGTAAAGGTAAAGGTAAAGGTAAAGGTAAAGGTAAAGGTAAAGGTAAAGGTAAAGGTAAAGGTAAAGGTAAAGGTAAAGGTAAAGGTAAAGGTAAAGGTAAAGGTAAAGGTAAAGGTAAAGGTAAAGGTAAAGGTAAAGGTAAAGGTAAAGGTAAAGGTAAAGGTAAAGGTAAAGGTAAAGGTAAAGGTAAAGGTAAAGGTAAAGGTAAAGGTAAAGGTAAAGGTAAAGGTAAAGGTAAAGGTAAAGGTAAAGGTAAAGGTAAAGGTAAAGGTAAAGGTAAAGGTAAAGGTAAAGGTAAAGGTAAAGGTAAAGGTAAAGGTAAAGGTAAAGGTAAAGGTAAAGGTAAAGGTAAAGGTAAAGGTAAAGGTAAAGGTAAAGGTAAAGGTAAAGGTAAAGGTAAAGGTAAAGGTAAAGGTAAAGGTAAAGGTAAAGGTAAAGGTAAAGGTAAAGGTAAAGGTAAAGGTAAAGGTAAAGGTAAAGGTAAAGGTAAAGGTAAAGGTAAAGGTAAAGGTAAAGGTAAAGGTAAAGGTAAAGGTAAAGGTAAAGGTAAAGGTAAAGGTAAAGGTAAAGGTAAAGGTAAAGGTAAAGGTAAAGGTAAAGGTAAAGGTAAAGGTAAAGGTAAAGGTAAAGGTGAAGGTAAAGGTAAAGGTAAAGGTAAAGGTAAAGGTAAAGGTAAAGGTAAAGGTAAAGGTAAAGGTAAAGGTAAAGGTAAAGGTAAAGGTAAAGGTAAAGGTAAAGGTAAAGGTAAAGGTAAAGGTAAAGGTAAAGGTAAAGGTAAAGGTAAAGGTAAAGGTAAAGGTAAAGGTAAAGGTAAAGGTAAAGGTAAAGGTAAAGGTAAAGGTAAAGGTAAAGGTAAACATAAAGGTAAAGGTTAAGGTAAAGGTAAAGGTAAAGGTAAAGGAAAAGGTAAAGGTAAAGGTAAAGGTAAAGGTAAAGGTAAAGGTAAAGGTAAAGGTAAAGGTAAAGGTAAAGGTAAAGGTAAAGGTAAAGGTAAAGGTAAAGGTAAAGGTAAAGGTAAAGGTAAAGGTAAAGGTAAAGGTAAAGGTAAAGGTAAAGGTAAAGGTAAAGGTAAAGGTAAAGGTAAAGGTAAAGGTAAAGGTAAAGGTAAAGGTAAAGGTAAAGGTAAAGGTAAAGGTAAAGGTAAAGGTAAAGGTAAAGGTAAAGGTAAAGGTAAAGATAAAGGTAAATGTAAAGGTAAAGGTAAAGGTAAAGGTAAAGGTAAAGGTAAAGATAAGGTAAAGGTAAAGGTAAAGGTAAAGGTAAAGGTAAAGGTAAAGGTAAAGGTAAAGGTTAAGGTTAAGGTTAAGGTTAAGGTTAAGGTAAAGGTAAAATTAAAATTAAAGAAAAAGGGAAATGTAGAGGGAAGTACTCATTATAATAAAAAACTGTTTTCGTCGCTGGGAAGCGGAACAGGTATTTGCTAGTATGTTATAAAAATTGTCGCCATACATTTGGGACACACCATAATATATACAAGTATTATTTTTATCATTATCATCATCATCTTCCAATTCTTTTATTCCTATTATCTTTCTCTGCCGCGCCTTTGCCACTTGGGACGTTACACTCGTGTGTGCCGCCGCCTCCGCCCCACTTGACGTGTTGCCAGTGCAGCATCAGCACTTGACTGCAGCGTTGCGTGATTCGAATCAATTTTGATTTTAAATCAACTTTCAAATAAAGAATCAACTAGATTCGTGATTCAAACTATTTTCAAATAAAACATAATTTTTATTTGTGATTCATTTCTCAAAAGAATCAAAAATACCCTTTGATTCGTGATTCAAACCATTTTCAAATCAAAGATAATTTTTATTTGTGATTCGTTTCAAAAAAGAATCAAAAATACCCTTTGATTCGTGATTGAAACCATTTTCAAATCAAAGATAAATTTGATTTGTGATTCATTTCTCAAAAGAATCAAAAATCTTTTTTGATTCTTGATTCAAAAAATATCTTTGATTCGAATCAAATTTTTGATTCGAATCAAAAATTTTATTCGAATCAAAAATTTATTACGAATCTTGATTCAAAATATATTTTATTCGAATCAAAAATACTGTAGCATATCAGAATTATTCAAGTACCTTCTCGGTAACTTAAAACACAAAAATGTATAAAATGCACCAAAAGTGCAACAACAGCCAAATTGTATGCTGACGCCAAATATGTATATGTGTATGTAAGTATGTACATATATACATATTTCTGACTGTCGTATTTACGTTTGTGCTACGCCGTACTTCCATACATACATATGTATGTATGTGCATAGGCCCTGTAAAAATCATAAGATTATATGATCCATTTTGCGGTAGGTAGGAGTACTTTCAAAGTGATCATAAACATAGACCCAAGCGAGCGACTTGTTTATCTGCATCGGCTCGTAGTTAGCCGAACATTGCTACGAAAACGAAATGTATGTACATATATAGCGATAACGACGAAGCAAGTGCACACATTTGTATGTATGTATGTATGTATGTACATATGCATGCTCGTTTGAACGTGCACGATTCAGTAATAAAGGGTAGGGATGCAAATTTTGAGGACCAACATCGATACATCGATGTTCGATGTATCGAAAAAATTACGCGACACAAAAAATGCTGGTGATTGCGCTAGAAAAATTTTATTATTTTATTTTAACTAAAGAAAAGCTTACTTATGAATGTATGTAAATTGAATTGGCAGTCTTTCAAAACTGTTCAGATATTATTAAATTTCATTAATTTTAGTACCTACTCCGTAAATTAATCCCATGTGGGTAATCCTTGGATTACTCGGGTGTCATGCGGAAATGGGAGTATGTGATCCCTGCCTGGGACATCGCAATGTTAAATGGACCATATTTTTTATATGAAATGTGGCAGGTTGAGGAGTACCCGGTTGGTCCATAGCGAGTACTCTATACACGCGTGCATGGAGTACTCGGCTTTTTTGCAGGGGCACTTGCCCTGCAAAAATCATTGGATTATATGCTCCATTTGTGGTAGGTTGGAGTACTTTCAAAGTGACCACTAACATAGCCCAAACGACCGATTCATGTATCTGCATCGGTTCGTAGTTAGCCGAACATAACAAAAACCAATTTTTATCGCGACGACGACGATATGTGTATACATACATAACTACATACATATGTACATATGTTTGACTGCATACACGTCATTCGTCGTCGTCGCCATACACATTCGGTTTTTGTTGTTATGTTCGGCTGTTAGGTACTCCATATGTAGGTACTCCATGGATTAATTTGATTGTTATGCGGGACTGGAGTATATGCTCCATTGCAATGACATGCAATGTTAAATGGACCATATTTTTTGTATGAAATGTGGCAAGTTATGGAGTAATCGGTTGGTCCATAGCGAGCACTCCATGGATTAGCGATTGGAGTACTCGGAATTTTTGCAGGGTGGGTGCATATGCATACATACATATGTATGTATATACCCTATAACACAGTGATAGTCATTTGATATATCATTTGAGGTGCACGTTTGATGGAAATTTCTGTCACACACTGCCTACAAGTTTCCATCATTTTTATATGGACGGTATGAAAAATGTGATGAATGTGTTCTCCAAATGATGTATCAAATGACTATCACTGCTATATGTGTTAGTGTTTGCTGAGAATGTGTTGGAGTTTCCATCATTCCCCTCTAGGATTTCGGGGTAGACTTAGACTAATCCATAAACTAGACTGTAGAGATTGTAACTGGTCCAAAATTTGGTCCAATCCCATATAAAATTCTATTTACATTTAACATTGCATGTCCTAGGCTGTGGTCAATTGTCCCTACCTGCATTACATTCGGACCAGCTTTAGGTCGATTGGCCATTTGTGCATTACAATCGGAGTATACTTTTTCTATATACAATGAAACAATTTCATGTCTAGACCTTTCCTCATTTCAAGAGGAGTATACTTATACTATATAGATTGAAACCATTTCCCGTCTTTTACTTTTTTATTATATTTTTTATTTGATTAAATAAGTGTACATTATATCTAAAAGTTAATTAAAGAATGATGTACTGTGGAACGATTTTCCGTCATCCCTTGTCAAGTTTGGTTTGGAGACAAACCGTTTTCGGCTAATATGTGCCATCGTCAGTGTTTTTTTTTTCGTTCTCGATGGTGGCGCATATTAGCCGAAACCGGTTTGTGTCCGAAAGAAACATGACAAAGGATGACGGAAAATCGTTTCACAGTACATCATATTCCTACCCTGTCGGAAGAGCAAAAAGTAATTAATTAAAGAAATTCATATTGCAAACAGCTAAATCACAATAACAATATGCTGCAGGAAATAAATTACAAATTATATTTATATTATTATTTTTGTGACGCAATGAAATCATTAGCTTTATTTATTGTCCGTATCCTTTAATGATTAATCTGGTTCAAGTGTTTCTATAAGAATAAAGAATGCGTTAATTTCAATAAGAAATATGTTTTGCAATCTAGCTACATACATTGATTTCACAATACCTTTTTCCAACGGTTAAGATTAATTAATTAAATTAATATTCATTTCTTGTAACTTCCGCAAACTTTTTCTAACATGGTTCAAAATATTTCAAAAAGCAAAGTTGATATATACAAATTACGTATAACAAAAAATGCACATTGTGCATTACATTCGGGCCAATTTAAATACAATTGACCTACCCCGCATTACGTTTGGGCTATTTTCGAGACAATTGACCTGCTTAGCAATACATTTCATTCATTTCTTGAACTCTATTTTGTCTACTTACAATGTAACTATATATAGGTATATAATTTTAGGACAATTGTCCCCATCGTTCCTTCAGGGTCCTGTCTTACAGGGTATGTACATATGTATGTACATATCTACATAGAAGTAAGAATTAGAGTAGATATATGTACATGTATTATAGTAAATAAGTAGTACATAAGAAATTTTGTGTATAGGTAAATAAGAATCAATTTTACCAATAAATTCACTGATTGAATTGCTGTTCGTAAAGCAACACAACAAACCACTTTCGTTTAATTTGAACGGGTTTAAAATATGCATATGTATGTACCTATAGTGAATCCAAAATATATGTATTTCAAATAAAAGATACTTTTAGTACGAGATCATTTTGGGTAAATGCATTATTATTATTTATTTTTAAATTCTGTTATTTTATTCTTTTTTTGGGTTCATTCAATGTATGTAAAATATATAAAATATAAGTACATAAGTAAGTACATGTGTGTGGATATGTATAAGAGAAATTTACATATGTATGTATATTCATTTACATATTAACCCTGCAGTAAATTTGTTTCACTGCTGAAGGATCAGTGATGATTCTTTGTTGAATATTCATCACTGTCGTCATAACTCAGTATATTTTTATTTGTTTTTGTTTTTTTTTCTGAGGAAAGCAAACCATTTATATGAAAAATTCATCAGTCTTTATATGAAAGTATTCACTGATGATTCCTCGTCATAGGTGAATTGCATCAGTGATTCATTATGGATTCATTGCGGATTTTTACTGCAGGGAAGGGGTAAGTACATATGTACATACATCATATATATGTAAGTATGTACATATGTATGTGTTAGATTACATCTGTATTTTATATGGAAATGAAGTCAGGAGGTAAGTGTTGGTCCCCATGCGAAAAAAAAGTTATAAAAGTCCCCCCTAAATTTTAAGCTAATGTTGAGAGGGTTAAGAAACAAAAAAAACGAATGGGAGTTGTTTTTAATATTTTCGTTTTTCAACAAAACCACAACAACGAAATCAAACTCTTATATACATGCATTATTAAAAGTCGTTTAAGTAACAATGAAAAAGAATGTAAAGAGATAAATTTAAAACCACTGGTTGAATTTAAAAGTATATGGGTTACTATACTTAAAACAATTCTACATACCTAGTAAACTTCAATCGAAAATGGGCAAGCTCGAAATTGATATTAGAGGCATGCTCTAGAAGACATTTTTCATAGAATTTAATGCAGAATCCGATTTTTCTACGAACAGTATGGCTTAGAAAATTGACCCAGCCTAGCGTATGCACATACATATTTACATATCGAAACCACTCTTTGTATGCATACACCTAACCATAATTCATTCATCCTTTCATTCATTTATTCGTTATATACCTACATATATGTATGTAAGTATATACATACATATGTATGCACAAATGCTTGGCTAAGCAACTGCGAAAATCTGCTTGCATTTCCTCCCATACAACGTAGACGTTTGTTGAAATTTTAGATTTTTTGCATTTCAACTCGCGGGGGTGGTGGGATCACGTACTAAGTATTTTTTTTATTTGAAATAAAGTTTTGATTCAAAATAATTTTTTGATTCGAATCAAAAATTTGATTCGAATCAAAAATTTTATTCGAATCAAAAATTTTATTCGAATCAAAAATTTTATTCGAATCAAAAATTTTATTCGAATCAAAAATTTATTAAGAATCTTGATTCGAAATCAAGTTTGAATCAAGAATCAAAATAGATTTTTGATTCTTTTAAGAAATGAATCACAAATCAATTTTATCTTTGATTTGAAAATAGTTTGAATCACGAATCAAAGGGTATTTCTGATTCTTTTGTGAAACGAATCACAAATAAAATTTATCTTTGATTTGAAAATAGTTTGAATCACGAATCAAAGGGTATTTCTGATTCTTTTTTGAAACGAATCACAAATAAAAATTATCTTTGATTTGAAAATATTTTAAATCAAGAATCAGAAAATATTTTTGATTAGTGATTCAGTCAAATCAAAATCACGCAACCCTGCTTGACTGGTGTCAGCTGGCAGCTGTACGGCGGCGAACCGATTTATTTGAGAAATTTTATACGGGGTATCATATAAATATGTACTCAAATGTACGTATGTATGTATGTACGTATTATGTTGAAGCACGCAATGGTGGACTAACAGAGGTTTAGTGGCAATAAAATAACGATTGCCCTCCTCCTGCTACGCAATAATGATATAATGAATGAAGCTGGCGGGGAACTGACGACAACAACGTAAATACATAATTACTGATGAATGCGTTGCTTTTTTACAAGTTTATGCATAGTACAATAACATGCAACATAAAAGAGATGACTGTGCTTTTGTCGCTTTTTGTATTTAACCCATTCATTCATTCGTTTCAATTGCAGCAGCCACAATGACAGACAACGATCGTTCGCTCGCTTTTTTGCACCTGTGCGTTGGCGCGGCCACTTGGCGCCTTTGCATTTGGCAGCGTGTATTTCAACAACAGCTGCATTGCCTTGTTGAAGTGCCAAAGAGGAAGTAGAGGGGGAAGAGATTTAAAAGTTTGCCTTTTTGTTGCGCGTCTTTTGTATTCTCCTTGCATGTAGTCTCAGCCTTTTATTTCAGTGCAACAAAAATTTTACCCTTTTCTGCCTTGTTTATGTGAACGTTGATACATCATTATCTTGCCTCTTTTATTTTTATTTTTTTATTTTATTTTAATAATAACTGATTGATATTTTTTCATATTTTGGCATTACTTATTAATTGTAAAGATTTACATTGAGTGGATATACTTTTTCAGTATGAGAAACGGCATGTGTTTTTGTCTGCCCTGGAAAGCAGCCAAGGAAAAACTATCAGTCCAGTAGGCTGCCGTTGTTTAAGTTAGTTATTAATAAATCAGTTTAACGACAGAATATTCTTTCTGTGACTGCATATTTGCAGATGAATGCAATCAAATGAGATCTAAATCTGTCAAGCCACAATTAGTCACTTACATTTTTGAATGCACTCATTGAGAAATGTATTAGAGACAAAAAGACCTAAGTTTTTTGCCTCATCCCGACTAAATTAGTTATTTGGTAAAGTCACTTGATATTTTAAACCAATGAAACTATTACCCGACTTTAATTAAATTTAATAAGAGATTTCATTCAAATGACTTCCATTGACTTCAAGAAAATAATTAATTATCAATTCATCGAATACTCAACACATCAAAGAGTTACTCAACCGGCCCCAATTGACTTCAAATCGACCTTATTGAAACGACTCCAAAAAGAGACTGAAACGACTTCAAAAATAGACTTCATTGAAATTACTTCAAAAAAAAAGACTTCATTCGAAAATTTCATTTTGCCTTTAAAAAATCTTCATTGAAATTATTACAATTGACTTTGAAGAAAGAATTTATTCAAAGACTTTCATTGACTTCAAAAAGAAACTTCATTGAAATGACTTCAAAAAGGCGCTTCACTGAAATGAGTTCAAAAAGAGACTTCATTGAAATGACTTCAAAAAGAGACTTTATTGAAATGACTCCAAAAAGAGACTTAATTCAAATCACTTCAAAAAGAGACTTCATTGAAATGACTCCAAAAAGAGACTTCATTGAAATGACTTCAAGAAAAGGATTCATTGAAATGACTTCAAAAAGAGACTTCATTGAAATGACTTCAAAAAGAGACTTCATTGAAATGACTTCAAAAAGTGACTTAATTCAAATGACTTCAAAAAGAGACTTCATTGAAATGACTTCAAAAAGAGACTTCACTGAAATGAGTTCAATGGACTTAAAAAAAAAAAAATCATTCAAAAAATCTGCATTGAAATGACTACAATTTACTTCGAAGTGAGACTTCATTCAAATAACTTTAGTTGACTTCAGAAATAGACTGCATTCAACAAATTTTAATCGACTTCAAAAAGAGACTTCATCTGACTAAAAAAAAACTTCATTCAAAAAAATTCAATTGATTTAAAAAAAAAATCTTCATTGAAATGATTATTATTTACTTCAAAGAGAGATTTCATGCAAATTATTTCAAAAATAGACTTCACTTAAACTCTTTTAAATTCCTTCTGAATGGTCTGCACTGATTTGATGATTACAATCAAATTATTAACGTAAAAACTTAACAAATGAGTGATAAGTCATTAAAATTTATTCTGTCTTTTTCATAGAAGGCAAAAATTGGTTGCAATCATTTGATAAAAAAAATTATTTAGCTAACTAATTATTACGTAATGAATGCATTCATTTACAAATCTGACTGCTCGTAATATCGATAACCATTAAATGAATTAAAGTTTTGAAATCCGGATGCTTACGAGTTATCCACTGATTAACTGAACACATCGACAGACGAAATTTGATTTCCTTGCAGTCGACAAAGCACTTATTTTCTCAAAAAAATTATTCAACGAGATGCTTATTGAAATAAGTATATAGAATTGTAATCTAATTGCAACTCCCTAAACCAGACTTCAGCTTTCAACATCGCAAACTTCATCCTTTTGGCTACGATAAATCGAATTTAATAGCTGCGGTTGTTATCTGCGAACAGCAGAAATCCTCTGATGAGCTCATCCTGATTATTTCCATGTAAATACCTCAACAATTAAAATCTAATTCTAACTCGCATAAGTGCGTACCTATATTTAAGTAATTAAGTACGAATTGTGTAAACCAACAGTGCAAACTAATAATAGCTACACTTGGCTACTATGCTGCACCTTGTTGTTGTGTTGGGATTAGTGCGAATTTCAAGTACAAATTTTCACGTGCTTAAGTAGTTTGGATATCCGCTTCCTCACTAAGTGCATATTGTAGGTACATATATGTATATATTCTTGTGGTTTAATAATCTGTTGCGGTTTCTTGCAGAAGAGATGTTACAAGCGCTCAAGGAGGTATTCTTGTGTCTATTTGTGTTTGAATGGTTTCATATAATTGGATTTATGCGAAACCGAAAGTACATTAAATAGTGACTCGCGAAGATGAGTAGCGAAGAGGGTAACTATGAGTATGGAAGAAGTGTTGAAGAGTTATAAGAAGAAAATATATGAATGTACTTAAATCAACAGGAAAATAGATTGAATTAAACGCAAACGATCTATCTTGCATGCTTGTAATAGTTTTTATTTCCATTTTGCTTTCAAGTCTCAAAAAGCATTTCGCTTTCGGTAAGAAAATAGTTGGCGAATAAAACTAGTGAAAGACGCTTACTGGCTGATTAGTAATGACCTCACATAGACTAAGTAAGTCCGTAGTGTTAGCAGAAAAATCCTTGAACCTGACCAAATAATATAATAATAATACAATGGCGCTATTATAACTCTGACGAGTTTTATGGCCGAGCTTCTCTCCCAATTCGAGGTGTGCTCCTTTTTGTTTTTCCTACTAATTGGGTGGACCTACAGTTTTATGCCGGCTCCGAACGGCGAATGCATTTTTTGTGAGCAGCTTTTTCATGGCAGAAATACGCTCTCGGAGGGTATGCCGCCCACTGCCGAGAGGTGACCGCTGCTCTTAAAAAACCCAATAATTGGATTTGTACTAATTAGAAAAATTGTTTTGGTGTTTGGCTCGGACCGTGGTTTGAACCCGAGACCTCTGGCATAGTAGGCGAGCACTCTACCCACTGCACCACAGCGGCCACAACCTGACCATGTCTACATTAAAAGCCTAGACCCAAACTGAAGGAAAACTCCGTCCCTTTGGCAAATAGCAAATCTTGAATACCGATTCTACATACATATATGACTGAATGCGGCTTCCCCTACTAGCCGAAGCCTTAGATAGATGTATGGAGGTTTAATATGTATTACGGCCTATGGGCCTATGTTGGCCTCCAGCTCATTATAATACCTCCTGCAAGCCAAAATCATACACAAAATTGAGTATTTCGTTTGGCTTCAGATTTGGTATGTGTTCGCCCTCGAGCTGATACTGTCCGAGTGACCTCTGTCTTTTTCTAGATATGGCTGCGCATTCGAGCAGAATGTACTCAGCACAAAACGGCGCAAACTGCTCGAGTAAATGCCAAGCGTGTGCATATGGCTATTGAATCGGCAGTGACTTGTTAGAAGTCCAATCAATATACTTAATGTGCTTTTGGTGAGGTCCATTATCGCCTTAAAGCGTTTTTTTATTGTACACGGAAAGAAATTTGCATACTTGATTCAAGAAAAATGCTTTCTTGAACTCAATTTAGAAAATTTTTTGGGAAATAAGAAAAATTGACTTAATTATTACTGGAATTAAGAAATTGAGTTTTCCAAAAATAAGACAATTATTTCCTTATTAAAGAACACTAACAAAATCTATAGAAAAAAAAATTGAAAAAAAAATGCTTAAATAAATAAGAACATCTTTTCTTAAATTTACTTAAATGAAGAAAATCTTTTTGCTAATATCAAGAAGAATTTAAGTAAATTGTGTTTCGGAGAATTGGAACAACAAACTACAGCAAAGAAAGTTTTAAAATAAATAAGAAAACGTTTTCTCGAGCGAAGTAAAATATTTCTTGCTCAAGTTGAACGCCAAAGTTCTTTGAGTATATCAGCAAACTACAGCAAAAAAAAATTGAAAATAAATAAGAAAACGTTTTATTGAGCGAAGTGAAATATTTCTTGCTCAAGTTGAACGCCAAAGTTCTTTGAGTATATCAGCAAACTACAGCAAAAAAAAATTGAAAATAAATAAGAAAACGTTTTATTGAGCGAAGTGAAATATTTCTTGCTGAATTTGCATTTCCAAAGTTACATGTATTTTTTTTTCACTTGCCATCCGCTTTGCATATTTCTGAATATTTCTGCAATTCTCAGATTGTTAGTGAAGCATTTGGTATAAGGAGTTCACTATTTGCATCTTCATTTATATTAATTGAAATGTTGTCATTTCAGTGAACAAGTCCTAGGAAAATAAGTACTTATGGTTTTCTAATCCCTCATGATTAGTTTTCGTTTTCCTTATTTTTTACGTTTTGAATATTTTTAGAAAATTTTTACTTAATTTAATATTTAATATTTTCTTATTTTCTTCAGCTCGTATAAGAAAAGTTTAACTTGCAACAAAGAAATTATTTCTTAATTATTTATTTCTAAAAACAAGAAAAAAACATTTACCGTAAGGAAATTATTTCTTATTTATTTAAAATCCAATTTTACTTGAAGCAAGAAAACGTTTTCTCATTTATTTAAAATCCATTTTTGCTTGAAGAAAGAAAACTTTTTCTTATTTATTTAAAATCCAATTTCACTTGATGCAAGAAAATGTTTACTTATTTATTTAAAATCCAATTTTCTTGGATTTTCTTGATATTAAGAAATTATATTCTAAGTTCAAAATCAAGTCTAATTTTTCTTGTCTCGGCATTGATTCTAGTAAAAAATTCTTTCCGTGTACTGGGCCATTATATGGTCTTATGCTTAATTTCACTGAGTGGCATTGGAACATCTATGGAGTGCTCTGCTCCGAGACCTGCACCCTTTTTTGCCAGCACTCCAGTATAGTTGGACAGTGCTAGTTCTGCATATTAGCCTTAACGCTTCCTTGCAGTCCCGCTACACACTTGAATGAGGTGCAATGCGACAGTATCGACTTTATAGCCACCTAACTATCTACATACCAGTGGCGGATCCACGGGGGGGGGGGGGTTTGGGGGTTCAAACCCCCCCCCCTTTGTGGTTTATCATAGATCCCAAATTAATGCCTTTATAGATTCTGCGCCCAAATTTCCCAAACTGATCAAGGAAAACTCTATCATTCCAAAAGCAATGGTTGGACCACATAACATTCAAAATATTTACCTACATGTGAAAAAAGTTCATGTAGGTACCTTTGGACGCACGTGCATAAAATCAAATTTGTCAAATGCTATTCGCAAATTGCCAATCGCAAATTTATTTATTATCTTTTCTTTCTTATCCCTATTTTTATCGGGATTGTACAGAATTAATTTGGTCAGAAATGTCTGAATCGTTGGAGAACTTGCCTTTTTCAGAGATATTTCGCAATTCTTGTTTAAATTAATCTTTTAAAAATTTGAGTATATAAACACAAGAACTTCAATAAAGTAAAAATTCTATTAAAAATATAAATATAACAAAAAAGTACTACATACATATATTCTTATTTATTTGGGCTTTAAATGCAAGGGTAAGTGAAATTGATGATCAATTTGCCACCAATACCATACGATACTCATTCGCACGTACCAATGCAAAAATATACATACATACGTCATACATGTTATTTAGAACTTCAATTGAAATCTCCTGCACTTTATGTGATGACATACATATTGTTAATTTGGAGGGTTTTGAGTTTGGTGTTTTTAAGGTGCGAGAAATGGCGCAACTAGTATATAGAATAATAACAGTAGGTGGTATTAGTCCATATTTTCACCAGCGCACATAGGTAGATTTTCAAGTTTTATGCAGCCAAAAATATTTTATTGTCTACATCTATTCCAAATTGCTTGTTTAATGCAAAATTTTAATATTTTGAGTTAAAAGTCGATTTTATTGAAAACTATATATAGTGACTCAAAAAAAAATCATACGCCAAAGTTTTTAAATTTATTTCAAAGAGTTCTGTCGAAAATTTTACTTTCTTATTTTAGTTTAAAAATATAGAAAAATTTCCAATAAAAATCGTTTTAAGCAGGATTTCTGAGCTTATGGAAAAAATCTGAAAAATCGTAGAAATTTCTGAAAGTGGATTAAAAATTTCCAAGCAAGGCCATAATTTATAGAAGATTTTGAGGAGATTTCTAAGTATAATGTTATGTAGCCAACCAATTTTAGTGTAAAAAGTGAAATTCTCAATGCTGTGAAAAATTCCGTCAATTTTAGAAGTTTTTTTCTGTAGGGTGTAGGGTGAGACCGTTCCAATTAAAATTTCCGAAAAGCCAATGAAAATTTTCAAAAAGTTGAATGTTTCATATTGTTATATTAAAATTGAATGAGCTGCAAAATTGCATACTCAAAACTCTTCTAAAAAATGTAGCTTTAGGATTCTTAGCCCCTTTTTATGATAAGTATTTCCTTGACTTTGGAAAATCGGAAATACTAAAAATACGAAAGCAGGTAATTTTCCAAATAGGTCAATTTTTAATCCATTGTTGATAATTTCTGGCTTTGCATTTTTCCGTATAGAAATTGACGGGTAATCGATCGGAGGCGATAATATAACTAAAATGCTTTTAAATTAAGAAATTAACAATATTTTTTCAAGAAAGGCCAATATGCTTAAAAGCTTCAAAATGGTGGGACTTTTATTATGCTAGGTTGACGATTTCTTCAATAAATAATGATATTTACCTGAAGCACTCGAATCCATGATGTTTACTTTGATAACTGTCTTAAAACTGAAAATATTGACGTTTAAAAATGAGTTACTTAAAATACGTGAAAAATAAAAAATCGAAAAGTGGGAGAATAATAAGTTTCGACTAGCGGCAGGGACACCCCCGTTGTCTATAAAAGCCGAGAAAACCGGTTTATTATCGCCCGGTCTATTATAAACGTAGAGCGATTTTGGATTTTGTATTTGCACCAATTTTAAAATTTTCAATTTTGGCCGCAAAAATTCGTAAAATCTACCTATGTGCAGCGTCTTTTCAAAACCCCCCCTTGCCGAAATCCTGGATCCGCGCCTGCTACATACATATATAAAAATTAATAAGGGATCATCGACTACCATCTCTGCTGCCCTAATTACTACTACTGCTACTCCTTACTAATACTTCAGCCTGAAAGACACTACAGTGATCCGGCAGACGAATAGTGGTGCTGATTGCTGATATACAGTTCACTGTAATAAAACAGTAGCTGCTACTCCTTCTGATGTCTTAGATCCATCTGTACGTACATATCTGTACCCCACCGCCAACTCTCCACCACTATTGTGGCATCAAAATACTTACATATAAAGTCGAAGATACGGTCTACCTCCTATCAATTGTAGTCTCCACTAATTCTCTAACCTATCAGATTTTCTTCGCTGGGAGGCCTTTTACATCTAGATCTTTTCTGGAAGGTATTGGGCCTAATGAATAAAAAAAAAGTAACTGCTAGTAAGCATTTGCTTATTAGTAAAAGCAATTGCTTAAAAATCTTTTACTGGAAAGAATAAGCATATGCTAATTTATTATATGAATAATATTTCAGTCATTGCTGCTTTTGCTACAAATTTTAAACTTTTACTAGAAAGAGACCAAATGTTAAAACAAAACAAAATGTGACTAACGGAGCTATACAAAAACAAAGTCAACAAAAGTTACAACAACTTCCTTCCCGGTATTACAAAAATAAGCATTTCATCTCGAAAATGTTTGGCACAGGGTTGCGTGATTTCGAATCAATTTTGATTTCAAATCAAAAAAGATAATTTTTATTTGTGATTCATTTCAGAAAAGAATTGAAAACCCCTTTGATTCGTGATTCAAACGATTTTCAAATCAAAGGTAAATTTTATTTCTGATTCATTTCTCAAAAGAATCAAAAATTTATTTAGAATGAAACATATGTTTTAATTCTTGATTCAAAATATATGTATATTTGATTCGAATCAAAAATTTTATCAAGGTTCAAAAAATATTTTTGATTCAAAATAATTTGAATCAAGAATCAAAGGGTATTTTTGATTTTTTTTAACGAATCACAAATAAAAATTATCTTTTATTTGAAAATATTTTAAATCAGGAATCAGAAAATATTTTTGATTCGTGATTCAGCCAAATCAAAATCACGCAACCCTGGTTTGGCACAAACAACAACAACGTCATAAACTTTACAACAACATCGTTGTGCAAATAGGTAAGAGAAATGAAATTTCCGGACTTTTCTTACCAAAACTAGTAGGAGTTTTTCCTGTTAGTAGGACGGTTTGAATTCTATTAAGTTTTTTTTTAAAAAACCATTACCTTTTGCTTATAAAAAATCGCAAATGCTAATTTTAATCATACGGAATTCAGCAATTGCTTACAGATTTCAGCAAATGATGAAATAAAAAAGCAAATGCTTGTAGCAAAAGCAATTGCTAGTGAAAAAAGCAATTGCTTCAATTTTTATTCATAGAAATTTAAGCAAACGGTCCAGAAAAGCATTTGCTTGATGTTTATTCATTAGGCCCATTGCTTAAATGTTTATTTTCAAACTTAAGAATAAAACATTATTCCCACGCTTCTATCGATCGAGGGGCATATCAAGATATTTTACATAGAGACACAGATGTTTAATTTAAAAACTCATTTCATTTATTTATCTCAGAAATTTCTCTTCAAACATTTTAAAAAAACTTTTATTCAAAAAATAAGATCAAAAGTATGGCAACATTGCATTGAATTGTTTGCTAACGCAAACTATTTTATAGACTCAACACCTGACTATCCTCCAAAGCCGTCTTGAGTGTTAAACATTGCAATCAACAATTAAAATTTCCGAAATTTTTTGCATTAAAAACTTTCACAGACAATTCGTTGAAACAAAAAAAAAGCCAAAAAAAAACTTCTCCTTTGTTGGCGCATAATTCAACAATCGCCAAATGCCAGAAATTTTCCTTTTTATCCACTTCTTATTCCCCTTCTCACTGTCAACAAAAATTGCCTAACTACTCAGCCAACATTTCCCAGCTAATTTTGTAGCATTTAATGCATAAAGCGAATACCAAACAATTCAGCACAGCCTAATCAAACAGCCCGCCATCCGCCAGCCGCCTGCCAGTGTTGCCATTGTTGTATTTAACGCGTTCACGCCTCGCTCGCTCACTCATTCGCTCATTCACTTGAGTGCCAACTCTAACTTCAATTACGAATATTATCCGGCGCTGCTTTGCTTGTACTGTTTGCAATTAGTTGCTGAAATGTGGCGCCTTTTGCGCAAATACTTACTTACTGCAGACTAGCAGCACAAGTGCCAGGCCCAGCCGCGCCTCCCTTGCCAATTATGTACGAGTATTATGCGCCTGCAATTTTACCGCATTGCACAGCGCGCCGCAACGGAGGTTTGCTTTCATCTTGACTTGACTTTTGTGTTCAAGTGTTAGATACTTCTCAAGATATGAACTCCGAAAGAGGGTCTGAGTGCAAGCGCAAATTAAAGAAGGAAAGAATGAATGCAAAAGAGTATGTGCACCATAAGGCTAAGTAGTTGGATATGCAGTATTGGCAGGCTGAACTCGTTTTAAAAGTAAATGATAATTTAAGGCAGCGTTTATGGTCAATTATGCGCAAATTTGCTAAAGAAAAGAGTCTTTAAGAAAGGTGTACTTTTTTTAGTAGTGAAGCAATTAATAGATATGGATGCTTATGGTAAAATTAGCTTTTTATTTTAATTAGCAGTGAACACTGAAGTGGAACAGAGATTAGTAGATAAGTAAATGCAATGAATATGCAGAAATTTTTCTTTACTTCTGTTGATGGGTTATGATTTTGATTTCTGCGGTACGGGCATCTGCGTCATCCGTCGTTGAATAATCGTTTACATACAAATCCCATTGAATAGGTTGGATCAGCTGACACGGCACACGGGTTTACGTTCTCGACTAACTGGACTATCAAGGTGAAAGGTAGAAAAAAAGTAACATAATACCTAGAAATATTTCCTTTTTGCGATAAAGTAATATCCATTGGACTCTCGGCTAAATCGCTGAAAATTCTTACTAAGCCATACATAACTAGGAGCAATTGCTGAAAAGGGTTAGGTTAGGTTAGGTTGGCCAGGATTCAGTGATCGCTCACATGGATCATTCCTTAGTGTTGCCAACAGCGTTTTGGAGGGTATATATTAAACTTGGAATGCAGAACTTCCCAAGTTATAGTATTTTGTGTACTTCCTGTGTTGTTGTTGTTGTTGTAGCCACTTAGGCACTCGCAAGTTTTTGCGGAGCATAGGGGAAGTAACAGTCATTTGCCAGATAAATCCGGTACACACGGATACTAGTCCCTTCTTATGCTAGCCCGGCTGTCGTGTGCACGATTTTTTGATTAATATCAACCTTCTAGGCCGGTGGATTTTAGGCGCCTGTTACAACATGCATTCCTCACCATCGGTATATTCTAAGCCCCTAATTCACTGGTGATATTTCCTGATCCGCAATGTCTTCTATGGACGAGAAGTGTGCGGAACCGAGGCAGTTAATGCGGAGTCTGACAAAAGCTAGACATTGACAGAGAAGCATCATATCCACTGCATGCCCCGCATCAGTCCCATTTTGAACGCATGAGATGGTGTAAGACAGAGTGCCCTGTTAGTATACCCACCGCTAGTCTTCAGTCTGTTCTGGGAATTGTGAGTAGCTTGCAGTTTTTACATTGTACGACCGAGGCCTGATTTTGGCGATCTTGCAGATTGACAAGGTCTTCTACTGGTATTCGCCAGAACGTGTCAATGCCTGATCTATTTAAGATTTATGGTAATTAAGAGAGGGTAAGATGTTTTACACATTCACTTGCGCTAGTGCTTCCTCGGCTTTAGCTAACATGTTCACCCTCTTATTTCCCTCGATTACCTGGTGGCCGGGTGCTCAGTAGATAGTAACTCTACGCCTCTATTCACACAGAGTTCATTGATTCACGCACCTAGAGGTGGTCGGCGCGCAGAGGTGGTCGTCACTTTGATTGCCGCCTGGCTGTATATGAAAATGTTTACACGAGAATCTAAGAACGTTAGTTCAGCTGCAAGTCCCGCTGCTTTTTGAGGTAGCGTAAACCTCAGTCTGAAACATACTGCACTATTCCGATAGTCCAAAGGATTGTTGCATCCCAAGCTCCGCAGAAAAAACTGCACACTGCCACTCTTGCCTCCATATTTGATCCGTCTGTCAATTAGTTGAACGTATGGCGATTGGTTCGTAGTCCCTTCTTCCATTCGCCCTCTTATATTATTACCCATAGTCCCATGTTGAGGTCGGTTTGAGGGTTTACATAATTTGAGCTGCCGCTTGGACGTCGTATGTTGCTGTGTCCAAAAGCTCGTTGTCTAAATTGCCATGTTACTATAAACCTTAGTGCTGTCTCTCCAGCTACACTTTTAGACACAAGCTGCGCGATGTACAGCTTAAGTATCTTATTTAACGCTGCTGAAGAGAATATGCATAGCGCTCCTAATGTACATACATAGCTTAGAGAGCCTCTGTACACCTTCTAGCTTCTTTGCATACGTCTTTTTATCAAGTGCCGTCCTTCCTTCATTTCTTAATTGGCACGTAACCGTCTAGACGATTCTGGTCGAGCGCAATAAATCGCGGCAGCTGTTTCTGTCTCGTGTAGAATGACGCCACATGGGAATTCCTAAAGAGACAGGATCGCTGTTCACCTGATCTTCCCAACGAAGTGGAGTTCTGCCTTTTCTTCTGCGTTCAGCGGGTTTCGATAGAATTCAATAGTACATTATTGGGGTGCACCCCCACAGGCGTGAAGATCCAGAGCTAATAAAGAAAACTTTAAGTGAAAATTTGGATGACTTAAAAATATCTATATTAAATATATATGTATGTACGAAAATCTCATCGCCATAATTATACGCCCGTAAGTATGCCACAAACTTTTGTGTTATTTGCATTCAAGATTCACTCAGCTAATGAACTGATAAGTCCAAATTGAAATTTATGGCCTCTTGAGTGTAAAAGCGTAAAGGCGCGTGCTTAGGTATTTAATCAAAACCATGAAATTTGATAATGCCCAAATGAGTCGAAATACCTAAAATACATACATACCAATATATGCACAAGTACATAAGTACCTATATACTTTCATACATATATCACTTACATTGTAGCTTATGTAAATTAATTTGCGCTTATAGGTAAGAACACGCGCAGCGCAGTCGCTACGCCAATCGCCCGCAAAAGCGCTTAATTTTGGGCAACAAGTAATATCCGTTCATTTGTTTTATGCACCTTGTAAGGTGTGTGAGATATCAATTACTTATTTATGAATTGTCGCTTTATAACTTTGATCGCAGTAGATAGATAGCTGTGCTGCTTATTTAAGCGAAAAAGTTAAGGTGTTATAAAATTGCGCTGAAAAAGATTTAATTGAAATCTATATATGTATATAAAAATGATTTGGTATTTAATTGAAACGCTAAAACTTGAAAACGGCTGAACCAAATCAAATACTTCCTTAGGGGGGTTTGTTTGTTGTTACCCCGCGAAGGTTTAGTCGAAGAAAAAATTAAAAAATGTTAGGGGGGCGTGGCACCTCCCATACAACCTTAATTTTTAAAGCTGATTATCTCTAAAACAGTTTAAGATAGGGAGCTGAAAATTGGTGTAGAGGTAGGTGATATCAAAACCCTTCTCACTCAGAAAATTGGGGGTTATAAGAAAAGGGGGCGTGGCACCTCCCATACAACCTTAATTTTTAAAGCTGATTATCTCTAAAATTGTTTACGCTAGGGGCTTCGAAATTGGTGTGGAGATAAACGATAACAATTCCATATTAACGCAAAATAATAGGAGTTATACGAAAAGGGGGCGTGGCACCTCCCATACAAACTTAATTTTTCAAGCTGAATATCTATAAAAGCGTTTAAGGTTGGGACCTGAAAATTGATCAGCAGATTAACGATATCAATAGCGTTCTTCTGAAAAAAACAGTAGTTTTGGGAAAAGGGGGCGTGGCACCTCCCATGCGTTCTTAATTTTTAAGGCTAAATATTCTTAAAAGCGTTCATGGCATGTACATAGAAATCACTATGCAGATATACGATATCAATACCATGTTCACCCAAAAAAAAAAAGATTTATCGAAAAATGGGGCATTGCACCTCCCATACGTACTAAACTTTGGAGGAGGGGCTTGAAAACCATTATGGAGGTATACTATATCAATCCTCTTACTTACTCAGTGAAAATAAATATCCGGAATAGAAAACTTAAAATGTTGTGTATCGTTCAGCCTTAAACTGAATACTAAAAGTATATATTTTTGAAGTTGTATACACAATGAAGTAGTGAAAAATCGTTAATTTTCTATTAAAAATAGTACCGGTGTAATAACAATTTTTGAAATGAAATTAATAAAAAAATATATTTTGGGCAGAACGAAGTTTGCCGGTTCAGCTAGTTTAGAATAAAAAGAGAGAATTAGAGAAAGAACCCAAAACCCCTCCGGCGTCATAACTCTTAAGCAAATAACTTAAGTTGTAACGCTAATACCTGGATAATTTATTTGTACTTGTAAGTAAGTTGATGTGAATGGGTATGAAATTCAGTTTAGATAAGCTAAATAAATATGTTATTTTATATATTCCCTAATGAAAACTGCACTCGTTTTGTTCGTGGCCGTACTCATACCATCCTATCATTAGCACAAGTAGTTGCCAGACTGTCTGTTGGCATTCCCACATATATGTATGATGAGTAATGCATAAACATATGTACATACTATATATATATATATATACAGATAAATAGCGAAATAGCACAGGAAAACATGTTGATGGACTCGAATGATGCATACTCTGAAAAAAATACCCGTAGTTAAACCAACAACTTTCCATTGTTGAATCTCCGTCTTTGATTCAACAGCAAAAGTATTTGTTTTTACAGCAAAGTTTTTGATCCAACAATTTATTCAAAAACGGGCGTTGTTGTTTCAAAAACTTGCTTGCCTTTAAAAAATTTTTTGTGAGAAAATATTTTTTTGTGAGAAAACCAACAAAAAAAATAATGATGGAGAGAAGATGAAGAGAAAAATCCAAAAAAAGTTTATTTTTAGCAACAATTTTCTCCCCGTTGTTGATTTAAAGGCAAAAGTATTTGACCCAACAGTTTCCGCTGTAAACAAAACTAATGAGAACAAATTTTTTTAAATTTTGTTTTTACAATGATTCAAATAATTCATGGATTCCCTTTTAGGAAATGGAAGTATAAATAGGTTACTAGAATTCAATATAATGTTGAATGTTCCACTATGTGATGATTGGATAGAATTTCAGGTTGATGTCATGGTTCGAATCCGGAGGAGAATATAAAATAAAGAAGAAAAATCAGAATAAGAAATAAAGATAGCAACCAGTGAATGATAAGAAGGAGAGAAGAATAGGAGAACATGCAGAGGCTACATATTTGCAGTTGGCACCCGGGCGGAGAGAAGATGAAGAGTAAAATGCAAACAAAAATTTATTTTTAGGTGAAAATTTTTTCCAACAATCTCCATTATTGACTTAAATCAACAACGCTCGCACCTTTGAAACAACAACGGAGCGTTGTTGGGCACATTTCAACTGCGGAAAGTAGTTGATTTAACAGCGAAAGTCTTTAGATTTACAACGTTTTTTTTTTTTTCAGAGTAAGTAAGTCGATAAGATTAAGTATTTACTATATACATAGATATGTATAGGCATTTGTGGGCATAATTTCAATCTATCTGGAATATATTGATACCACACATGAGTACATAGCTATATATGTATGTACATTAGGGTGGTGCCCAAAATCGAATTAGCAATTTTTTCGTCCTCACCCCCTACATCGGTAAGAGCACAGTCAAAAATATCACATACTTACATATAAACTTTAGTCCACATCGCAGACGATTAAAGAGCAGCGCACAGGGGTCAAAGTTTGGATTACTATATCGAGCCCTCACCGTTAAAAAAGTGTAATCAACAAAAAGTAAATTTTACAGGAGTAGGTATTTTTTAATTTTCTTTGTATGTAGCCTTGAAATTTATTTAGTCTCTAACTTCGAAATGGCAGATTTCACAGCTATGAAATTTTGGGAGTTGATGCGTTTGGTGATAAGTTATTGATTTCCATGAAAAAGCTAAAATCTTTAACTTTCTTGGTTACGCTTTTTTGGCGGTTAGGTCTCGATATAAAGACCAAAAAAAAAATTAAATTAAATTTCTCTATATATAATGCCCGAAATCGTTAGTCCCTGTACACAAGGATACCAAGTATAAATTATGGTTCCAATCGAAAGTGGTTAAGTGGTGTCGCACCAGCGTTGCCATTCTAGCTTTTTTCAAGCTAGATTTAGCTTTTTTTCTTGTCTTTTAGCTGGAAAAATTCTGATTTAGCTTTGGCTTTTTTTTCTAGCTTTTTTATTTGCTAAAACTCCCCAAAAAATGAGCGTTGCTTGCTGCTCATATACATACATACAGTCATCATAGTTACCATTATTTGAATGTAAAACATTTTTTTTAACATTTCGTTATTTTTATTGACACTGAAGTACAAATTTGCATATACATAGTATATGAAAATAGATAACTTATGCAGGCTCCACTAAACAGGTCGGTTCTTCAGATCGGCTGACTTCTTGTTCTTCTTCAACACCTATCCAATTTGTTTACTTCTGCATATACTTTACATGCATTCGTATTTACAATTCGTCAAATTCTTCATTCATCTTCCTTATAGTTTTGACATCTCGGTCACGAGAGTTCGACATTAAGGTCACGGCGAGTATGTGTGTATGTATCTTGAACCGACCTGTTAAATTGGCCTTGAATTTATGTGTGCTTTGAAAACACATTAGGCGAGTTCCCCTCCAGATCCGCATACAAATTTTGTGTGCAAATTGAACAACAATTTTGTGATACTCATGTTTGTCTAGATCCATTTCGGGTCCGTATAGATTGTAATATATTTTTTGATCCAGATAAACATCAGGATCAAAAAATTGTTGTTGCAGTGGCTTGCAAATTTTTTGTCCGGATCACTGCCACGGGAAATCACCTACTAATAAAGCATTAAAATACGCAGTAGGACTTGGGATCATCGTTTTATTAATCCGGGAGTACTTGTCAATAGATACTCCATTACTCCCTATACTTCGTGTATAAGCATACAATTTTTTATACTCGCTTTTAACATTGTAACTATGTACTAGGAAGAGAAGTAATAAACACAAACAAAATAAAACAAAACTGAAACAATTTTGATATTGCTCGGAAAGGATATCAAATAGAGTACTCTTCTGCTCTCGCTTGGGGAGATCTCGCTCCAAGTTCTACTGGGTAATTTCGTATTTTTTTTAGCTTCTTTTTTTAGCTTTAAATGTTTTTTTATGTGTGAAACAATTTTTTTTTAGCTTTTTCTAGCTTTTTTTTTTGAGAATCTAGCTGGAACTCTGGAAAAGTTCTGGCAACACTGTGTCGCACTGGTAATCTGAATTTGACCTATGTCTCCGATTGGGACAAAAATTTATATCTGATTTATATGTGTTATCTTCCACCATATCATTCTCGACCTAATATCATGTTCAGACACAATCTTAATTGAACATTAAGAGCCTTTGTTCAATTTTCAAGCCTAATGATTCTCAATTTACGATACAGAAATTGACTAAGTTAATGCTTCATTAGAATGAGTTCTTAATGAAGAACAATTTTGTATGCAACCCTGTTAAAAAGGTTGTTTCATAAGCAAAATGAAATGTCATGATCAGAGAAATGTTATAGGCATCAGGCTCCACTAAACAAGTTGGTTCGTCAGATCAGCTGAATTCTTGTTCATTTTCATCACCTATCAAATTTGTTTTTATTTCTGCTTATTCTATACATGTATTTGTATTAACGATTGGTAAAAGTTGTGAGCTGAATGTCAAATTATTTCGTAGTTCTTGCAGTTTTGAGATTTAGGTCACAAGAATTTGATATTCAGCTCACGGCGTGAATGTGTGCATGTATCTTAAGCCGACCTGTTAAATGGGCCAAGTAAATTAAGTATGTCTGAACACCAAATCTAGAGATGTTCAATCAAGCCCAATTGACTTAATTACATTTTTATATCTGAACATGATATAAGGGGTGATGATTGTTGTGGAAATATGATATTAAATTCATCTCCATACATTGGGGGACCACCTTAATGTACTTATGTATATAGTACGTAATGAGTCATTGCAGATTGACTAAGGCAGATTAAACTTGCAAGGCAATTAGTCAAACTCTAAATAGACTGTTCAAATAGGGAAATTCAATGAAATTAAACGTATGTACATATCGCACACTAAATCAAAAAGCGTTACAACCCAAAATTTTTCGAAATCGGGTTTCTTCCATTAATTGGTACACAGAATATATCTCTAGCGGCTGCCAAAAAATCGTTTCCATCAGAGTCTTTTTTAACTGAGAAATAACTATTATACGTATCCTTTTCCCATATCATTGCCTATAAAAATAAAAAGTTTTTTGTCTCTCCTGAAAATTTTTGAATTTTGAGTTGTAACGCTTTTTGATTTAGTGTGCGATATATACATATATGTACGTACAACACAGGCAAGCTCATATTGTTGTTCCAACTAATGTACAGACTATAGTACCATGCATCATTTACTTCATATACAAAAGCTAGAAAGCTAGAAAGCTTATACTCATACGACTTTACGTATACGCATAGAGGAATTTAAATATCGCGCTTTTTCCGGAAGTATATTTTTGAAATTCTAGAAAACTAGAGGTAAATTGCGGTAATTGCTCCGCTTGGATCAACAGGAAAAAAATAAATAAATTATGGTTTGATTTTTCTGGCCTTAGGAAGATTCTACTATGTCCAATTGTAAACTAGTTTGGAACTAGTTAAATGGATTACAGTGTAGGTACACTTTTCGTATTTTGAAATTCTCTTCAATTCCAGATTGATTTATTTTTCAAAAGTCATTAGGCTTTTTTGTTTGTCTTTTCTTAGCTAGAAAGAATCTGATTAATATGTAGATAACTCTAAGTACAGTCATTCTATTTCCAACCTTCAAGTTTACTTGAAAATTAACCCATAATAACTTACTACGAGTTTCCTCTCTTTTCGCATGACAATGAAAAAGTGGCTTTTATTTAAGATAAGTTAGAAAATATTATAAAGATTCTAAGTGAAGCTAATGAATGGTTTACAAAATTATATCCAAACATACACACACACACATACACATTGTTGCAGTATAAACAAGCTTGTTTGCGCTTCATAAAACCATTAAGCGGCATTGTTGGTAATTAACAGGTGCTGCTGCCAACAACAAATAATAAACAATTGAGGCAGCTGCAGTAAAGGAGTATAAACGAGGCGGACTGGTCATACATATCGCCCTTAATCCTTTCAAGAGTGGCACACCAAAAGCTCACTTAAATATACATAGTCGCTTCCACTGAATATGTACAAACATATGTACATAATCTTACGTGCTTGTACATATGTACATCTTTGCTGCTCCAGCCACTTATGCGATTAGCTGCTACATGGGTACCCTCCGAAAACTAACAGTGAACAACAAGGAAGATAAAAACAACAACAATAAAAACAACAACAAAATCCACAGATTCCAAAAGCAATACAAAGACAATAGCAACAAAAAAGCTAACCCAACAAACACTGAGGTTAGTTATCGATTTGAGAATGACTCGAGAACTAGCCTCA
Organism: Urophora cardui; assembly: GCA_960531455.1. NCBI lineage: Eukaryota > Metazoa > Arthropoda > Insecta > Diptera > Tephritidae > Urophora > Urophora cardui. The sequence goes on from OY482674.1 coordinate 15,357,414, forward strand.
TTCTCAAACCTCTAACGTTAGAGGACGACTCGAAAATCTATCGAGAATCATAGCGTTCTCAAACAAAAGGGTACCTAATTCTCAAATCGAGAAAATTATAATTCTCGAATCGAATTCTAATGTAGTTCTCTAATGAGATTCTAATCAGAATTTGCAAATACTTCCAATTGAAATGAAAAACAAAGCTTTGTCTCCTTTTACATGATTTTTTCATGGTTTAGATTTTATTAACGCAATATGTGCCTAAATTGCATATGATTATATATATTGACATGTATATGTTTACCACATTTATAAGAACTGAAATTTAAACAAAATTCAGTCTTATTATTTAAATTAAAGGTACTTCTTGTACTTTTTAATGGAAAACATTGTACGACGGTAATATTAACTTAACCATTTTTTAGTATCTAATTTCAATATATGTATGTATATTCAATATATCACAGAAATGTATTGAGAATTGATAAAAGGCGTGAGATTTGGCTCCTCTAATCACTCGCTAATCGAATTCTAGTGTAGTTTTCAACCCTAGTTATCGATTTGAGAATATATAGAGAATTACACTAGTTATCTAAGGTAATCTCGACAAAATTTCTAACGTTAGAGACTGTGTTTGCTGGGAAATTACTGGCAACACATGTGACAACAACAAACGCCAACAACAACAACAGAAATCTTAAAATCCCTCCAAAAAATCTATGCCTTATTTAAAACTTATTTGAAACGATGACAATGCTTTTAAGTCATGCTTACAATTTCTAAGGGACATAAATTTTATGAACAGAGGCTTACGCCGAAACTCCACAAAACAAAAATTATGTTAATTTTGTCTACCAGAATCATGTCTAAAATCCATGTTTGTATATGCGTGGGCACTTCATTATGTTAGACATAATTTGCAAAATGGCGCCGAATTGGCATGCCGTGTACGCAGAAGCACTTAGAAAGTTAAAAAAAATTGTTTAAAATTGGCGATGATGCTCGCAAACTGTATATATGCACTTAATGTTCTTTTTATTTATTTTTTAAGCCCAAACACTCAAGCCAAATGGACGCCGTGCGAAATTTCACGTTCAATGTGGAGATGTTGCCACTGTGAATTTTTCGTTGAAATGAAAAATTAGCTGTCAAATCACCAAACTGACAGCTCATGTTAAGGCAATCTTGTTAAAGCAATTGCCTTGGCATCTCTGTTATACCAGAAGACAGAGGCGGTCTCCATTTGAAATCTATGTTATAATGGTGCTTGTGATGACAGAATTCTGTTTTGAGGAGACGCCGGGTTATAATAAGTCTTATTTTTCTCTGTTGATGCCATCAGGCAATAAGGTCTACTCTATCCCTCTCTCTCTTTAAGAGGAAACCTTATTCCAAAGGCCATGGAAATTAAGACTTAGATAATTCTTTATAATAAGCGCTTATGTGGTATTTAGTTGCCTTATAATAGGGCTTATTAGCTATAGGAAATAAGGTTTATCTCTTTCCTTAGTAAAAGTGATTTTATGGACTTTGATTGGCTTACAATATGGCTTATATAAAGTATTTTACAAAGGCGTTTTACGTTTAACTGCATAACTCACATTTTTTCGCAACTTAGGCGTTTTAATTTGCTTAATATTAAAAAAAAAATTATACTAAGTAACTACTCGTGCTATTTGCCCATGTTGGCTCGTAAACTCAATTTTCTCTCTGTCTCTCCCTATTTGAAATTATACCCTATAACAGACAGCGGCATTTTAACTCGTACGAGTAAATGAGAAACCTCACACACAGTTGAACAAATGTAGCGCAAATCGATATGCGTTCACCAACACAAAAACTCTCACACTTTTTTCGCACTCTACCTTATAATTGTCTTATCCTTATATGACTTTTTGGAGGGATTTTGAAAATACTTGTATGAAGTATATGTATGTGTGTCTGCTTTTTGTAAATTGGCTTTAAAACTTTATAAGGGTACGTTATAATAACGCGCAGCAACAAATATTTATACGCGAATCTAATTTGAACAATTTAAAAGTAGCGAATTTATACAAAGAATGGATGACGCGACGCCGCGGCGATGTGAGTTCATGCAGTTAACTTGTTTCTCGACTGACAGTATAAGCTTGAAGTTATGCGAAACATTTCGCCAAGAATTTTTGTATGTAAATTAATAGATAAATTTGTATACAAACATGCTTATATACAATGCCGAAACGTTAAGGCTAATGGTTGGTATGCGAAGCAAGAAGCTCAACGCAATAAATATATCATATCCAAGTTGCCATATTTATGTACTCTGTATGTTAGAGGTTTCGCAGTCTACCTTGCTTCCATACTTGATTTCAAAATAGGTTGGCTGCTATAAAGATATGATATGAGGAATATTCTGACGAATAAAAAATCACCATCGTCATCTTTTCCTGGTCTAAACCAGTCTCCATGCGCAAGAGTAAATAATATTTGTGGTGAGAAACCCCTCGGCCGAGGTTGGCTGTTCCAGTGAAAGTAGGTATACAATTTTTAGAAGGAATGAACATTGGAAGAGCTATAAAAGTAGGTACATGGAGTTTTTCTCCATATTCCTTTTTTTTTGCTGAAAAAGTGGATGCTGAAATATTTGAATGATTGGGTCAATGTTTAAATAGAACAAATTTGGTTTTAGACCAGTTTTTATATTAATTCTTTAGATCATTTTCTGCCCCAATTTTTATACCAACCTTTTAGACAAAATTTCTAGTTTAATATTTTAGAACTGCTTTTTAGACCATTTTTTTAGAATTGGTCTTTTAGATCAATTTTTTTATATAAAATTTTTATACCAATTCTTATACCATTCTTTTGAAAATTTTTCCTTTAAATTCTTGAACTGAGATCATTAAATTTTTTAGACAAATTTATTATACCAATTTTTTAGACCAGTCTATTATAGCAATTTTTTATATCAATTTATTATACCAATTCTGTATTACAATTTTTACACCAACCTTTTAGAGAAGCTTTCAAGTTCAATTTTTTAGAATTTGTTTTAGACCAATTATTTAGAATTGGTTTTTTAGACCAATTTTTTATATAAAATTTTTATACCAATTTTTATACCAGTTTTAGATAAATTCTTTTGACAATTTTCCTTTAAATTCTTGAACTGAGATCATTACATTTTTTAGACAAATTTATTACACCAATTTTTTAGACCAATCTATTATACCAATTTTTATACCAATCTATTATACGAATTTTTTAGACCAATTTATTACACCAATTCTGTATTACAATTTTTACACAAATTTTCTTGTACAATTTTTTTAGATGAACTTCTTAAACCAATTTTTTATACCAATGTTTAGGAAAAATTGTTTAGATCAACTTTATGGGCATCGTTAAAGCATTGTGAAAACTTCAAAAACTAAAAACTTCTAAAGGTTAACTGCATTAGCCGCATAAATATGTACAAATATATGTATATACATATATGCTATTAACATAAATATGTATATTGATGCAGCATGCTTGTCACACATGACCTTAGGTGTGGTGATTAGCTTTTGAGATCGTCACAAACCCTTTTTTCGATTACACCCAAATCAAAAGGGCCACGTGATAAAGGATAAACGGAAGCTAGGTACATAATCGGTTAATGCACGCACTTAAATATATACCTTAATGTAAGCATGTACTACATACATATGTGCATATGTATGTATACACAAAAGTGAGGCAAACAAATCTTTGATTCCGTTTATATACGATGCTCAAAAATACCAGGCAGAATGCATAGATTTGAAGACTTCGGTAAGGTTGACCACCTTAAATGTGCTTTTGTTCAACTAAGCAAGCGTGTGTGTGATTGAATACTCAGGAGGCTGTTGTCCTGTGGCCTGTTGCTCGGTGTTTTGAAAATCAGCGAAAGGATTTATCTTGAACACATACACGATTATAAAGGAGTGTCTGTGCTTGCGGTGTAGGTGCAAAAATAAACATTCATGTTTAAGGATGATAAAGAAAACGTTTATGGTACCTACATCACACTGTGACACAATTTGATTGCTGTTGTCTGGGATGGGCGAAATAATTCCTAAACAAAAGGAAAGACCATACGCATATATGTAAGTAGTAAAACTCCAAAAAGTAATTTGCTTCATTTGGTAAAGTTTGCAAAATTTCCAGTTTTTTAAATAAAAGAAAAAAGGCGTTAAAATGCATATAATACAGAAATACATATGTCGTTAGGAAACATATAGTAAAATTGTACTAGCCTTAATTTCGCAGAATACTTTAACCCTCTAAACCCCACGAAGAGATCGTTTCGACCCCTATTTTGGAAAGTGCGAAAAACGGTATTTCGTAGGTCGCTAGAGGGTTAAAATGTTCTAGCAAATTATTCGGCATAAAATTCTACTAGTGGTCTCCTCAGACAAAATCTTTGTATGTAGAACCTCTTGGGTTCCACCATAATGCAGACTTGCTCACCGGTATTCTCATCTACTGAAATTTTGTCAGTGCTTTAGTATTAAGTACATACATACATGTATACTACTTAGTATATTTTTCCATCCATCAATTTAGCTATTGTCTCCCCTCTCCCTGCCACAGCATGGCTTTTTAATCTCTAGACCAAATTTTTACACATGCTCACCTTTATGAATGCCTCCTGAAGGGCAAGCCATATATCGTTAAACTGATTCAACTGTTCCTTGCGATAGTTTGGGTTTGAGAAAGCGTAAAAGGAAACAACAAAATTTCATTGAAATTACTATAGCAACAACAACAACAAATGCGGTAATTGTAATATGTACTACACAACAACAACCCTTTCAGCACCACCACCACCAATTTTCACCAGCAACACCAACACCTTTCACCACTTGTACAAACATGCATAAGTGAACATTTGGGCTTTCGGTTAATCACTGTAGGCGGCTTAAGTTAACGCTGATAAACAACAAATGAGTCTATGGTTTTTTGCAGTACTTATAGCGGTTTGTTGGTATTTAAGGTGCAACAAGAGCAATCAAATTAAGGCAAACAACGGTTGTTGTCAAGCACAACTAGAGGCAAACAGAGCACAAGACCATAGAGAGTAAACTCGAATTCCTTTGTCTTATTTGGCTATTCTTCCTTTCAAATGCATTCCCTCTATGTTTGAATCCCTGTATGTATGCTTGTATGTATATTTGTAAGCACTTTCTAGGCTACGCCAAAGCTATTAAGCAAAAGGGTTACGATTAAAATTTATTGCCTTCAATTTGGTCAAAGATTCATGGCATTTATTGCCTGTTAATCTGCCGTGGAAGACCTATTGCTCTCTTATCCATTTTTTTGGTTCTTTCGTTTGCTCTTTTAGCATTTTTTCTCCTGCAATAGTTCATGGCATGACAAATGATAGGTAATGTGAAGTGCTGTAAAGATATTTATGTATGCCAACAAGTGCCTTGCTGCAAAAAGGAAAGAGTTAAGACACTGAATTTGGCCTTTTAATGGCTTTTCGGTGCTTGTTGGAGCAATTTGCTATGAAAGCCAGCTTTTAGGAAATGGCATTGGAATGGATATGCATCTTCTGAGAAAGAAGCTCAGTTTAAACTTATTTATGTTTTCGATTATTTTCAAATAAATAGAATAATGTTGATATTAAAAATATTTCCGTCCAAAAACCATAAATATTATTAAGTTCTTGTTATAAAATCACAATAGCAAAGATGAACAAGAATAAGAAAAGGGAGAAATTATGTGATCTAAAGTGAGAGCGGTGCGGTAATCGAAAGAGAGGAATTTTTCTATTGAATAGCGTTTAAGGCTACCCAGTAAACAATGAGCTTGGTTAACACTGTGAAACAGCACTTTTGAGAACGGAATAATTTCTACACAGAGCAAAAGTCCATTTTCCATTTAGTCAGGCCCGTAGCTAGCGGGGAGCATTGTGGGGCAATGCCCTACCTTAAAATTAGAATGCCCTACCTTAAAAAGGCCAACAAGTGAGATGAATTATTATAATTAAATTTTTTGTCATAGTTTGAGATAAAAAATTATTGCGGTTTCAATGTATGATATGGAGAATCCACCCTGCATCACATATATAATTAAATAAGACCATTCAATAGTTTGGTTAAAGGAATGGTTCATTCCGGCACTTTTCTGACAAAAACTAATCTCACTGTGAGCGAACAACACCAAAAGCGCGGATCGGAATCTAAAGCTGTGTGCTAATCTAAAACATTTTACTCGATGGTAAAATCAGGTGTCTAAATTTTCTATGGTTATCGTTTAATCATTTTCGAGAGTTTTTTTCTCACCTTGACTTGCGTGCATACCTACAGGCAGGCCCGACGAGAGGGGGGGGCTGAGGGGGTCAATTGCCCCGGGCCCGGGCTTTAGAGGGCCCGGGAATCTCAAAATGATATCCAAGTTTTTGCTACGGAAAATAAACAAACAACACCTTTAATCACCTTTCGTAGATAGCAATCATTTTAAGTTTCAACAAATTTTATAAATCTCTTAACGTGTCTGCATCCCACTTAAGGAATTGTTGGTTTTTGGCGTCGACTTTGCAGCATAAATTTGAATTCGTTTTCTGTTGCAACAGAAAAATTCGGTATGATGCAAATTCTTATACAGCGATATGGGTATTTCCTGGGCGTTTCGGACGGTATGTTCGCACGATTTTTTTAACTTTTGAGGCAGAAATATCGCGAAATATTGTATCGTTTTATGATAAAAGGAAAGATTTAGGTCACAGCTGATGACTAAAGTATGTTACCGACAGAAATTTAGTTTAATGCCTCTGTGTAAGCCACTTAAACTGCGTTCCGGACGCTACAAAAACACGTCCATATTTTAAAAGTAGCTAAAACAGAGGCATTAAACTAAATTTCTGTCGCTAACATACTTTAATCATTATCCGTGGCGTAAATCTTTCCCTTTATCATAAAACTATACAATATTTCGCGATATTTCCGCCTCAAAAGTTCAAAAAATCGTGCGAATATACCGTCCGAAACGCCCAGGAAATGCTCATATACATATGTACGTGTATGTATGTATGTAAACAGCGATACGCCGAAAACAAACAAAGCTTGCGAAGCTAAAATTTGCTTTGGTGCTTCGTACAGTTGAATTCGATTGCTGTTTCACTAAAGCGTTCAGCAGAATCAGTCTTTTGATATACTAAATTATTACCAACAAATATTTGTATTCCAATTTAAAGAAATTTATTTCATACAAATAAAGCAATATGTATTTAAACAGAATTCATTCAGACCTATGGTCCCTTGGACAATATTACTCAGTATGACCCATGGATTCGGAAACTGGATGTGCCTTTTGACAATACATTTGACCCACCCTAATATGTATATTTCTATGTAAACATATTTACTTGATCTGTATTAATGTATAGATAAATTAAAGTTCGCAACCAGACTTGGGCATTATTCGAATAAATTTTTATTTAGATAATTATTCTGAGGTTTATTCGTTATTTCAAATAATAAATAAAAACTCAGGGTACAACAAAAAAAACAACTGAGTAATATTAAAAAAAAAACTTTGTAAATTTTTTTTGTTTGTATGTTTGTTTGTTCTTACATATGTAAATGAAAATTATCTATTATTCGAATAATTTTTTGTTTGAATAAACGAAATTATTTATTATTCAAATAAAAATAAAAAAAATTTATTCATCTATTATTCTTATTCGAATAAATTTTGCCCAACTGTGTTCGTAACTATATATTCATTGAATTTTTTTTGACCCCGGGCCCGGATTTTCTCTCGGCGGCCCTGCCTACAGGCGACCCATTTACCAAATTTAAAGATCTCCACATCTAAATTGGAACCATCTTGTTGGCTTATTCTCAATGAGTATTGCTTATGTACTGTCACAATAATTATGTGTCAACAAATAGGTATTAAAAGTACGGGGAAAATTTTCCAACAGTCTACCATGCGTTGAAAAAAAGTCATTGGGGGTTGTAGAGGAGGTCCTCCTGATTCTAAATCCAAAAGTCCCGTCGACCGGAGATGTTGGTAAGTTGTAAAATTTACCAAACAAACCCCCAAAACTGCGTACGATTACCGAGGAAAGGCACTTATAAAAACATGCACATATGTATATATGCGTGTAGAACATCTTTTTTCTTCGAAAGTCATTTTTCTCGGACCGTGGTTCCTTAATGTAAAGCCGTCCCTTTCGGTAGACAGATGGAAATCTGAGCCAATGTACGTCACTGACCTAGAGAAAAGTGATATTTATGCTGACTGATTTTGGAAGCCATGCCTCGATGCACATAGGTAGATTTTCAAGTTTTAAAATATAAATAAAATAAATATTTTATCGTCTACATCTATTCAAAATTGCTTGTTTAATGTAAAGTTTTAATAATTTGTGTTAAAAGTCGATTTTATTGAAAAATATATACAGTGACTCAAAAAAAAATCATACGACATAGTTTTTAAATTTATTTCAAAGAATTTTGTAGAAAATTTTACTTTCTTATTTCGTTTAAAAATGTAGACAATTTTTAAATAAAAATCGTTGTAAGCTTATGGAAAAAATTCGAAAAATCGTTGAAATTTCTAAGAGTGGATTAAAAATTTCAAAGCGAGGCCAGAATTTATAGAAGACTAATCCTCCGGTTAAGCACTTAACCGGAGATGGTGAAACCGGCACTAAGAAGTTAACAATAATCGCTGATAAATATCTCGGTTACTTTCGAGCATCACCTATATTAACCAAGATATGCGTTAGAAATATAAACATTAAAATCAAATATAAAACACAAAAAAGAATTTTATTGTAGGTACATACATATCAAAAACCCTGTATCTAGTAGTGAAGTGCGGCTTTGTGCGACGTAATTTTTTGTCGGAAAAATATTAATTGTACTAGATATCATGTCCAAGGGTTAATGTGACTGAGTCTGACAGAGCAACGTAACAAAATCAATTTTGAACACGAAAAAGAGTGATAATTTTTTTTAAATATCCCAACTTTAAAAGCTTAAAACTATAAACTTAGAATTATTGGAAATCAAGGATATTATTGAAAAGTGTTAATAATTACCTGAAGCTTTAGGATCCATCACGATTACTTAAATGAAATGCTTTAAATAATAAATATTCATGTTGAAACTAGCACTTAAAATTATGTAAAAAAACTAAAAAATTTACTTTAGATATGCTAAGTTTCGACCATCTGGAAGCAAGTGCAGAGTATGGGGTCGGGAAAAAAGCGATGAATTATTGTTCCCCAGTCTATTTCCAATATGTGGGTATGTTTTTTTCTGCAATTGTAACAACTTTACAAAATTCAATTTTGGCCGCATAAAATTTGAAAATCTACCTATGTGCGATGTAAGACTAATTGTGATACATTATTTACTTCCGCCCTACCTTAAACCAACGCTGCCCTACCTTAAATTTAAGTCTAGCTACGGCCCTGCATTTAGTAAAACCCCCAAACCGTTTTGCGAACTGAGGTCAATTTTTTTTTCGTTGCTATTTTAAATTTGCGAAATTTCGTCGGAATGATTTTTAGATGAATGCAAATAGGATTAGCAAGTAATAATATTTTGCCTGAGAAGACTCCTAGTGCAATTTTGTAGCGAAAAATTTTCTAGAAAATTTTAACCCTCCAGCGACCTTAAAAATCCTAATTTTTGGGATTTTGTAAATCGTGTTGGGGTATTAGTGGTTTAGGTATTCTACGAAATTAAAGCCGGTGCAATTTTACTATGAATTCCCTAACAACATGTGTATTGCTATACGCTATGTATTTTAACCCTTTCTTTCCATTTGTTTAAAAATCACTCAAACGAAATTTCGCAAATATATGAAATGGCAATGAAAAATATTGGATCTCAGCGAGCAAAATGGTTTGGGGGTTTTATTCGCTGAGTAGTAGTCTTTCGTTCAGTGTGGGAATTATTACGCCCCCCGAGACAACAAACCTAAATTTGTGTTACAGTGTAATTAGCAAACATTTTGTTAATAAGTTGACAAGCAATAAGCCACGTTTACGTCATTACGTTCGTAACTTCATATGTATATCCATATGTAAATATGTAAGCAAACAAACAACTGCATCATTAACAATATGTAGATATATACATAAATATGTATATAATATATCGCACGTTTTATGCAATAAGGATTTAACTAAAAAAAAAATTTTTTTGGGAAAACGCAAATAAACTTTTATAATTTCAAATAGTTCCTTCTACGGCTAACTACAAAATCACTTTTATTTCCGCCATTTTTATCCTTTTGAGTATTTTATAAGGCTAGACTCAAAGGCACGACCCAGTTATTGAACAATATGGGAAAATCCCAGAAATCGAAAATTTCGAGTTAAATCCCTATTGCATAAAACGGGCGATAGATTTGCTTTTGAGTAAGCACCGTGAAAATCATGCTTTCAACCGCATGTTGACGGTAACAAAGTTAATTTTCAGCATGCGCAACCCACAATTACTTGCAACCAAACCGCGCAATACACACTTAGTTACATATCACTTATTTAGTTAAATTCTCGTGTATTTGCATTGAAAGCGACATTCGGGCGTTTCTGTAAACAAAAAAGTCAAACACATAAACGCGTATCCCTGCAAAAATCATTGGATTATATGATCCATTTTGTGGTAGGTCTGAGTATTTTCAAAGTTATCATAAACATAGTGCCAAGGGAGCGACTCGTGTATCTGCATCGGCGCGTAGTTAGCCGAACATTGCTACGAAAACGAATGTATATCACGATAACGACGAAGGAAGTGCGTACATATGCTTGTTTGAGCGTGCAGAATTTAGTAATAAAGAGACATTGAAACGCGACACAACATGTTCGTGATTGCGCTAGAAAAATTTTATTATTTTTTTTTTTATTAAAGAAAAGCATACTTATGTATGTATGTATATAATGCTAATAATCAAATTGAATTGGCAGTCGTTCAAATCTGTTCAGAGATTATTAAATTTCATTAAGTTTAGTACCTACTCCATGAATTAATCCCATGTAGGTACTCCTTGGATTACTCGGGTGTCATGCGGAAATCGGAGTATGTGATTCCTGCCTAGGACATCGCCATGTTAAATGGACCATATTTTTTATATGAAATGTGGCAGGTTGTGGAGTACTCGGTTGGTCCATAGCGAGTACTCTATACACGCGTGCATGGAGTACTCGGCTTTTTTGCAAGGCTGATGTACATTAGACTGGGTACGAAATAAAAAGTTGTAAAAGTCCGGACCTAAATTTGAAGCTTAGTGGCCGCTGTGGTGCAGTGGGTAGAGTGCTCGCCTGCTATGCCAGAGGTCTCGGGTTCAAACCACGGTTCGAGCCAAACACCAAAACAATTTTTCTAATTAGTAAAAATCCAATTATTGGGATTTTTAAGAGCAGCGGTCACCTCTCGGCAGTGGGCGGCATACCCTCCGAGAGCGTGTTTCTGCCATGAAAAAGCTGCTCACAAAAAATGCATTCGCCGTTCGGAGCCGGCATAAAACTGTAGGTCCACCCAATTAGTAGGAAAAACAAAAAGGAGCACACCTCGAATTGGGAGAGAAGCTCGGCCATAAAACTCGTCAGAGTTATAATAGTGCCATTGTATTATTATATATTAAATTTGAAGCTTATGTTGAGAGGGTTAAGGGACCGCCGAAATCCTTTTTTTTTTGTAACTTTGTTATTTTTCATCCGATTTTTAAAATTGAAACAAAGTTACAATAAAAAACTATTTCGGCGGTATTTCGCGGGATCAAAAAAAAAAAAAAAAAACAAAAATCCCCTCAATGTAAGCTTCAAATTTAGGGTGGGACTTTTACAACTTTACATATACTGATGTGCTTAAAAAAAATTAGTTAAATAATAGCTACGTTAAATATTCGCCGTGACGTAACTTCTTTGTTTATTAATTTAGTAAAACCGTTTCAAGGCAACATTGTCATGAATTTTGAAGCACTTTCATTTGGCAATAATATATATAATACAATGGCGCTATTATAACTCTGACGAGTTTTATGGCCGAGCTTTTCTCCCAATTCGAGGTGTGCTCCTTTTTGTTTTTCCTACTAATTGGGTGGACCTACAGTTTTATGCCGGCTCCGAACGGCGAATGCATTTTTGGTGAGAAGCTTTTTCATGGCAGAAATACTCTCGGAGGGTATGCCGCCCACTGCCGAGAGGTGACCGCTGCTCTTAAAAAACCCAATAATTGGATTTTTACTAATTAGAAAAATTTGTTTGGCTCGGACCGTGGTTTGAACCCGAGACCTCTGGCATAGCAGGCGAGCACTCTACCCACTGCACCACAGCGGCCATTTGGCAATACAAAGAGGATAATTCATGGACATACAAATAAGTTAGCTGACCCAACTATGTGAAAACGACTTCAGAGCTCAAAAGGACATTAGAAGGAAGTGTAGAGCTTCAAAATACGAAACTAATGACGTATCAATTTTAAAAATCGGATAATAAATAACAAAGTTACAGGAAAAAAACAATTTCCGCGGTATTTCGCGGGATCAAAAAAAAAATTTTGTTGTGTCCCTTAACCCTCTCAATATAAGCTTCAAATTTAGGGTCGGAATTTTACAACTTTTTTCTCGATCCTATCTAATATATGTACATATATACAACAGCACATTTTACGAAACTCTTTATTTGTTTATCATCACACAAATGCAAATTTACATACAGGTATACATATATGTATAAATTTAATATATATATACACACTTCGTTTTGTTTATAACTACATGTTATTTCACGCGGTCAATTTAATTAAGCCGCTTACACCAATGTCCAACAGTTTAACTCCCTTTAGGCGTAACATTTTGTTGTGCTGTTGCTTTTTTTCTTCTTTTTTTTTGTTAATTTTCATTTTGGTTAACCAAATACAAATAAGTACACATAGGTATTTAGAACCTTCATAAGCTTTAATTATTAGGTTTGAAAATTTCAAAGGAAATTGTTATACGTGCCTAGCATTTTGATTTTGTTAAACAAAAGAAAGTTTGTAACTAAATAAATTATAATTTTGACACGTAACCAAAGCCATTGTTAATCTAGGTATTAAGTTGATTATCATGGCGTTCGATTATCTCGTTTTACGCATAACAAAAAAGACATCCGAAGCGGGGGTTCCAGGTCGTTGTTTATTTGGCTAGTCGAAAAGGTGTTTACTTTAGTGAAAAATTTAAGAGGATGAGCGTTGAAGAGACTATCTGAAAGATTTTGTGAATGATTAATGAGGGATAGGCTAGATTAGATTAGATTACTTTACGTTAGGCTGTCTTCACAGTTTAAAAATATGGCAGCACATGTAGGTCGATTTGGTATTTTTGCTAGCACTGTGACCAATTCTAGTTTTTTAGAACTCCAATAGTCTTCCCAAAAATAAATTACACATCCATATAGCTAAACTAGTGCGTTTGTTTAAAAAAAACAGAATTGTTTAAAGTAGCATAATCTCCGGTATGTTTGCGAAATTTGTGTAGCTTCGTTAGACACTTGAAAAAATTTCTGTAAAAGCAGCAATACCTGTCAATCGACAGACCAAAGAATTGGTATAGATAGTGTAGGTATGTCACTCTCTATGTCTTTCATGTGCCTGAAAATGCGACAAAAATCACTTTCAAGGAGGTGCATGAGATATTTTCCCATCAGCAATGCCACCAAAGAAGTGGGCTTCAGCCAGTTTTGTACAGATTTGCCTGAATAAGCCACATATCGACTGACTTTTCGGTCCAACTGGCGTTTGCCTGCAGCAATTCTTTAAATAGTGTTTAGTACATCATTCAGAAGTTTGTCATCGAAATAGTTATTACTTTTGCCGACATAAAATCATGTAGTACATTTTCAGTATCAAAACAAAAAGTTAAAAAAAATTAATTGCAGTTACCAACGCAGCAACAACAATAACAAACACAAACCATTATCATACATTCATATACAGGCATTTACTTAATACAGTCCGGCAGCTAACAGATCCCGTTTTTCTGAGCCATCGTTATCAACATAACGAAACGTGATGCAAAAATTATTTCATTCACATAATCAAAATACCAATGCACTACACGAATTTACATAAAAACCTAAGTAGGTATGAACCCTGCAGGAAACTCAAGAAATAGTGAGCAAGATTTCTAGTTGCGAACTAGCGAAAAAGGTGTCAAAAATGAACTAGATCAATTATAGTTAGACCCTCACCAGTTCAAAAGAGGTGAATTCAGTGATCATTATAAGACACACTTTCATTTGTATGCAATTTCGAAGTGACAAAAATTCCATGAAAATATTTCGTTAGTTCAATTGCCGTCGGCTTTGTATATTTCTGCAATTCTCAGATGTTTAGTGAAGCATTTTATATAAAGAGTTTTCTATTTGCATCTTAACTAGTACAAAATAAGATGTTCCTTAATTATGCTTTTCTGATTCCTCAGGCTTATTTCAAATTTTTTTTTTTATTTTATTACTTTTTAAATATTTTTGAAAATTTTTATTAAATAAAAAATAATTTTTATTTTATTTCTTTTTAACTAATATTTTTTAATTTTTTTATTTAATAAAACTTTACATAAATATTAGTTAAAAAAAAATAAAAAAAAAAATTAATCGCACCCTAAACCATAAAGTGGCACAAGTCAAAATTCAAAAATTTTCAGGAGAGCCAAAAAACTTTTTTTCATTACAAGCAATCGTATGGCAAAGGGCAAGGTATAATGGTTATTTTTCGGTCGAAAGAGACAGTTATTCAAAAGTTTTTTTTGGCAATCGCTAGTGATATGTGCCATATACCCGTTTATGAAAAAAACTCGATTTCGAAAAATTTTGAGTTGTGCCACTTTTTGATTTAGGGTGCGATATCATCCGCCTCGACACCGACAAGATTCGAACCCGCGCTCGCCAGATTGATTGTCACACACGTTAGCGTGTTAAATTCGCCAGTTGATAACATGCAAAAGAGTGGCGCACTAGTAGTGCCAAAAAATGCACTAGAAGCGATCTAGTTCTGAACTAGAGATTTTCCCTACAGGGAATTTTCATATACATACATTCGTGAATGCTTCCACGCGCAGTTATGTTTGTTATAAAAACCGCCAATGCAGTTAATTAGTTGCTCAATCAACATTATTTGAATGTTATTGGGTTGTTTGTTGTTGGGTCATCATTGATTGCGCGTCAACAATATTAAATTATCAAAAGTCAAATATGTGTGCATGTACTCGTAAGTATGTATGCTGGCCAGTTGTGTATTTCAGCAGAGCGTTTACGCTAATTCGCAAGCAAAATGCCACGAATTAAGAATTCTCATTAAGTGTGGTTGGTGTGCGTTAGTACATACAGACATTGGTGTCCTTTTAAAGCAAATTAAACGCACGCTTATTAACGCATATATTTACATGCATGCATACATATGTACATAGTAAGGTAGGTAGTTACATACATACATTTTTGTTACATTTTGGTGAGTACTTTTCATTATTGAGTTTACACTGCAGCAGCTTTATTATAATCTTATATTATAAATGTGAAATGGAAATTGTGTTTAAACTCAATTGGCGAGAAAACCGCTGAACGGATCCTCACGAAACTTTGCACACCTAGGTATTTTCACCCGGTAATTGCTATAGGCATATTTTTAATCTGATTAAAAGTCAGGGATGGGCACCTCCCATACAAAATTTTCCTTTTTTCGTAATATCTCTTGAAATATTTGTACTAGAATAATAAATTTTTGTGAAGGAATAATACAAAAATATATACTCAACGGATAAACAATTTAGGTCTTGGTAAAGCAGGGATGGGCACTCTCCTCCCGTATAAACTGATATTTTCACATCGAATATCTCTGGAAATATTTGTAGTACCGTACTGAAAACTGGTGTGAGGGCATATGAGATAACTATGTATTAAACGGGTAAAAATGCTAGGTCTTGGTAAAGCAGGGATGGGCACCTCCCATACAGACTGAAATTTTTACAGCGAATATCTCTGGAAATATTTGTAGTAGGGTACTGAAAACTGGTGTGAGGGCATGTGAGATAACTATATATTAAACGGGAAAACACTAGGTCTTGGTAAAGCAGGGATGGGCACCTCGCATACAAACTGAAACTTTCACAGCTAATATCTCTGAATATATTGTAGTAGGGTACTGAAAATTAGTGTGAGGGCATGTGAGATAACTATATATTAAACGGGTAAAAACGCTAGGTCTTGGTAAAGCAGGGATGGGCACCTCCCATACAAACTGAAATTTTCACATCGAATATCTCTGGAAATATTTATAGTAGGGTACTGAAAATTGGTGTGAGGGCATGTGAGATAATTAAATACTCAACGGCCAAAAAAAAAAATAAGAAAACTATCTTTGACGTCAAGAATGATATTTTTCTATGTAACTTTTTTGGACTAACT
This sequence comes from Urophora cardui, assembly GCA_960531455.1. NCBI lineage: Eukaryota > Metazoa > Arthropoda > Insecta > Diptera > Tephritidae > Urophora > Urophora cardui. The sequence continues at coordinate 15,373,810 of OY482674.1, forward strand.
CAATATGCTAATATTTTTAAAAGCACGTGGTGTGAAACCCGCGGGTAACCTCTAGTTAATTATGTATGTTAATGGAAGTGCCCGCATTCAATACGTTGGATCAAAAAGGACTTTATTTGGCCTAATACAAGTCACTATAAATGGTCTTAACTGCAACGCAAGGCACGTGATTCAATACTTTGCAAGAAGAAGACACATTTCACATGCAATATTTATCTCTGCAATAAAATATATATACTTATTATAAATCACCCACAAACCCCGCAAGCATTAAGTACATACATATGTATGGCTGAAATTACACTTGGCAGCAGCTCATCTATAATAATAATGTACACTCAGGGAAAAACAGAATTTTAAAATCAAAAACAAATTATTTTTTTTATAATGCACGTGTTAAACCAAATCATTTTTATTTTGAAAATTTTTAAATTAAAAATTAAATTTTTGAATTAAGATAGAAATTTTTGAAGTAAAAATGCATTTTGGATTTAAAAAGAAACATACTTAAATTAAAAATGAAAATGAATGTTGATTCAAAAACTCGCTCTTTGTTCAAAATTTTTTTTTGTGAGAAAATATTTTTTTTGTGAGAAATCCAACAAAAACAATATTGAGAATCGATTTTTTTTAATTGTGTTTTTACAAGGATTAATATAATTCTTTTTTAGGAAAAGGGAAGTATAAATAGGTTATTACAATTCAATATAATGTTTAATGTTCCACTATGTGATAGCGTTGGATTGAATTTCAGGTTGATGTCATGGTTCGAATTCGGAGGAGAATATAAAATAAAGAAGAAAAAGGAGAATAAGAAATAAAGATAGCAAACAGTTAAGGCGAAGTAGAAAAGAAGAGGAGAACAAGCGGACTCTATATTTTTGTAGTTGGGACTCAGATTGAGAGAAGATGAAGAGAATGCCGTTGGATACAATTTCGAATCCGTAAGAGAAAATGATATAGAGAACACTGCAGGTTTTTTTTTCTCATATTGCTTAAAATAAAAATAAATATTTTTAAATTTAAAATGTTTTTTCTTGATTTAAAAATTTTACAATGAACATTTTTAAAATAAAAATGTTGGTATTTATGTACATCACTTTTACATACGTTTTTGCCCATTTTAAGCACGTTTTCATATGTTTTTATAAATTTTTTTTCCCTGAGTGTATGGTGTTTTATTTGTACGGTAATGAGTTTTAAGTTAAAACCAAATATGTGTCTAACTTGTGCGTGAGTATGTTGCATGCTAAAATATATGAACCTATCCAGCTATAGATTCATATGTACAAATACGAGTCATATGTACACACTTATATGAGACCTCAATATGTATTTTATGGCCCACACGTACGCATATAGCAGTGTGGTTAGTACAATATACCCAGTAGAAAAATTATAAGGTTTCTCCCTTTATAAGGGGTTATAGAACTGCTTCTAAGCAAGAGAAATGCGTAAGTTAAGTTCAAAGCATTCCACACAGAGTGCCTACTATGATTCTTTTTAGAGCAGCAATTTGTCAAGCTGTTAAGCAAATAAGCTGACAAAACCTATGCAAATCTTTTAATCAACTAATTATTATTATTCGTAAGTAAAAAGGCAAGGCCTTATAATTAAGACCGTTTCAAAAAGCAATAACTTAATTTGGATGGCAAAACCTCTCGACTATTGAGAAGATTTTCTGTAAGTGCTTCTAAGCTCTTCCTTTTATTTTCTGCTGGGTGTGCTTACATATTACAACAGAAAATGCGAATGTTTCAGAAATACCAAGTCTAAGTAATATCTTAGATAAAATAAGAACTAATCCATTTACCATATAAAAACAAAATTATCCAAATATCATTGCGAGGTCTAAATGCAGAACTCTAAACTATAATTTTGTATCACAATGGAATTCTGTTTGGAGTAATTACAGCACATTACTTTAATGCCTCATTAAACACTGTCGCGAATGTTCGAAAATAACCTTCAATATTCAATTTCAATATCGATCTCAGAACGACAAAAGAGTCTTAAATACTTTTCCAGAGTTAATAGTACATTGGAAAAACACTGGAAATGGGTTCGCGAATATGGATAATCGTATGTTACTGTAGCAACAAGATAAAAACGGCGTATTTTAAAATAACCACTTTCTCTCATTGACATTTTCTTTCGAGAATGGGCTGAATTTCGCATACATAACGAAGGTAAAATAAATCGGGTAGCAAGGGATACCTGTTTCTTGGAGAATGATCTAGTACTTTAATCGAACGTCAATCTTTTTCACATGTTTTATGTGAGACTTGAGAAAGGTACCCACTTTCCAATAATTTTAACATTTTCAATCAATACAAAGGTTTATAGCGCAACGTTTAATTACACTGCTCTACAGCCAAAAAATACTCTGAACGCGACCATCCTTTCTATATGTAAAATCGGTCGCTGATTCCGAAAATCGGGTTCATTTTTAATTCTATGGGAAGGTTTTTGAAATATCGGCAATTTACCGTTATTTGGCCAATGAGTCCACTTAATCCTGTATATCTCTTTAACACAGTGAGTTATCTTCCTTAGGGTCACACCAAACGAAAGAAAATTAAATTTCCTTTTCACGGCTCCTATAACATTTTTCTCTAGTTCTTATAGTTTCTGAAATATTGACGATTAAATTTGAATTTTTTCGATTTTTTACGATTTTTTGAAGAAAATATTTACTTTGTCAGGCAATATCTTTAAAACCAATGATTTCACCTTCGGTTTTACTCCTTTGCGTGAAGCTCCATTCCATTTCCAAAAAAATAAGCTATCAACGAAGAAAATCCATGGTAAACTGGAAAAGTTATAGGCGATCAAGTAAATACAACCAAGTCGCGCAATGCCTCTGCACGGGTACATTTATATGCATATTGTACCAATACCTACACATCTGCAGTAGCAGCACATTGGCAGCGCAGTAGATACAAGCGCGTTTACGGGTATAACATGCATAGAATATACCCGTGCAGAGGCACTGCGCGACTTGGCTGTATTTACTTGATCGCCTATAACTTTTCCATTTTACCATGGATTTTCTTCGTTGATAGCTTATTTTTTTGCTAATGGAATGGAGCTTCACGTAAAAGATTAAAACCGAAGGTGAAGACATTGGTTTTAAAGATATTGTCTGACAAAGTCAATTTTTTCTTCAAAAAATCGTAAAAAATCGAAAAAATTCAAATTTAATCGTCAATATTTCAGAAACTATACGAGTTAGAGAAAAATGTTATAGGAACCGTAAAAAGGAAATTTAATTTTCTTTCGTTTGGTGTCACCCTAAGGAAGATAACTCACTGTGTTAAAGAGATATACTGGATTAAGTGGACCCATTGGCCAAATAACGGTAAATTGCCGATATCTCAAAAACCTTCCCATAGAATTAAAAATGAACCCGATTTTCGGAATCAGAGACCGATTTTACATATAGATAGGATAGTCACGTCCAAAGTACAGACAAAAAATTTCATTTTGTGATCCAGTGTTATTACGATTGTTAAAGAATGAACAGTGTGTTAGTGAATAATAAGCTTTTGTGTTTACATTCAAAAATTTCTCCTCCCCAATTGCATTACAATGCAGCAGTTGGTAAGTAGTCGAATGAGACACAAATGATACGTACCTATATATGTATGTATCGATATTTTTTTGAAGGACGTTTCGATTTATTTAGGTATTGTTGTGTGGTTTGGAAAAAAATTGGTACTAATAGGCATATGAGCATCATAAATTATTTATTTATTGCAGAATAAGAGTAAAATTTATGTATTTTATTCCACGAAGGATGCATTTAATGACATTTCATGTGGAAAGGTTAGAACGAGATTTGGAATACAGCAACATTAAAAGTGGCCGCTGTGGTGCAGTGGGTAGAGTGCTCGCCTGCTATGCCAGAGGTCTCGGGTTCAAATCACGGTCCGAGCAAAACACCAAAAACAATTTTTCTAATTAGTAAAAATCCAATTATTGGATTTTTTAAGAGCAGCGGTCACCTCTTGGCAGTGGGCGGCATACCCTCCGAGAGTATTTCTGCCATGAAAAAGCTTCTCACAAAAATGCATTCGCCGTTCGGAGCCGGCATAAAACTGTAGGTCTACCCAATTAGTAGGAAAAACAAAAAGGAGCACATCTCGAATTGGGAGAGAAGCTCGGCCATAAAACTCGTCAGAGTTACAATAGCGCCATTGTATTATTATTATTATTATTATTATTATTATTATTATTATTATTATTATTATTATTATTATTATTATTATTATTATTATTATTATTATTATTATTATTATTATTATTATTATTATTATTATTATTATTATTATTATTATTATTATTATTATTATTATTATTATTATTATTATTATTATTATTATTATTATTATTATTATTATTATTATTATTATTATTATTATTATTATTATTATTATTATTATTATTAACATTAAAAGTAAGAGGATTCAATCCAAACGATTTTCATTAGAAATTTTTAATACATGCAAAAATTTTTTTATTTAGAATAAAGTGCAAAGAATTACACATTTTTTTAAGGCACTATGAATACCGATGACTGCTGAAATATATTCTTATACATATTTAGGTATTTAGTCAATTTAATTTTCTTTGAAACAAACTTTAAGAAAAAAAAACAAGGGTCTTTTTTCATATATTTTAAGTTAAAATCATTCTCCTTACTTCATCGCGGTCTTTAGATATTTCAAACCAAAATAAAATAACCAAAATCAATCACATAATTTTGCTTAAACCAAGAATAATCTAAGCATAAGTAGCAGATTGGAAATGACTTGGAAAATTATGCGACAACTAACTGAAAATTATGTTTTATTGAACTGTAAATAATAGGTATGTAATTCTACTTATTTATCCACCCTTCTTAGAATTGCCCGCGCAGCAAATGGCACATTAACATAACCATTTCGAAGGACAATGAAAATAATTATTGTAATGAAACAAGAAAAACAAAAAGTGAAATCAAAGCAAAGTACCTAAAAGCAACATAATGTTTTTATTACTTCTCAAACAGATAAAAATTGATATAACAACACAAACAAAAATGTATAACTGCTTAGATTATGAGACTAAGAACTACGTGATTACAACGGATATAAACATAAATAATCGATAAATGTCTACTAATATAAAGCACGGAATGGATTTTCATAATACAATCTCAACGAAGAAACGGCAGCAAATCAAAATCATGGTATAGAAAAATATCCAAAACTCACTAGTTTCATAGCAACACTCCCGCTTAAAAAAATCGTACTATCAATTTTACTTTTTTCCTCGATATACATAAAAATCTAAAAGGTTCCAATTGTATCACAAGAGTGTGCAACTATTGACATACGATATTAACATCATTGGCCTTAACACACGTGCTGTATGCTTTCCTTTCTCTAAGCCGGCTAAGGAGGCTTAGAAAATGGGTTTGGCGTTCAATGAAAACAGGACGAAGTACTGTTATTACACAAAGAAACAGCACGTATTGGCGGCCACGTCACTGTTGACTACTACAAATTTGAAACCGTCAAGGACTTCATCTATTTGTGAACCATCATCGAAAGCCAAAAATAATGTCAGCACGGAAATACAACGAAGAATAAATCTTGCCCATACTTTATACTAAGTAGGCATTTAATAAAGTTCGCCCTCTCGAAAGATCACACGCTCTAGAAGAGGCTCATCATGCCAGTTCTCATTTACGGCGCAGAAGCATGTACGATGACAAAATCAGATGAGCTGACACTTGGAGTATTGGTGAGAGAAGTTCTTCGTAAGATTTATGTACGCTTGCGCGTAATCGAAGGCGAGTATCGATGGAGATTTAATGATAAGCTGTATGAGCTTTACGCAGAATCGACATTGATCAGCGGATAAAAATCCAGCGGCTGTGTTGGATAGGTCATGTCGTGAGAATGGTCTGGCCAAGAAAGTATTTCTATCGAAACGCGCTAAAGGCAACAGACGTAGATGAGATCTCCACTGCATTATGAAGATAAGGTGAAGAGCGATGCGGCTTGCCTTCGTATTTCCAATTGGCGCCAGGCAGCAGTAAACAGAAAGGACGCTTTATTGAACTCGACCCAAGTCGTCTAGACGGTTATGCGCCCATTAAGAAGAAGAAGCAGAGGAGGAAGAAGAAGAAGAAGAAGAAGAAGAAGAAAAGGAAGAAGAAGGGGAAGATGAAGAAGAAGAAGAAGAAGAAAAGGAAGAAGAAGGGGAAGAAGAAGATGAAGCTCTTTAAAAGGTCTTTCAGAAACATTGACCTAAAGATTTATTTGTATATAAGAATGTACATACATATGTATATTTTTCAGTTATCTCAAAGATCGAGGAACTAGGTTGCTTTGAAACAGACGGACATACAAACGAACATGCCTTAATCGATACATATACATATATTTTGATCGTTCTACAACCTCTACTTCTGCTCTTAGAATCACGTTTTGGACCAAAGTTCTAATAACATTTCATGTTCAAGAAAGTTATGGAAAAATGTAAAAACAGTTAAAATTTCATTACTTTTATTGTTTGGTGCAGTTAATGTTTTAAAATGTTGCGGTCGAGGGAAAAAGCACAAAAAAATTAACAAAAAGTAAAAAACCATATAAATATGAATAAATTTTATGTTTTAAAACATAATGAAAAAATAAAGCTACGGTAACACAGTGCTACAAAAAAAAAAAAAGTAAATACACTCATCAAGCGACCTAGCTAAGATTGTTTATCTAGTCAAGTGTAACACGAAACGGTATTTGAAAAATCCGCTGTACCCTCAAATTTTTTTTTATTGCTAAAAAACCGTTATTCCATGCTTGTCGGCACATAAAAATTCCTAGAGGGGCTATTTTTGAACCGATTTCAATTTTTCCAACGGTTTCGGAAAGTTAAATAATGGTATTCTTAATATATAAACAGCAGTTTGTTAGTTTATAAGGTATAAGAAGAAATTTTTGCACTTAAATCTGAAATTTTCGTAAAATTTTTTCGTTTTTTCGAGTTTGACGTCATTTTTTGGTACAATTCGAAAAACATGCTTTAATTACAACAAATATTATTGTTCTACTATTAATTCTTAGTAAAACTAGACCTTATTTATTGAAAAATTTAAATTTTAATTTAATTTTTCGAAAACAAGAATTTCAACATTTTTACCACCCACTGCATAGCATAGCATATAAGATGAATTTCATATCAAAGGCTGAAAAAAAACGAACATTTTGAACCCGACCCCCTCAGAATTTGATGAAATTTTGCATAGAGGTACATCTTACCTACCCAAACACAACCTCATTTTTACAAATTGCATTTTCGAAAAATTGTGGGCGTGGCAAGGTATCGAACTATTCGAAAATATTCGAAAAATTACGATAATAGGTACTTTTAAAGTGCGATTACTAGGGAATGGCTTTACCGATTTCAAAAATTTTTATACCGTTAGAAAGGTATTAAAATCGCCTTTTGAAAACATATACAGCATTTAAGCATTAAAGTATGCAAATGGCAAGCTGACAAATGGTTTGTGTGACCAACAACACCTTTTTAGTGGTTAATACTTTAGTTGCGCACAAAAGTGTTGTCAGATTGACAGTGTGACACTGTGACAGTGTTGTCAATGAAATCACGGTATGAGGAGTATGTAATCAAAAAGTTGGTTGCAAAATGTAAATGCAGACAAATGAATAATTCAGCAGCGGTGATAAAAAAAGACGATAGTCCATTGGAAAACACCATAAATTAGTGATTGATGGCAAGCAAGAGAAAAAAATACATACATACATATGTGTGTATTATGCAACGTGTTACAGTTGACCTATTAATTTAAAGTTAAACGACAAGTAGGTACACATGTAAATTCATACAAAGAAAACACTAGTAACCGTTTCATCAAATAAAGTATTTTTTTTTTTGCTTAAACGGCTTTTAATTTCCAGTTCAACGCCTTTGTTGTTGCTTTTTTTATATACTTTTTTTATGCATTTGTATTGTGTATTTCCAGAATTTTGCATGTTATTGTGTTTAAGAAAAATATTTAAAGATAAATAAAATAACAAATGTTTGTGTTATACCTTTGAGCTAAGAAAAAAAATAGATACACTTTACTCATTCATTCAGTGATGAAATTTCGAAAGAAACAAGAATCATATTATTAGTCGCGAAATTATTACCTTTAAGCTCAAGCGCGGCAAGTACCGAGGTCTTTACAAACATGAAATTTCGTCAGCAAAATGCATTTTGCTTGCCAGCAACATGTTGCTAACAACATTTATCTGTTGAAATGATAATAAACGGAAGCAGGAGAAATTTAACGAATGCAACTAAATCACTTTAGTAGAGCAAGTCTAGAAAATTATTTGTAAATGTTGATAAGAAAAGTACTTTTAATTATTTTTAAATTAATTCAATACTTTTTAGCAACAATTGGGGAGTTTTTTGGTGATCATGGTGCTACTACAATCAATCAATTTCAATAAATACCATTTTTGCGCAATTTTTTTAATGACATGTACTATTTAAATAGGCTTGATGAATATTTTTGTTGGCATCATGTTGCTAGTAACATGTTTCGCGGTGTTTTCTTGGCATAAACTGCGTACAACTTTGTCGCGAATTATGGACAAATAAAATTTTACGCAAATTTTTTAACGCCGTCGTGCAATTTGTAGATATGTAAATATTTTGACAACAGTGTGATACGAAACTCAAATTTTTGTACTCTATTTCAACTTTTAAAGCTTATTAAATGACTTAAGTTACATGTTTCGACTTTTTTTTTGAGATTTTCATAGCCTTCAATGAAGCTTTTTTTAACATTATCTGCACTTTCATCATTTATAATTAAAAAATTTTTTTTTTAAATAATATTTTGTTAGCGCGTTTGTGTCTCTTTTTATTCACTTCAATTAAAACTTCCATCACCATGCGCAGTTCTCAGTATTAACAATTCAACATAAAAAAAAAAAACAAAAAAAAAACAACAAAATATTTATGGCTTACGTATAGCCTCTAGGCATGTTGTGCTGTTACCTCTTGTAATAATTGCTATTTATGCCATTATTGACATTTAATCATAAATATTTTTTACGCAACTGCACTAAATGTAAACAACCAATAAAGTTTGCTAAAAAATTACCTTATTTAAGCAACAAAGTTGGCATTATAATAATAATACAATGGCGCTATTATAACTCTGACGAGTTTTATGGCCGAGCTTCTCTCCCAATTCGAGGTGTGCTCCTTTTGTTTTTCCTACGAATTGGGTGGACCTACAGTTTTATGCCGGCTCCGAACGGCGAATGAATTTTTTGTGAGAAGCTTTTTCATGGCAGAAATACTCTCGGAGGATATGCCGCCCACTGCCGAGAGGTGACCGCTGCTCTTAAAAAACCCAATAATTGGATTTTTACTAATTAGAAAAATTGTTTTGGCGTTTTTATCGGACCGTGGTTTGAACCCGAGAACTCTGGCATAGCGGGCGAGCACTCTACCCACTGCACCACAGCGGCCACAAGTTGGCATTACTTTTTATAAAAATAACAATAAAAACGCGAAGACAGAAATGGCCTGCGATACGCAAACATCGATTTCCTAGCATTCTGCTTAACAAATACTTAACATTTTAATTTTATCGCTTTTTTTCTGTAAACGCAAATTTTTTTTACACATCGGAAATCAGAAAGTAACCCACCAAGCATTCCTATAAGTGTTTTCCATAATAACTTAATGTAAGTTTGCTACACTAAGCGTTTTATAAGCGTTTATATTGTTAAGCTTATTTTAAGTTTTTTCAAATAAACCTTCTGTAAGTGTTGGGAGAAGTTTTTTATAAAACACTTAACTTTAAAAGTTAATAGCAAGTGTTTGAAAAATAGCTTAAAGTAAGTTTACTTAAATGGGAGTTAAATAAGCTTTTAGAATATCAAACTTATCTTGGGGTTTTTCAAATAAACCTTTTGTAGGTGTTGAGAGAATTTTTTTTATAAAACACTTAAATTTAAAAGTGAAAAATTAACGTTCGAAGATTTTTTTCTATTAATACAAAATTTTATTTTTTGTCCGAAGAAAATTATTTGACTTTTTAAACACGATAAATGCCATGCATCAGGGAACAAGTAGCTCGCAATGTTGGACGCGGAAAAGTCCATCAATTGGTAAGTTTTGTAAATAAAATATGCATTGTATTAACAGTATGCGTTAAAAAAAAATATATTTGTAACCTTGGCATACGTTTTATTATGTTTTAGAAAATGGATTTCAACTCTGCATCCTCTTCCAAGACGAAATCGTGCGTTAAACAAGAGCGTGGGGAAAAGTAGAAGCAGTGGCTCAAAAATTGTCATAGAGAGGGACTGAAACAACATTTGTGCTCGCAAATCATGATCACCATTATCATCAATACTATCTGCTCGCAATGCACGGAAAAAGAAGACCCGAATAATTATTATAATTACTTATATTCTTTCTTTCTAATATTATACACGTATGTAAGTATTTCCAGTTCGAAATTTGTTTAATTTGATATATATCTACATATGTATATTAGATCTGTTTAAGATACCTTTTAAATAAATTATTATAAAAATGTGTATTCAGCGTTTTTTTAACATTTGGAAAATGATAAGATTCATAAGCATAAAAAAGCTTTCTTTGAAACGTTTATTGTAAGCTTACTTTCGAACGTTTACAATAAGTTTATATTCGCACGTTTATAAAAAACTTTCTTTTAAATATTTTTTATAAGTTTATATTGATACATTTGCAACCAAGGTCTAATTTCAATTACAATACGTTTACTTCCAACCCTTTTGTAAACAAAAAGTCCACGTTTTGTAAGCGTAATGTTTATAATTATAAGCTTCAAAAAAGCTTTATTTAAGCTAATTTTGCTTGCTGGGAATAAAAAATATGTGCAAAACAATAACAACAATATCACTGACATACATTAGCAATTATTATAGTCTTTAATGGCGTAGAAGAATAGGCAACAAAATCAAGTAAAGCATTAAATATGTACATATCGCATCCTAAATCATAAAGTGACACAACTCAAAAATTTTCGAAATCGGGTTTCTTTCCAAATATGTATATCTCTTGCGACTGCCAAAAAATCTTTTCCATCAGTCTATTTTAACTGGAAAATTGCTATTATATGTGGCCTTTTCGCATATCATTGCCTATAAAAAAAGAAAAGCTTTTTGGCTCTACTAAAAATTTTTGAATTTTGACTTGTCTCGCTTTATGATTTCGGTTGAGATATGTATGTAGTTGCTAAAGCCAACTAAAGGAGAGGATGTTACCAACAAAAGAATAGTATGATAAAGCATAATTTCACAGCAAATTTCTTGTTCTTGACATTCATTTGCCTGTAATCGTTTGTAATAAAAATCCAATTGAATAACATAAATAAGTGGGTACATGTGTCAAAGTAAACACACAAGCATACATACATAAGTATTATGTGCAAATGTCAACAAATAAACTCAAAATAGTCAAATAAATATGCTTCAACATAGTTTTTCAGGGTAACCAACTACTTTGAAAATATTTGCAAAATTTCTTGCATATTTCAATGCGTCATATATCTTTTTCATCTTCTTTATGCTTTTACGTTCATTGTATACAAATTTTGTCTGAGCATACCTCTAGTAAAATTTCCGATAATCAATGTTCTAGAATATTTTAACCCTGTAACGGTCACCGAAATGCTCTTTTTTGTATTTACAAAAAGAAGGGTTCGCAAGGACCAGTTCGTGAGGGCGCAAATGGATTAAAATATTGCAGAAAATGAATGCCCTTGTAACTTTATTATCACCCTGAAGCTGAAAATTGTATTTAGACCCGATTTCGTTTTCAACCCTTTTTGTTGCATATTTAAAGGCGTAATATTTATTTTTAATCTTCTGTAGGCTTTTATATTCTTTGTATACAAATTTTGTCTGAGCATACTCTGGTAGAATTTTCCGGCGAATAATTTTCTAGAATATTTTAACCCTGTAACGGCCACCGAAAGCTCTTTTTCGTATTTCCAAAAGGAAGCGGTCGCAAAGACCCGCTCGTGAGGGCGCAAATGGATTAAAATATTGCAGAAAATGAATGCCCTTGTAACTTTATTATCACCCTGAAGCTGAAAATTGTATTTGGACCCGATTTCCATTTTTACCCTTTTTGTTGCATATTTAAAGGCGTAATATTTGTTTGGTACACCCAGTAGTCATCCACGTTCTTTGTATAAAAATTTTCTCTGAGCATACCCCTAGTAAAATATTCCGTTGAACAATTTCCTAGAAGATATTAACTCTCTAACAACCTTCTAAATGCTATTTTCTTTCTGATTTTCTAAAAAAGGCGCGAATAGGTATCCTTGGACCTTGGTGAGGTAGTGTATGGGTTAAAATATTATACAAATATAATCTCCATATGATTTTAAAACACGGAAAAACCCATATTGATGTCACAGCCATATACATATATGGATAATACTGTTTAACCCGGATTTTCCCAGAACTTTTTTTGTTTCAGATTTTCATAAAAGTATGTACACCAATAAATTTCGACCTCTTGAGCATGAAATTGAAGTCCGTTTTCCAATACCTTGTCGCAATTTTCCGGAAAATGTGAAAAACTAGCGTTACCATATGGTAGCCGTGGGTCGCCTAGGGTACAGGTTTTTGTTTAAAGGGTAAATGATGTTTGTAAACTTTTTTTTTTAGTTTCACAGGAAAAGCCACATATTTAATTCACTTTATTGAGATTTAAGTAGGTTTTAAGTAAAGTTATGCAAATAACATATTTTTTTTTTTAAATAATTCCATATGTAGGGTTGGCCTATTCTGGCCAATAGCATATATTGCACTTTGTTCGCAAATGTGCTTGATAAATAATAACAATAATTAAAAAACTTCTCTAATTGAACATGACGTAGTATATTACGACAATCTTCGTATTCGCCAGTGGAAAAATTGGAAGAGGAAATGGTGAAATATTCTTCACCCATTCATCTTCTTGGACAAAATGGGGCAATGTCGAGCTACCAGCCATTACAACTTCTCAGTTGCCTTTTAGTTGGACCGAGCAAAGATTATCTGGTTTACCCGCACATTCCTCTTCAGTATTATCTTCTCCAAAAATGTTGTAATATTGATGAGGCTCCATGTATGTACCTAAATGACAGTTGGTATGTCATTTGGTCCACCATCGTCGAATGCCTCATTTTGATCTTGAATGAAATCATGCATTTTTTGTAATGTTAAAGCTCTAAAAGCAGAAAATTTATAAATTCTAACAAATTAATAACATTACATTAGTTAAATTTACACAACGGCAGAGAAAATCACGCGAAGCCCAACAAAAAAAACCTGTGCCCTGGACGACCCACGGCTACCATATGGTAACGCCTTTAGAAAAATGTAAAAAAATGTTGGAAAGAAGAATTTTTTCTTTAAAAACTAATTTACATTACATACATAATTTCATTAGCTTTCAAAAAGTGTAATTATTTGAACAATTTATTCTAAAAGTTATAAAATATACTTATATTTACCGACATGCCATATCTGAAAACGGGAATTTTCAGTACTAATTTTTGTCACCTCATTTTCAAACGCAATAGCTTCGACATTTGAGCACAGAATAACACGATCTTTACCTTTTTGCAAAGCCACATTAATTTTTCATTGAAAATCGGCATTTTCCTGGTGTTTTTTCTTTTCCTTTTGTTTATTTTCTTGTAAATGTAAGGGGATGTTTAGCGTTACCATATGGTGCTCGTGGGTTGATTCGGGCTAATCCATAAACTATGGATGTCTAATCCATATAATGGGTATCATATAAAAAAAAATTGTAATATATAAAACAATATGGATATGACATCCATTTAATGGCTATGATATCCATTATATGGATATGACATCCATAGTTTGTGGATCAGACAGGATTATCCATATATATGGATGTGACATCAATATAGTTTTTCCCGTGTACTAAACATTGTATCATCTAGGCCGATTCGAATACAATTTTAACCCCGTTTCCCATTTTTCTAAAAAGCCCTCGGTCAAAAATTTACCTAACACACAAATTTGAAGGCTCTGCTACATCTAAGTAGGACTTTCATCTTCATTTGGAATCATTCAGCCCATAGGCCTCAGACCTCATCTTTCATTCATCAACATGGCAACCATATTCACTTAACAAAGCGTCCAACTTTCACACTAAAACAACGTCGTCGTGAAGGACGTCGCGCTGTCAGCATTTATATTTACGAGCATTTTGGCGAAAGTTGCAAAATAAATGTGGCGAAAATAAATAAATCGTTTAGCCTAAACGGCGTAAAAATCCGATTGTGAGAAATCATTACATAGGCTAAATACTTGGCATGCTTGCTATGTGGCTGTGCGTTTAAGCGCTTACATGCCTATAAATATGCTACGTATGTATAACTGGCCGCTGTGGCATACATTTGGGCGTGCTGTTGAAAGCATTTAACACAGCATTCACAGCACTTTAAGCAATTTAAATAGCAAACAAATAAAATAAAATATTTATTTCTGACAAACATAAACAAATGAAATACGCTGAAATTTTTGGAGCAGCGCGAGCTTGTGACTTTCAAAGTTTAATACAATAGCGCTTCAAATGCGCAGCTTGCAACAGCGTTGCATGGTTACTGTTGCACAAACTATGTATATACAAAATATGTATGCTTGTGTGAATGCATTGTACAAGTGCCATATTGTTTATAGATTTTATTAACTCACAGCGCAGAACAATTGACCTTTCTGTTTTTTTGTTTGTTATTTTTTAGCTTTGTTTGAATTATTCAGCGCCTAAAACTATACTACATTTGTGTGGCACACAATGGGTGGTCGTGGTCATTTTATGAGTTTTGACCTTCAAGCGAAATATATGTGCTGCAGCGTAGTGGTTGGAATTCGGGGCGGCGCTGTGGTTGAACTTATCGCCTATTATAGCCTATTTTCGTGGTTAAAAGGCATTTGGGGATTAATAAAATAAATGAAATTCAAATAGAACTTAGTTAGTGGCATTTCTTTTATGAAAAGCATACAGCAAAAGTAAACTCAAAGTTCAGGGTAAAAAAAAATCTGCTGCGCTTCTAAAAAGTAGTTATGCTGCTCCTCAATTTGTAATTGCAAGGACTCGTGAAGGTCAAGCGCTGCACTGTAAGACTTCGAAAGGTAAGAGTAATAAGAGCTTTATAAATCTATACTCTATACTAATTACACTGGTCGACAAGTTTTTGTTACAGAAATAAAATTCTACTTTTCTAAAGGATTTCGGTGCGCTGAATCCGAATCTGGACTCAGATTTTCGCTAATACGTACAGTTTTTGAGATATTCATGTTTAAAGAGGCCAAAAACACGATTTTTGGCTATATTCACTCCTCAATATCTTTTAAATTACTTACTTATTTTAAAAATTGATTAAAGCTATTGAAAGCGCGGACATTTCTCTTGGAGAAACCGTTTTAATATTTCAGATATCTTTCTTGTAACTTGCAATATTGCATATTAAGGTTCATTAGTTTTGCAATATTTTATCCATACAAAAATAATTAAAAATTTTGAAGCAAGTTTTTAGGCAGTTTATTATATTATGGACGTATGTAAGTGGCTTCGTAAAAAAAATTGTTCTGCTGAGCAACTACAAAATTTGATTGCGCCTATAACATACTACAAAAACTGCCGTTGTTTTCGACGAAAAATACCTTATCCCTTTCAGACCTGACGCTAAACTAGTGGGAATTTTTCGGTTATTTTTTGTATACACAGTCTTTTTGTGATATGAAAACATATTCATCTTGCATGATTTGATGTTTTACAGTCCTTAGTGCATTTTCAGGACTCGCACAATTGATGCATCTCGGTCTACATTCATAAATAAAAAACATAGCCACATATGATAACCTTTCTGATTAATTTTTTATTTATTTGTATGGTAGAGCATGAAACATTTGTTTTTCTTATTCATACATAAAAATACATCGCATTTCATGCATCGTGTACGTGTACGCGACGTACACCCTTTGCGACGACACATACGTGCGGACTTCAAATCCATTTCTTCCGGCCAATGGTAATAGCCATCCAATCGCTTTTCGTCACACGGCTGATCGGCTGGACGGTATCGTCTTGAAGATGGAGCAGCAGCAACATTGTCTGATTCAGATCCAGAGGACCATTCCATGTTCTGATTTGTTTCAGCTACGACCAACGATTCAGCGAGTTCAAGTCTAAAACTCAGCAAATCGTGAATATCTTTTGGTTGCATTCCGACTTCCCGACAAGCATTTCGGTACTCCATCCAAGCATTACAGCACGCCAAATCTAAGAAATGGATAACTACTTTAAGTGGCCACTTCTTGGTTTTAAAAAATGTCCGATAAGCTTCCATTTGTTGGTCACAAATATCGACACCACCCATTGATTTATTGTATTGCCCAACTATATTCGGTTGCGCGACTTGGATGAATTTTTTCTCCTTTTTGCACCAACGGCGAACGTCATTCACGGGGCTACACCCAAATGCGGTCGAGGCCAATACAACTGACTTTGAGTCTTTCCATTGTACAACAACTGTTTTATCATCTGGTCCACAAAACTCCTCCATATCGCCTCTTTTCATCTTCTTGTCGTTGGTGAAGCTGACACATTTTACACGATTTCTCATTATCGTTCCAGTCCCATAAATTCCTTTTTCCAGAAGTTTTTCTAACAGTGGCAATGTTGTAAAATATCTATCAAAAAATACTTTTGATCCTTGGGGTAAAGTCTGTGTAAGGCGCAGAACGAATGCAGCACCGAGACCAATATTTTCCTCTGGTAGATGTGTTGTCTTGCCTTGGTAAATCTCAAAATCAAGGACTAGTCCTTCCGACGTGGTCAAAACCTCGTTTTTCAGGCCAACGCCTCTTGGTTTGTTGGGCAAACTCTGACGTACTGGACAGCGACCAGTAAAAGGAATCATTTGCTCATCGATAGAAAAGCGTCCCCCATCTTTTCGTGGAATTTTTAAGCATGAATTCCTAACTGCGTCAATTATTGGTTGGACCCTCCAAAAAACATTAGCGCTTTTCGCAGAATCAGTAATGTCACTTGCAAAAACCAAATGGAAAGCTTCTCTGAGTTTGAAAAACCTGTCACGACACATTGTATCAGCTACTAACGGAATTTTAAACTTCTTTTGCCAGTACATGCGGATTCTTGGAAAGCGAACGCAACCCATGGCAATATGCATTCCAAAAAAGTGTTTGATTTCGATAGCGGTTGCTTTCAACAAAGTACATGTTCGAAAAAATTCGTATTTGTTAGTGCATTCAGCAGCATTTTCAAAAAAATCATTGTCAAAGTATTTGTAGAAAAATTCTAATGGGGTCGCGATATCTCCGTCGGTCTGTAAAATTGAATATTTTCCGAAGTAAGTTTCAAAATCTTACATTTTTTCTCAGAATTTACTTACACTGCCTTCAGGGATAGGAATATCATCAATTGGTTGGCAAAATGGTTTCCTTTTCCAAATCGGTCGGCGACTGGGACCCTGTAAATCATTAAAAAATTAAAATTTGAATTCGAACTTGAAATTTACACATTTATACGTACCGGCTTTCCGTGCGCATCGTCGGGTAACTCAGGGATCTCGGCACCTATATTCTCGTCGTTTACCTCTTCTTCGCTTCCACTATCAGTGCCCTCCTCACTTTCACTATCAGTGCTCTCCCACGGCACATAATTTTCATCCCGTACTTCATCATCGTCACTAAAATCAGGTGCATCCGAATCTTCTAGCACCGCCAAAATGTCTTTATCTGTAAGCACTTCTGAAAACAAAATTGGTTGAAAACACCTAATATTTAATAACTTCAGACCGAAAGCGCACAATTGATGCATATATTAAACATTTGGCCTAAAATACATATATTTTGCACTAATTGATCTCAACTAATCTAAAATATAAAAATTTGATATTTTTCTAATTAAAATATATGCACTTCACTGTTTTTTCACAAATAATATTTTAGAAATAAACAAGTAAGGAAGCCTAAGTTCGAGTGGAATCGAACATTAGATACTCAGCTGTATGCTTTCATTGTTTGTTTGCGTTTGTTCGATATAGGGTGTATTTTATATGAAACAAGTGCTGCATAAACAGGGCGCAGCCACGCCCATTTTCAAAATTTGTATCAATCATCCAAATAAGCATATAAATATTATTGTTAGTGCAAAATTGCATCCCTCTATGACTTTTAGTTACAAAGACTTCACGTTACAAATTCCAAAAGGGTGTTCCAGAAATATCTTTGTTAAAAAGTAGGCGTGGTCATAAACCGATTTCAATAAATTTTTGCGTGTCTATTAACACAAGTTATAAAAGTGTATAAACTAAGTTTCGTCATAATATCTCAGTTATTTGTCGAGTAATAGGCTCATAGATTTCTTTGTATAAAAAGAGGCGGTGCCACGCCCATTTTATAAAATTTTTTTTTTTTGTGTTTCCAGTCTATTGTAGAACTCATGTCACAAAATTTCAATGAATTATCTTTATATTTCACAGAGATATCGCTAAAAATGATTTTATTAGGTCACTTTATAATACCCATATATAAAAGTGGGCGTGGTCGTCAACCGATTTTGGTAATTTTTCGTCCACACATTTGGCTAAGTAAATATATCACGCGTACCAAATTTCATCGACATATCTTTAACGGTTTCTGAGTTATGGCTTATAAAACTTTCAATATTTGCCCCTTAATAAGTGGGCGTGGCACCGCCCATTTTCCAAAATTTTTATATGTTTTGTTTTACGTCCGTAGGTGGACTCGTGCCACAAAATTTCAGTGATAGATCTTTATATTTGACAGAGATATCGCTTAAAATGTTTTTATTAGGCCCCTTTATAGTTCCCATATATAAAAGTGGGCGTGGCCGTCAACCGATTTTTATAATTTTTCGCCAAAACATTTGTCTAAGTAAGCAAATTACGCGTACCAAATTTCATCGATATATCTTCAACGGTTTCTGAGTTATGACATATAAAACTTTCAATGTTTGACCCTTAATAAGTGGGCGTGGCACCGCCCATTTTCCAAAACTTCATCAAATTTCTTCATAAGGGCCTGAGCTCAATACGTGGGTAAAATTTTAGCACTCTAGCTATATTAGTGGCTGAGATACAAAATTTCCGATTTTTACTATATAGGGGAAGTGGGCGTGGTCATGGTCCGATTTCGCCCATTTTCAATACCAACCGTCCCAGTCTCGATACCAACTTGCATTTCAAATTTCATCAAAATATCTCAATTTTTACGCGAGTTATCGTGCGTACGGACGGACGGACGGACGGACGGACGGACGGACGGACGGACGGACGGACGGACGGACGGACGGACATGGCTCAATCGATTTCTCTTTTCACCCTGATCATTTTGATATACATAAGTCCATATCTATCTCGATTATTTCATTATGTTACAATCCACCGTTATGAAATCAAAATTATAATACTCTGTGTACTAGTACAGCTGAGTATAAAAATGCAACTTACTTCGCCGACTCATTTTGCTCAAACTGAAATGTGACAAAACAATTTGGTCGATATTCAAAAAACGGTAAACCAAATA
Source organism: Urophora cardui (assembly GCA_960531455.1). Lineage (NCBI taxonomy): Eukaryota > Metazoa > Arthropoda > Insecta > Diptera > Tephritidae > Urophora > Urophora cardui. The sequence continues at coordinate 15,393,477 of OY482674.1, forward strand.
ACGGAACAATGTAAGAAACAATAATAAAAAATAACACTACCCGACAAAAAAAAATATCCTCGACATTTGATACATGATTCCTATGTAGAATTTTCTACTGATTCCAAATATATAATCAGATGGTTCAAAAGTAGAACAATTTTCGAGATATTTTGAAATTTCTGTTTTTGAGCTAAGAAAAAAAAGTATGATTACTCATCTGTCAATATCTCCGCCATTACCGTCTCGATTTTTACGTTATTTAATTTTGTTTTGAGAGGATGAAATACCCTTTCCAGCAAAGCAAAAATAATTAAAATCGCCGTTAAAGTGACGGAGTTATGGCGAACAAAATTTTTTTTTATGAAAATTTTCAAGTTTTTTTCGAAATTCATCTTCTATTTTGTATTTTTTTTTAAGAAATATTAAATATCCTCCCGGTTTCACATTTTGAGTCAATAACCTATTTCTTAGTGAACATTTTGGCACTTTCCGGGTTATAATCTGTGGAAAAATGGCAAAGTTATAAGAGATTAAGTGAAGAAACCTATATTTATATTTTCATTGAACTTCCAAATCTGGCAAATGTAAACCACTATAACATTAACACTAGTTTACAGCAAAAAATACCAAGAAATCGGGGTATAGGGAAAATTGGCATGGGCCCCGTGAGCTCAAAACTATTTATTTTTATTTTTTGCACGGTTAGGCTTTTGAGATAACGGTAATTTTTTGTTTTTTGGTTATAACTTCATTCAAAAATATTTTTCGCTAAAGTTACATGTGCGATAACAGCTAACAGTACCTCGTTCTAAACGTAATTAAAATACGCTTTTAACGACATACAACTTGTGGTGGTTGAGTAAAAACTCACTGAGCTGGTAGCTGGTCAAAGTCAAAATTTTGTGGATTTTTTGCAATTTTTTTTTTAATTTTGATTTTGAAAATAGGTTTTTTATAAGAAGTTGGGTAAATCAGCAAAAGATTTATATTTAAAAATTAGCCTATTAAATTGCAAACACTTTAAGCGTAATGTTACCAAGATCCCATTATTACTTTATTTTTAGCGATTTTTTTCAGGTGAAACGAAAAGGATATTTTATAGACGAAAAACTTGGTTAGGTGACCCAACTATGTGAAAACGACTTCATAGCTCAAAAGGACATTAGAGCGATATATAGAACTCCACCAGACTAAAATAATGACATATCAATTTTACAAATCGGATGTCAAATAAAAAAGTTGCAAAAAAAAATTTTTTTTCGCGGTATTTCGTGGTGTAAAAAAAATTGTCCCGAAACCCTCTCAACATAATCTTCATATATGTGATGACTTTTACAACGGTGAGCGTTCTCACGGAGAAATAAAAAAAAAAAACATGGGATTGCGATACCAAGGCCATTGGAATGTCAGTAACATTGAATGATGAGCCATTTTTGCTGGTTCCTTCTTCGAGAAGAAAACTATCAACATTTAAACACTTTTAATATACATAAAAATAAAAAAATGGAGGTTAAGTACAAGATTGTGATAAAAAATAAACCTAGGTTTGTTCATTAAATCTCTTATAGCATTGTAATTTTTCTACGGATTATAATCCGGAAAGTGCCAAATTGTTCACTAAGAAATAGGCTGTTGATTCAAAGTGTGAAACCAGGAGGATATTTAATATTTCTTTAAAAAAATTACAAAAAAGTATATGAATGTCGGAAAAAAAACTGAAAATTTTCATAAAAAAAAATCTATTGATCGCTATAACTCCGTCAATTTAACGTCGATTTTAATTATTTTGGCTTTGTTGGAAAGGGTATTTCATCCTCTCAAAACAAATTAAATAACGTAAAAATCGAGACGGTAATGGCGGAGATATTGACCAAAAAGTAATCCTACTTTTTTTCTTATCTCAAAAACTGAAATTTCAAAATATCTCGAAAACTGTTCTACTTTTGAACCATCTGATTACATATTTGGAATCAGTAGAAAATTCTACATAGGAATCATGTATCAAATGTCGAGGATATGAAAATTTTTGAAATTTTGTCGGGTAGTGTAATCAGCACAATCGATACACACCGGTTTATCCAACGTACGTTAAAAATTAGTAGAGATATGGCATTTCAAACTTACCCGCACAATCGTTACACCACGGTCTGAAAGGGTTATTGTGCAAAAACATATATTACTATATACCTAAATTAGATATCCGAAAAATTAAAACTTTGTCTTCAAGAGAAATGACCGAGATTTCAATAGCTTTAATCAATTTTTAAAATAAGTAAGTAATTTAAAAGATATTGAGGAGTGAATATAGCCAAAAATCGCGTTTTTCGCCTCTTTGGGCATGAATATCTAAAAAACTGTACGTATTATGTGTATGTAATGTATGTAACGCTATAACTCAAAAAGTACTGGACCGATTTTAATAATTCTTTTTTTAAAATGTCACAGATGGTAAATTCTCGAGAACCATGTACTTTTTTTGCGCATTTCTAAGCCTTTAATGCCTTTTTCCCGGTTTTAAATTTCGAAAAACTCAAAAAAGCGCAAGCATAGACAGATTCGTTTGGCCATTTGCCGTGTTCAGTGGAGGCGTCGCAGTCGTGCTGAGCAGCGCAGCGTAGGCGACTCATATGTTTGTTTTTGCACGGTTTGTTGTTTGTCTCGGTGGCAATCAAAAACCTGTTTATGCATGCATACTATGCTATAACTCAAGAACGCCTGCACCTACACCTGCGATATTGGTATCAAATGAAAGGTGTTGAGCAGGACTTCAACATAGAGTTATTTTCATTGTAATGCCTAGACATCCTCCCCAGTCTGGGTAAGAATGTTTTTGAACGATATTGGTATGGAATTAAAGGTATTGAGCAGGGCTTTGACACAGACCAATTTTCATTATGATTTCCATGCCGGGTCTCCTGATGTGGGTCAAAAGGTGGATCTGGATGACGTCGGGATGTGTCTGAGCGATATTGGTATCGAATGAAAGGTCTTGATCTGAACTTCAATATAGAGCTATTTTAATAGTGATGCCTAGGCCGGGTCTCCAGATAAGGGTCAACAGGTGGACCGGATGACCCTCGAATATTTCTGAGCGATATTGCTACCAAATGAAAGGTCTTGTGATGCCTGGGCCGGGTCCCCAGATATGCGTCAAAATGCGGACCCGTATCTTTTTGAGCGATATTGGTATCAAATTAAGTGTTGGGAACGGCTTCAACATAGAGCTGTAGTAATGGCTAGACAAGGTCATCAAGTTGACCCAGATAACCCTGGAATAACCTAACTTAACTTAACTTAAACTAACTTGGCTTCACTTGGCTTGACTTGACTTGACTTGACTTGACTTGACTTGACTTGACTTGACTTGGTTTGACTTGACTTGACTTGACTTGATTTGACTTGACTTGACTTGACTTGGTTTGACTTGACTTGACTTGACTTGACTTGACTTGGTTTGACTTGACTTGACTTGACTTGAATTGACTTGAGTTGAGTTGACTTGACTTTGGTTAACTATTATTCCTCATTGCGAAGCAACGGGTATTTGCTATTACATAAATAAAAAATTGGAGCCGTTGGCACTCGTACTCATTGTACTGAGTCACATTTATTATTTTCCAATTAATTTCTATTATCCCGCAAACAAGCATTGCATCCATTTGTGTCTGCTTTTTTTCTAAAAGTAAATAACACCAACATTCATCTGCAAATAGTACAAGCAAAACAAAAAAGGCCTTCTAACAAAAAGAAAACAATATATATATGTATGTAAATTGATTTTGTTTTGTTGTGAAAAGTTACACAGATGTCTGATAGCTTCACGAAGAAATAAATATATGATGCAAGTAAGAAGAATGCCCCAGTGTACTTTTTTCGCAAATGTGTGTATGTATTACTTTATTTTATGTATAATCATCTAAACGCAAAAAGTAGTATTTATCCATTAAAATGTTCCACAGCAGCTTTTAAACTCAATTTGGTCGGAATTTATGCATAGATAGAAGCAGTACCTATACTTTTTTATCACTAGGACTAAAATCGATAATATTAATTTACTTGTTCTCCATGGTCGACGACTACAAGTAAATCTTTCATACAGTTTTTCTGACGCTTAAGTTAAATTGGAGCATAAATACAGAACAAAGAGCTAGAAAGGCTTACGGCAGATATGTATGTATGTACAAAGCAATTATTCGACCGATCTTAACTTAGGGATCACTGGTTTGATGGAGAGAAAGCGAGGCTGATATGTTGATTCCTTATTCTCCTTTTTCTTCTTTATTTTATATTCTCCTCCGGATTCGAAGCATGACATCAACCTGAAATTCAATCCGATCATCACATAATGGAACATTCAACATTATATTGAATTTGAAAGATCCTTTTATATTGCTCCTTTTCCGAAAAAGAATCTATGAATTACGTATATTAGACTGGGGCGATTTGTATGGAAGGAAAAACACCTTTATGGGCGCTTCGCGTTTCTGATTCTTGGGATTGTACTGAGCAAAAAAGTCCACTAGATCATACGTCTACGGTGAAAATCGAGCTTCCATTTTTTTCTCAGACTTTTGTCACTCTTTTTTCGCCTATAACAGCCAAACCATTGATATTTTCGATCCAATATTGAGACAAAAATTGTAGCCAAGACAATAGTTAAGATCTCTCTAGTACATCGCAAAAGCATTGGAACGCTCTTTCAGGCAGTTTTGCCCTTGTGATCAACTGAAAATCGTAATTTCACGAAAAATTTCACATGGCGAAAATCTCAATGGTTTGGCTATTATGGCCAAAATATCCAAAAAAAAAAAAACACGTGGCAAAAAGTGGTGAATTTTCTACATTTTCGACTTTTTGACCATGAAAACGAAGTTTTTTCTAAGTAATAGGTTGAAAATAAATCAAAATATCAAATAGTTTACGAAATATGAGCCCAAGAAAATTTGACTGCAAGTCAAAAAGTGGAAGCTTGATTTTCACCGTAGACGTATGGTCTATTGGAATTTTTTCTCAGTACAATCCCAAGAATCAGAAACGCGTGTATATGAATCATTCATTTTAAAAACAAAATTTAAAAACATTTATTCTCATTATTGTTTTGTTGGATTTCTCACAAAAAAAATGTTTTCTCACAAAAAAAATTTTTTAACAGCAAGGGAGTTTTTGAATCAACAACGCCCGTTTTTGAATTAACTACGGAAAGTTGTTGGATCAAAAACTTTGCTGTATAAACAAATACGTTTGCTATTGAATCAAAGACGGAGTTTAACAGCTGAAAGTTATTGATTTAACTACGGGTATTTTTTCATAGGAGCCATTCTAAAGATGAACAGGATCTATATTTCTGCTCAACTGCAACAACAACAACCGTGCTAGCTGCCAAAAAAATATATATCTACTTATACTTTCTATTAAAACACCCAGTTACTTTCACTGCTGGGATGGTTTTTGCAACCAAGCAGAACAATGCAATTCATCATTGATGTTCGCCAAAGTTTTGTTTGCCAATATCTACACTTTATTCACGTTTGCACGTGGGCAGACATTTATACACTCATAACACCCACTTTTCCATAATCTGAGTATTTTTTTTTTTGAGTGTATATGCCTAAATAGCTAACCAAAAATAAATAAACTCAATAAATAGACAATACAAGTGCTATATTTGCAAACAAATAAAAAACCGAAAATAAAAAACACATTTATTACATTAGAGCTAAACTCACACAAAATGTTGTGGCTGAAAAAAGCATTGAAGTGCTATCAAATACTAAAAACAACATACAAATACACAGAAAATGAAATCCATCAAAATCGCTTTTTGGCAAAGTGAATAATGTTATTGAAATGGATTGCATTCGCATTTTGAACTGAATTGAATGCAGAAGGGCAAAGGTGCACTCACCACCAACAAAAAAAAACTATTTATTTTATTTTAAGCAGAAGATTTCGAGATTAGAAGATGAAAGCATTCAAAATAACTTAGATAAATGAAGTACGTTGTAATGGATGAAGAAAGGAAAAAAAGAAAAAAAAAACTAAAACAAACACGCAAAGCGAAGAGCAAACAGCGCGTGTTAAGGTAAGTATATTGAACGCATGAAAGGAAAATAAACTTAAATGAAGATGAATGCTTTTAAGAAACACTTCTAAAGAGAAATAATTTTATTTTCAGATTCAATTGAAAAAATACTTTAATTTCTAACTAGCGTAAACAGTCAAAAAAAGTATTCCTTTTTCTATAATTAGCCAGAAAGTCGAGAAAGGAGCAGGCTTCAGAAAAATTCGTTTTGACAAGGGATGACGGAAAATCGTTCCACAATACATCGTTTTCAAATATTTAAAATTCATGAATTTCATTTGTTTATACTGGCTGCGAAAAAATTTGAAAACAAATAAATTCTTTTCACTTTGAAAAGAATTTAAACCAAAAAATTCTTTTCATGGCTACGAATAATTGAAAATTGTAAACATTCGGGAAACAAATTTTAAGTTTTTTAAATATTTTTCTTTCTTTTATTTAGTCTAGAAGAATAAATTTTTTGAATCGTTTTCCAAATCAAACATTCGCAATCAATTACACTGGATCACAAAATGAAATTTGTTGTCTGTACTTTGGACGTGACTATCCTATCTATATGTAAAATCGGTCGCTCATTCATTTTTAAATCTATGGGAAGATTTTTGAGATATCGGCAATTTACCGTTATTTGGCCAATGGCTCCACTTAATCCTTTATATCTCTTTATCTCTTTGGGGTGAGCTATCTTCCTTGGGGTGGCACCAAACAAAAGAAAATTAAATTTCCTTTTCATGACTCCTATAACATTTTTCTCTAACTCTTATAATTTCTGAAATATTGAGGCATTGCGCGACTTGGCTGTATTTACTTGATCGCCTATAACTTTTCCATTTTACCATGGATTTTCTTCGTTGATAGCTTATTTTTTTGGTAATGGAATCGAGCTTCACGGAGAGGAGTAATACTGAAGGTGAAAACATTGGTTTTAAAGATATTGCCTGACAAAGTCAATATTTTCTTCAAAAATTCGCAAAAAATCGAAAAAATTCAAATTGAATCGTCAATATTTCAGAAACTATAAGAGTTAGAGAAGAAGATTGCTCAGTGCTCTAAAGAGATATAAAGGATTAAGTGGAGCCATTGGCCAAATAACGGTAAATTTCCGATATCTCAAAAACCTTCCGATAGAATTAAAAATGAACCCGATTTTCGGAATCGGCATTTTACATATAGATAGGATGATCGCGTTTACAGTATTTTTTGGCTGTAGAGCAGTGTTATTGTTTATCTGTGTTTATACAAATGCGCTTATATATGTAGGTATACATTTAACTAAGCGGTTACAATCCTATATTTTTTTCTTAATTCGTTCCACGAGAAAACTCATTTTTAAAATGCGATAACCTACTTTTGATCAGCTTTTGGTTAGAGAAGAAAAATAGGGTAGGAGATACGCTCCAAAATATTCGCCTAAAGTTAGCTTAATCTGCCCACCAACAAGGACGGCTGTCTCAAATGAATGTGCTTGCTTAGTTTTAAAGGAACTTTAGGCAAATTCTGCCAACTCAATGCCAAAATTCACCTTATGAACTGCAGCGTAATACCGTTTTATGTTTCCTAGCAAATTCCCTTTTAAAGGTTTTTGGCAACGAAGACACTTCGACAAATTTAGTTCTTTATTATATTCAACATACATATTTTGTTTTGTCGATACTTGAGACCCTACCCATTTTGAACACTAATTTTCGCAAATTCACAAAAACAAAGAAATGTTATAAGCACAATATGTACTATCTAGATTCAAGAAAATATTCTTGGAATGAAAAAGAACTTTTGTTTTTGAATATACTCGTATTGCGAATGAAACGAAAAACAAATGAATTTCAAATATTTGAAAATAAAATCTTTCCCAAAAATTATATTCCAGGTGTTCAAATAATTCGAAAATGTATAATATTTTTCAAATGATAAGATAGATAAAATTCAAAACAAACATTTTCGGCAAAGAATAATTTGTGAAAACAAATTATACTTCAAATATTTTCTGAACCCTGGAAAGGAGCAGTCATCTAATAATTTCAAAATTTTTTTATAAGTACATACCTTGCAAGCTTTTACCCACATAGCATTTTATGAATTTTTTGATCATATTCCAGTCTTTCGAGCCCTATACACGTTTAAAATAATGGAAATGCGCTCATTTTCTGATCGTAAAAGAGTCTTTCGTCTGTAGAAAATGTTACCCTACGTCCAACTCTTCTTGGAGAGTCGTTTTCGAGTCTTATTATAATCGTATTTTAATCATTTTCGAGTCCCTTTCAATTTTATTTTTTCGATTTTGAATCTTATTTTGGTAATTTTTGAATCGTTTTCTGATCGTATTTGAATCTTTTTGAGGTAATTTTTCTTCATTTTTCTAATAATTTTCGATTGGCTTTCCAATCTTTTTTTGGGTAATTTTTCAATCGTTTTTCTGGTCATTTTCGAATCATTTTGGGGTCGTTTTTCAATAACTTTCTGACCAATTTCTAATCATTTTCTGATACCTTTCTACTCATTTTTCTATCATTTTTGGGACAGTTTACAACCGCATTTCTTTCCCAACTTCTATCCTCGTACATATTCTATCCTCAGCCTTACTTTTATCAGTATCGTAAAAAGAATTTCCACGGTCACCCACTTTTTGGTTGGAACTTTTGAAACAGATTTTTAGCCTACAATAATATTAAGCAAATAAGGAGTTTAAGATAAAAAAAAATTTCAATCCATAAATTAATTCCTATGAAAATGCATATGCGCATTTTGGCACTCTCATATGCCGTAACGAGAAAGACATATATCCATAGTATGTTCCTGCTCTACAACATTGGCAACCATCAATACCGATATCTAATATAAAATTCTCTGAATTTTTTTTTGGCTATAAATTTCCCTCTGCCAAATTTATATGTGAATGATAGCGAGCAGAGGGAAATTTTTATCGACCAGTTAGCGAGTATGGCTACTACTCATTATGGGTTCAAACATTTTTGTTCGATCCGACCTCGCTTGTCTGATGGCGAATCGAAAACGCCTATTATAGCTTTATGTACTAGGCTGGCTAAGAAATATTCCTTTGTTTTTTCTAAAAAGGCAAAGTAAACGATCACATTTCGATCTTTAGCATGATCAATTTGTGATAAATAGAGCTCGGAAAAATAGGTGAAATCAAGCGCCTAAAAAATGCTACATTTTGTAAATTTTGTTTGTTTTCAGTGGCGGGATTACAATTTAAATATAAAGGGGTAGCATATTGGTATGGTGGGCGAAGATTTTATTAGAAAAGTTCTTAATCATGTTACACAAATTTGCAGTTTGAATAAACATACAGTGGTGTGTGATGAAATAAAGCCAAAGAGGGACTTACTTTCTTTGACATTTTTACTGAAAAAAGTATGAAGAACACTCGTTCGTCTTGCGTTTAGAAAAAAAAAAAATTATTTCAATTTTGTATTTTATATTTTTGTACATCGTCAAGTTTTTTGAAAGCAAAACAAAACTAGCTGTAATGAAAATAAAATTTGGGACAAGTAAGTAAATTATGGCATAGTTAATGTTCCAATAACTCATAAACAAAAAAGCAGAACCGTTTTTACCACGAGAGAAATTTGCATTTTTACAGATATGGAATTATGCCGAGTATCCAATTAGAAAAATGTAAACACTGAAATAGTCATAAGAAAAAATAGGAAAGTTCAAATCAAGTTTTTTTTACCTAAAATATGTAAATGTTTAAAGTCAGACCACTACAATTAAAAAGCTGTATTATATATTCTTTTTGCTAATATGCACTTGCCTCATTTTCATTCAAAATATATTTAGTTTGAAACTTTAATTGTTTTTCTTTCACGTGCGAAGATTTTGTCTCAAATTAAACGAGTCACTACAAATTTTTAATTTTTTTCTTTATTCCTTATAATTATATATTTTTTTTATTATTTATTTATTATACTTTATTTATTATTCTTCATTATTATATTTATTTATTGTAGCTTTCTTTGCAATTTTTCACGTGCAACCCATAAAAAACCTTAATAATTTATTTTTCTGGCATCCTAGTAAGCAAAAAATCCAATTGCATTCACGGGGGGCTTAGACCCGAACTCACCCCACCCTTAAACTTGCCACTGGATGTGCTCGCAAACATTACGTACCATAATTTTAGGCGTTTGGTTTTCACCTATTATCCGAGCTCTAGTGATAAATAATTTTTTTGATCAGCAAATGGGATCGAAAAAGACTCGGTATAGTCAGTTTTCATAAAACAATCTTCCAAATGCTATGTGGGTACTTATTTTAGCTTGATGATAAATAAGAAAGAAATTTTACCCTTCCAGAGAATTTTCTAAAGCTTGAAGATGAATGAAATGAGTTGTTCTTCTCAAAAAAGAACAACTGTAATAGAAAATCACGCACTCCAAAGACCCAAAGAGCTTCTTTGTTTGCTTTTTCATTACATTTCAATAGGTTACTCATACGCTCTGGCTGTCTAACATTACTTTGTTATGGGTGGAATTTTTTCTTGATGTTCTATTTTTCTTTTGATATCTCATATTCTAACCTGAAGCTATTTTAGTCTATACTAAATTCACTGCACTTATGTGATACTTAGAAGATATGCACATATAAAAATAGTTTGCTCCATATGCATCTAAGCTTGGTTATATATAAAGACATGCGAGTATGTATGCACATATGTATATCTATAAACGCATTTTTCTAAACACATTTTTATACATACACATCTGCTAGCATATTTTTGTATATGATGTGGAGCGCAAAGTATGATCGGTGAATATCTAGCATGTGTGTGGCATGCCACAGCAAACATAGCTAGTCTCTGCGCAGCAAATCGCTCCCGTGTGTGCGATATCAGCCACATGCCACTGCTGCTTCTAATGCTGCTTTTGCTTCTGTAGCTTTTATGCTATCGTAGCCGAAAATATAAAAAAAAATACCGTAAAAAATGTTTATCACTTCCTAGCACAGTTTGTAGTTGCATACCTAACAACAACAATGACAACAACAACAACAACAGCATTTACAACTTACCAATAAGAATGTTGTGCATTTTTTTGCATTTTGGGATGCTTACATTTTTACTTGCTTTTTTCTATTTTTTTTATTTTTTTATTTATTTTTTTTTTCGTTTTTAACTCTTTACTTTTTCTTTTTGAGAACTTGCGCAATTTTATGCATTGGAAATAATATGGCGTTCGAAGTGTGCATTGAGCTGCAGTTAAGCATCATGTTGGGTAATATTCACATATTTTAGAATTTTTTTATGCCAAAAGAAAACTCAACAATAAACAGCTTATAAAAAAGTAATGTGTGAAAAGAGAGTAGGTAGCTGTAAATATGTGATATTAGAAATTGTTTAGCGTCAACAATGGTGGTTATTTTCTGTGGGTATTTTAAAGAATTTGGATAGGAAATATACCTACTTACATACTACACGTGTAGGTATTTGAGATATATCTGAAAAAATATGCATATGCAGATAACTTAACAACAAAATAGTAATACGAAAATCTTGTCAATGTCCAAACAATTCATGTCCAATTTTTCATATTAGAGCTTTTTTAATTTTCCTTAAAAATGGACGATTTATTACTTCCTCAAAACTGCTTAAAAAAAATTTGCAAAAATAATGAACAAAAACGCATAAATATTAATTGTCATGTTATGCCTTTTCTGCATTTAGCTGTCAAATAACTAAACCGCCTGTCAGCGCAATATGTCACCATAACCACACTCCTCTAGTTATAAACACACTTAACTAGTTCAAAGCAAAACTTCAACTTTGACATATTGCAGTTATTCAATATTTATAGAACACACGAGGTTTGTTGTTTAAGCACGATGAAATAGGAAGTAAAATACACATCTGCCTCGTAAGCAACCGTTTCATCAGAGCATCGAAAGAAGGGGTGGAAGGCCGGAATATACAATATCCCTGCAGTAAATCCCACTAGTTCAAATCTAGCACAGAGCTACATAATGCATAAAGAGACCAAATTGGTTCGCCATCTATAGGCAGCAATGCAATGCGTTCAACTATTTTAACACGGTGATGTAAATACTAATAAGTAAGTGGCATATGATCGTATCTGCAGACCACTAGGACCTGTTCTGAACTGCCTCTGATATGCGGAATTCTGTGATAGTTTAAAAAATATTTAATTGTTCAAACAATTTTTTTGGACTTTTATTAAATTTCCCTTTTAATGAAATTTCCCTTATTGGGAAATTTGGGTAATTACCAAAATTGCGTTAAATTAATCATTATGACTCTGAAATTTAAGGCGAATCATTTTATAATGTTTATAAAAAATTTCCCTTTTCGGGAATTTTTTTAAATTAATATAATTTTATGAAATTTACCATTTCGACTCAGTGAAGCTTAGAAAAACAAAACAATTTTATCTAATTTAAAAAAAAATCCCTTTTTGGGAAATCTTAACTTGAGGTCATTGTTTTTTCACAACTATACCTCTCTAGAGGTTTAGCAAAATAATTGTAGCTTATTTATAAAAATTCCCCTTTTTGGGAAATTTTATAAATTTTTCATTTTCGGAAATTTTGTAAATTAGCATGATAGTGTGAAATTTGACATTTTAAATCATTGAAGCTTAAGATAAGCAATTTTAACTCACTTAAAAAAATAATTGTAGCTTATTTATAAAAATTTCCCTTTTTGGAAAATTTTGTAAATTTCCTTCTTTGGGAAATTTTGTAAATTTCCTTCTTTGGAAAATTTTGTAAATTAGCATGATAGTGTGAATTTTGACATTTTAACTCATTAAAGCTTAAAATAAGCAATTTTGACTCACTTAGACAAATTTCCTTTTCGGAAAATTTTAATTTCAGTTATTTTTTTTTTGCAATTTCGCCACTACGCCTCTCTAAACGTTTAGGCAAACAATTGAAGTTTATTTAAAAAAAAAATTCCCCTTTTTGCGAAATTTCGTAAATTAGTATAATTGTATGAAATTTACCATATTTATAACAACTGTCCCGCTCCACGTTCAGGCAATTAGGCAAAGAATTGTAGCTTATTTTAGAAAAATTTCCCTTTTTGGGAAATTTTTTAAATTAGTATAATTGTATGAAATTTGATATTTTGAATCATTAAAGCTTAAGGTAAACGATTTTATCTAATTTTAAAATATTTCCTTTTTGGGAAATTTCAATTTGAGGTAATTTTTTTTTTCAATTTCGCCACTATGTTTCTCAAGAAGTTTAGGAAAACAGTTGTAGTTTATTTTATAAAAATTTCCCTTTTTAGAGAAATTTTTTTAATTAGTTTAATTTTGTGAAATTTACCATATTTGTAACTACAGTCCCGTTCTACTTCCCTTTAGAACCAGTTCTGACGCAGTTATGAACACTCCAGCACAAGACTAATGCTTTACATGGCTGTCCCTGTATTTGCTGCAGGGTTCTAAATCATTGAGTCATATGCTGTTTAAGTGTGTAAACGAGTCAGAGTGATTTACATATCGTCGTTTAAAGTGCATTTTTGCGTAAGAGGTATTATCGTTTTCGCGTAGCGGACATTGGTTGAACTTTACAGGAGAGCAAAAAAACTGTTTCATTTCAAAACCGTTACTTCTTTCTGCGTACAAACATAAATTTAAATAGTTACGTAGATCAGTTTGTTAGCTAAAACATCAACTTAGTGTTAAAAAAGAAACAAATTGAATTATTAGGACTCTTTTTCTTGATGTGCGGTTGTGCAATTTTTATTTGGCACAAAAATCACGCACAAGCGGTTATGAAATGGCAAAATGTTCAATATAATTTTTTTTTTTGGTATTTTATAAAGAAAAAAAGTAACAAAACTTAAACTTATATTAAATTTAAAGCTAAAATTAATATTTTTAATTAAGAAAAACGTAATTTTTTTACACATTGCTGGAGAAGTCGTAAGGTAAAAGTGGTAAATTGTCATAAAAGCTATGACAATCGTAGGACATCACTCGTTTTAAGTGTTTTAAATGTTGATATTTACTTTTTGTAATTTTGAGGTGACTTTTGTGGATTGGATTAGGAACATCCGTGTTCTATCTGGTTTATAACCTGACTTGAATGTCTTATAAATTTTCGCAAAACAATCATGGCCTACAAAAAACATGTTTTTATCGGAATGTAATACATTAATTTTTATACACAGCTGTAATAGTACATAGATTTAAATATTTTTATGAAATTTCGTATACAGGTTCCTATCCAGACTGGGACGGTTGAAAATGGGCGAAATCGGACCATGACCACGCCCACTTTTATATATGGGTATTACAAAGGAGTCCAATAAAAACATTTTGAGCGATATCTTGGTCAATTATAAAGATAATTCAATGAAATTTTGTGGCACAAGTACCACGATAGATAGAAAACCATAAACAGAAAAATTTTGGAAAATTGGCGTGGCACCGCCTCTTATTAGACAAAGGAATATACGAGATTTCGGAGCCCATAACTCGACAAATAATTGAGATATTATGATGAAAATTGGTGGACTTATTTCTACCACTTGCGGTAGTATATGTGCAAAATTTTAGCGAATTCAGTTTATAACCACGCCTACTTTTTAGTAAAAATATTTCTCGAATGCCCTTCAGAAATTTGTAACGTGACATCTTTGTAACTAAAAGTCATAAAGGGATGAAATTTTATAAAAACAAGAATATTTATACGTTTAGTCGGATTATTGATACGAATTTTCAAAATGGGTGTGGCTGCGCCCACTTTATGCGGCACGGGCTTTATATAAATTGCACCGTGTTTCCAGCAAACGTAAAAAAACTATGAAAGCTTATAATATTTGGTTCCACTCGAACTGAGGCTTCCTTTCTTGTTTTGTTTTTTAATTTTTGATACCTTTAGTCATAATTTGGTTGGGAAAATTGTAAAGATTGTAGCAAAAAAACGTAGTATCAGAGCTTACCAATTAGCAACTTCATTTAATTTGTTTAAAATAATACCTGCTTGATATTTACCTGACATTATTTGTTTAAAATATTTAACTTTTGCTCCCTTTCATATAAATTCGCCATTTAATTTATTTATCTAATAACATATAACTTCGCTTGTATGAATGAACTGAAATCATACGCGGTAATGCTGCCAAATTTTAACAATACCCTTCATAAGCGATTATGAAATTTACTGTTATTATGCGTTTTTGTTGTTAGAATTGCAAAGTTTTGGTATGGATCGCTAGAGTTGAGCGTCAGGAACTCAGGGTTGGAAAATCTCATTTTTGGCAAAAATGTCCCTTACTCGAAAATGAAAATACCTCTTACGCAAAAATGCACTTTAAACGACGATATGTGTGTATGCATGCCAAAGAGATCATTTAAAATCAAGCGTTAGGTGCGATCAAATATGTCACTACATGATATCACATGATCATCACAATATCATATCAGCAAGGCTGCATGTGTCAATTGATCTATAATATCTACCCTTCCTCGTAAAATCTAAGTACATACATACCAATTTGTAACTCATATTCACATTTGCCATGCGTGCAGTTGGCAATCTCTGACAATCAAATCAATTGATTTTATGTTTACTCGCATAAATGCAAATATCAGATGCATTTGTCAGTTCAAATGTTGTGTAATGCCAGTGACATTTGAATGCAAGCATTGATTAGCTCATGTAAAGGGTGTGTTTTGTTGTTGTTGTATGGGTTTTGCGATGCTCTACATACAACTTACATTAATACCTAGCATGTAAAAAAAAATCAGTACATACACACAAGCGACATTTAATTGTTGCTACAATAAGCGCATTTAATACTTAACAACCGGCTTAATGTGTAATAATTTTTTGGTATTATCAGATTAAATGCTATGCGATTTTGATTACTCTTGTTTACTACATTGAGTATTATGCACAAACACATGTTTTTAATTGCTTTTGGGATATTGGATTAATTAGCAAGTTTATATCGTACAAACAATCACAGTAAATACATACATATGTATGACCAAGTTGAATAAGGCAGAGGATGGAAATGAAATGAACACATAGACGTCTGAGCAAAATACCAGCCAATTTCTACGCTTTTTTCAAAAACTCTCTATATCAGAATTTTCTTCAATAATGCTCTATTTACTTAATAATGACTTTTATGTCACTTGTTAATATCTAAAAGTAAGCGCCTAAAAAATTTAAAACACCCGCTAAACGAACCTACACAAAAATACACTGTAGTATTTAAATAATTTCAGTGTCTTGTAAAATTAAGTACTAGCTCATGAAAAAAAAAAAAAAACAAACCAATTAAATTAATCACCAATTAATTTTGAATGACAAATGTATGTATAAGTTGTATGAGGCTCGGAAGGGAATTTGTCCCCAAAAGAACTTTTAATCTACTTTATTAGTAAGCAAAGAACGTTGAAGTTTAACAAAGTTGCAAAAAAAGACAAAAAACACAAAAAACAACATTTCTTCAACAAAAAGGAAAACCAGAGAGAGCACTTGAAACAAAAAAAAACACAAAATAGAACAACATGAATGCTCTTAAAGCGGTTTGTGTTCCAAAAAGTTTATTTCATAAAATTAACGATTTCCATTGTCTGTTTAGTAGCGCAAAGTTCAACAACTTCCCATACAGCAAACCAAAAACAACAAAAACAGCAGCAGCAACAACAATAAAAAAGTAACTGAAAAAGGAAATAACAATAAAAATTACTTTACAAACTGTGCACAGTGTATTAAATAAAGCCCCACCAAGGGAGGATTAAACTTATCAGAAAATATACAAACATACATATGTATCTACGAGTATCTTTGGATGGATAGATGACTGCGTGGGTGTTAGAAAAAAACAATGTTTGTAAGTGGAAAAGAAGTAAGCTTAAATGAAAAAGAAGACCAGCAGTATTATAACCTGTAGTTGTCCTTTACTTACTAACTCCAAGTTCTAAAGTATAAACGATACTACCCAGCAAAAATCTGGTCATCGCTATTACCTGTCAGGCATGATAGAAGGCCTTGCCATGGAACATCTGGCGAGTTCATCACTTCTTTCACGCATTGCCAGTAATGCAGTGGAATGAGCTTCCATTACCTATTCAATGTAATGCAAAGTAGAATGGAGCGCGAAAAATGAACTGGAATAAATACCAGTGGAAATTTCGATCATGCCTTACATTTTTCGCCTTCTTTCTCTGCTTCCCTATAAGGTGTTCTTTATTTGATTCACTAGAATGCTTGCGGTATTGCGTGATTTATTCGTTCGGCGGTAATGCATAGGGGAAGTCCTTCCCTCCAATGACAAGCCCATGCCAATGTCAGGCATTATGTCAACGAATGTGGAAGCGATTGCCAGGGTTTTTCTGTATTACCCTCTTAATTCCACGGTCATCGAGTTTTTTGGTGGGTAAAATTAGATGGGTTAGTATCGCTCATACTTTTGCGCCGTATATCAGTACGGAAAGGATTAACAACTCGTGGCACATAACTTTTGTTCTTCGAGTGATGACTTTAACTTACCAATGCCTACTTACTACAAAGTAGCATTTGTTGGCAACAGCTCACTACTGCGTATATAATAAAAGTGTGCTAGAAAGTATTAAAAACAAAGTGTAACAAACAATTAGTTATGTTAAAAAGTTATACACTTACTCGGCATTTAATTGCGTCAAGAACAGTGGCGTAGCTAGAGAGAGAGGGGGGGGGGGTGACAGCCAATGTAAAAAATTTACCAAAATTAAAATTACCAAAAAAAAAAAACTACAATTTTTCTTACAAATGATAAAAATCGCTAGCTTAGAATGCAAATTATGTAAGTCCTTTTTTAAAACTTTGTAGGAGAGACAAAAAACAAAAAAGAAAAAAAAATTCGAAATAAAAAAAAATTTCTGTTCATATAAATATTCTGGACTTACACAATTTTTTTCGCTTTTTGGACTTACACAATTTGCGTATCACTGAATAACAACGAGTAGAAATATGACAAGTATCTCAGACTTGTTTAGCGCGGTGCGTATTTGATTTTTCTAGCATTCTACATAGAAATACACTTTTTCATAAAAGTGGACTTACACAGTTTGCACTCTAAGCTAGCGAAATGTAATTTTTTCAGACTATAATTTAACATTTTAGTACACAAATATCGCTTATAATACATATATCAAACTCTTAAGGCCCTTGGCCACTTAAAATCTGGAACGTTAAGCAGTGTATACATATGTGTGAGTGTCGGGTGATTGACGCAAATATCTAAAAGATTTGATTCTCATCAACGCGAGCCCGAACAAGAACGTGTAGCACGACGACTGCCGATTGCACTAACACACACAAAAAAACTCACACATACACACTGCTTGACATGCCAGATTGTCAGTTGCCAAGGGCCTTAACTATACTTCAAAAGTAAGCCTCATATTCTCTTCTGGAAATCTACGCGCATACATAGGTAGATTTTCAAGTTTTATGCGCCCAAAATTGAATTTTTAAGCGCTAGTTTCAACTTGAATATTTATTATTTAAAGCATTTCATTTAAGTAATCGTGATGAATCCTAAAGGTTCAAGTAATTATTAACACTTTTCAATAATATCCTTGGTTTCCAATAATTCTAAGTTTATAGTTTTATGCTTTTAAAGTTGGGATATTTAAAAAAAAATTATCACTCTTTTTCATGTTAAAAATTGGTTTTGTTATGTTGCTCTGTCAGACTCAGTCAAATTAACCCTCGGACATGATATCTAGTACAATTAGTATTTTTCCGACAAAAAATTACGTCGCACAAAGCCGCACTTCACTACTAAATACAGCGTTATTCATATGTACCTACAATAATTTTCTTTTTGTGCTTTATATTTAATTTTAATGTTTATATTTGTAACGCATATCTTGGTTAATGTAGATGATGCTCGAAAGTAACCCAGATATTTAGCAGCAATTATTGTTAACTTTTTAGGCAGTATTTTTAGTATTTCCAATTTTTCAAGGTTAAGGAAGTACTTATCATAAAAAGGGGCTAAGAATTATAAAGCTACATTTTTTAGAAGATTTTTGAGTATGCAATTTTGCAGCTCATTCAATTGTAATATAATACATAATATGCAACATTCAACTTTTTGAAAAATTTCATTGGCTTTTCGGAAATTTTAATTGGAACGGTCTCGCGTACATATAACGCAAACACCCTACAGAAAAAAATTACTAAAATCGACGGAAATTTTTACAGCATTGAGAATAGCACTAAATACACTAAATACACTAAAATTGGTTGGCTACATAACAGTAGACTCAGAAATCTCCTCAAGATCTTCTATAAATTCTGGCCGCGCTTTGAAATTTTTAATCCACTTTTAGAAATTTCTACGATTTTTCGGATTTTTCTATAAGCTTAGAAATCCTGCTTAAGGCGATTTTTATTGAAAAATTGTTTACATTTTTAAACGAAAATAAGAGAGTCAAATTTTCGACAGAACTGTTTGAAATAAATTTAAAAACTCTGGCGTATGATTTTTTTTTTTTTTGAGTCACTGTATTTATTTTTCAATAAAATCGACTTTTAACTAGAGCCCTAGATACCCGGGTATCGAGCAATTCGATCTGATCGTTTTTGTTTGGAGTCCGTTTGTTGTTCAAATGCCCATACAAACATTCGAGCTTACAAACAAAAAAATGTGTATCGGAAAAACAAAAATAAAAAAAAACTACATATAAAGAAAAAAAAAATAATAATAAACAAAAGAAAAAAACAAAATTGAAAATACCCGAATTGTTCAAATGGCAGTACAAACATACGGGTAATAAACAAACAAACAACTCTTCGAGCATTTGAACAACAACTGTTCGGGCTACTCGAAAATGTTCCAAAAAAATCGAGATCTCTACTTCTAACACAAATTATTAAAATTTTGCATTAAACAAGCAATTTGGAATAGATGTACACAATAAAATATTTTTGGCCGCATAAAACTTGAAAATCTACCTATGTGCTACGGTTATAAATAATAATTTTCTTATATAATTTAGTTTTTTAATATTCCATTTCGACAGACATTAAGTAAAATCTCAAGTTCAGATATTCTTATACATTGCATATTTATTCCCATTGTAGTTTATACTAATATTATTTGATTAAGATGATAAGTAATTGAAAGAAAACTTGAAATTTAAATAATTGGCGTTACTTTTCTGTTATTAGCATGTTAATAACAACAATACCGTATAATAATTGTAGCGTTTGTTGAGCCGTAGGGAAGTGCAGGAACCATAGGAATTTTACCACAAAAGAGCGAATATAAGTACAAAGAATGTAAATTGTGGTAAAATTCCTGCGGTTCCTGCACTTTCCTACGGCTCAACAAACGCTAGAATTATAAGTAATACTTCGTGAAAAAGCGCTAAATTTCGAATTACCAATTTCGAAAAATTACTATTCTCATTGATTTTTTCCTGAAAAAGAAATGTATGCTAATAAAGTCAAAGATGGTGTTATGGTCAAAACGAATCTTTCGGGAGGTGGGGGGGGCGTTACTACGCCACTGGTCAAGAAGTGTAGTAGGCACTTTGGTACTTTCAAATACACACCCAATACTTTACTAATGCAAACATATTCGTGCACGCTTTTGTAGGTTCTAAATCTAATTGGTCAGCTCATTAGACACGGACAGTTAAATTTGAGTGATGTGAAGTAAAAGAAAACTTTTTGTCGAATTAAACAAATTGGGCATCTTAAAAACTTTTGGATGATGCCCTTGGGTTAAGTCGATAGGGTGATTATTTTGGACAAAAAAAAAGAAAAAAAAAATAGGTAAGGCTTAACAATGATTGTAAAAGTAAAAGTAAAGCGCAAGCAGCATTTTGATTAAGTTAAGTTTCAGTTAATTTGTATGACAGCTTCATATAAATCAGATCAGTTAAATTAAATTCCCGTTAAAATTTATAATGATTTAATTTTTTCGGATTTTTTTAATTTTAATGATTATTTTAATTGTCTTATAATAACCTGGCAATTAGTAATCAATTAAATTAAAAAAAAAATATAAAAAATAATCAGGATCAATAACCTTTAAAAAAATAATCACAAATAATCATATAATCAAATAATATTTTTTAATTGTATGATTATCTTCAATTGCTTAATTATTTTTAAGTGTTTGATTATTTTAATTGTATAGTTTTTTGTTCGATTGTTTTTAATAGCTTGATTATTTACAATTATGCGAATAATTTATTTATATGATTATTTGAAAAGTAAAATTTTTGGGGCAAGAATAAAAATAATTAATCGATTAGTTAATTAATCATGCAATTAAAAAAAGTTAAAAAATAGTTGAAAACAATCAAATAATTGTAATAATCAGTCAAAAAAAAAAATTAAAAAAAAAAATATAAAAAAATAAAAAAAATCAAATAATTGTATTAAAAAAATACTAAGACAAATTGGAAGTAAGAAGAAAAATTTATTAATCATTAATTAAAAAAAAAAGAAAATTGAAAATAATCCAAATAATTGTATTAACCATATGATTAAGAAAATCGAAGAGTAATTGAAAATAATCCTAATAATGCAAACAAAAAAATCAAAATAAGTGAAATTAATTAAATAATTGTATTAATCATGCAAATAAAAAAAAGCTAAGGAAAAATGAAAATTTGTCGTATTATTTTTATTAATCATTAATTAAAAAAAAATCAAAAATAATTGAAAATAATTGAAAATAATCAAAATAATTGTATTAACCATACAATTAAGAAAATCGAAGAATAATTGAAAATAATCAAAATAATGCAAACAAAAAATCAAAATAATTGAAAATAATCAAATAATTGTATTAATCATGCAATTAAAAAATCAAAAATAATTGAGAATAATCAAAAAATCATGGATTTCAAATCAGTTAAACGATTAATTAGTTTAATTTTTTTGATTTAATTAAAATCTAATCATTAAAAAGCTCAAAGTTACCATATTTAAACAATAAAGAGTTACAAAAATAAAATAGTAATATAAAGAAAATTTTTCAGGCAAGAATAAAAGTAATTAATCGATTAACTAATTAATCGTGCAATTAAAAAAGTCAAAAAATAGTTGAAAAAAATCAAATAATTTTATTAATCACACAATTAAAAAATAAAACAAGTAAAATAATGAAATAATTGTACTAATCATGCAATTAAAATAACTAAGGAAATTTGAAAATAATAAGAAACATTTATTAATCTTAAAAAAAAAAATGAAAAGTAACTGAAAATAATCAAAATAATTGTATTAACCATAAAATCAAAAAAATTGAGAAATAATTAAAAATAATCAAAATAATGCAAACAAAAAAATCAAAATAATTGAAAATAATTAAATAATTGTATTAATAATGTAATTAAAAAAACAAAAATAATTGAAAATAATCAAAATATCACGTATTTCAAATTAGTTAATAGATTAATTAGTTTAATTTTTTTAATTTAATTAAAATCAAATCATTAAAAAGCTGAAAGTTACCATATTTAAACAATAAAGAGTTACAAACATAAAATAGTAATCATTAAAATTTGAAATCATTGCTGTGAAATGTGTATGCGTGGATTTTTTTTTTGAGCTGAATTTGTAAATTGAAATGAGTGTAGAAAAATAATCATCTCTCCCAATATTCGCTTCCCAACTCATCTACATTAGATGAGTTTTTTTTAGATATTCCCTCCGGCACCGGAATATGAAAATAGGATATTTTAGAGTAAGTAAACTGAAAAAAAAATTTCACTTTTCCAAAAACTGGATGGAGCTACACCGAAAACCGCGAAAATTCCCAGAATTTCAAGGTATGTTTAGATTTATGTCTGAAAAAAGTTAGGATTTTGCCGAGAAATAAAATTTATATCCATCCGTACGTAGAATTAACCGCTAAATCGAATGGCGTATTTTGTTTTTTGGTACACTACCCAGGGAAGGTAATACCGCGGTCTAAAGTGGTCATTTTCTTTTTTTTCTCATGAATCTTCAACTTCTTGCCCTATACTCTTCCCGAAATCCGAAATTATTTTTTAACTAAATCACACGGTAGGCTGCGTTATTTAATGCGCTTTCCAGAAATGTATATCTATCAAAAATCGAATAAAATTTGGATGAGTTCATCAAGTTTAAAACAAACAAACAACTCTTCGAGCATTTGAACAACAACTGTTCGGGCTACTCGAAAATGTTCCAAAAAAATTATTAAAATTTTGCATTAAACAAGCAATTTGGAATAGATGTACACAATAAAATATTTTTGGCCGCATAAAACTTGAAAATCTACCTATGTGCTACGGTTATAAATAATAATTTTCTTATATAATTTAGTTTTTTAATATTCCATTTTGACAGACATTAAGTAAAATCTCAAGTTCAGATACTCTTATACATTGCATATTTATTCCCATTGTAGTTTATACTAATATTATTTGATTAAGATGATAAGTAATTGAAAGAAAACTTGAAATTTAAATAATTGGCGTTACTTTTCTGTTATTAGCATGTTAATAACAGCAATACCGTATAATAATTGTAGCGTTTGTTGAGCCGTAGGAAAGTGCAGGAACCGCAGGAATTTTACCACAAAAGAGCGAATATAAGTACAAAGAATGTAAATTGTGGTAAAATTCCTGCGGTTCCTGCACTTTCCTACGGCTCAACAAACGCTAGAATTATAAGTAATACTTCGTGAAAAAGCGCTAAATTTCGAATTACCAATTTCTTTCCAGAAATGTATAGCTATCAAAAATCGAATAAAATTTGG
The DNA here is from genome assembly GCA_960531455.1 of Urophora cardui. Classification (NCBI taxonomy): domain Eukaryota; kingdom Metazoa; phylum Arthropoda; class Insecta; order Diptera; family Tephritidae; genus Urophora; species Urophora cardui. Next base: position 15,417,278 of record OY482674.1, read on the forward strand.
ATGAGTTCATCAAGTTTAAATGAAGTAAAGTCGGGTATAAAAGGGTAACATACCTTAAAATTTCTTAAATTTTTTAACAATTTTGCTCTTGAAGGCGGTTTTTTGGGTTATTCGTAATTTTTTTATGTGGGTGGATAACTCTACAAATGTAAAAAAAAAATACAAAGGTCGAGACCGCGGATAACGGACAAAAAGTGGAGCCGGATAGCGCCAAAACATTTGTGGGCAATATGGGTATCAAAATAAATATTTTACCTGGGACTTCAATGTAAAGCCAATCCATTTTGCTGTGTCCACCGTTTCAATACATATAAGTCAAAAATTTTACTCAAATGTCGCCGATATCATTTAAAATATTCTGTAGTCATCCTGGACCACTTATCGGCCAGTATATCGAAAAATGGCTAAGAAATTGACGTATAATGAGTTTCATATTAAAGCCCTAGTTAAGACCTTTAATTTGATACCAATATTGCCCAATAATATTTTGGGGCCATCCGGGTCCACGGTTTTTTCCGCTATCCACGGTCTCGATCTTCCGAACTTTTTTTTACATTTGTGGAGTTATCCAACCACATAAAATAATCACTAATAAACCAAAAACCCGTCTTCAAGAGCAAAATTAAAAAAAAAATTTAGAAACTTTAAGGTATGTTACCCTTTTATACCCGATTTTACTTCACTTAAACTTGATGAACTCAACCAAATATAATTCGATTTTTAATAGCTATACATTTATGGAAAGCGCATTAAATAACGCAGCCTACCGTGTGATTTAGTTAAAAAATAATTTCTGATTTCGGGAAGAGTATAGGGCAAGAAGTTGAAGATTCATGAGAAAAAAAAGAAAATGACCACTTTAGACCGCGGTATTACCTTCCCTGGGTAGTGTACCAAAAAACTGAATATGTCATTCGATTTAGCGGTAAATTCTTCGTATGGGTGGGTATCATTTTTTTTCTTATGCAAAATCCTAACTTTTTTCAGACATAAATCTAAACATACCTTGAAATTCTGGGAATTTGCGCGGTTTTCGGTGTAGCTCCAGCCAGTTTTTGGAAAAGTAAAATTTTTTTTTCAGTTTACTTACTCTAAAACATCCTATTTTCATATTCCGGTGCCGGAGGGAGGATCTGAGAAGGTTTAAAGAATCCCATACAAAAAAAAAACTCATCTAATCTACATATGTGATTTCATGCACTGGTGACCCACTGCAGTCAGCTAACCAACATAAGCGATACCAGCTTTTGTTAAAGGTCACCTGTATACATACTATGAAAAAAAAACGTTGTAAATCTAAAGAATTTCGCTGTTAAATCAACTACTTTCCGCAGTTGAAATGTGCTCAACAACGCTCCGTTGTTGTTTCAAAGGTGCGAGCGTTGTTGATTTGTCAAGTCAATAATGGAGATTGTTGGAAAAAATTTTCACCTAAAAATAAATTTTTGTTTGCATTTTACTCTTCATATTCTCTCCGCCCGGTTCCCAACTGCAAATATGTAGCCTCCGCTTGTTCTCCTATTCTTCTCTCCTTCTTATCATTCACTGGTTGCTATCTTTATTTCTTATTCTGATTTTTCTTCTTTATTTTATATTCTCCTCCGGATTCGAACCATGACATCAATCTGAAATTCTATCCAATCATCATATAGTGGAACATTCAACATTATATTGAATTGTAGTAACCTATTTATACTTCCATTTCCTAAAAAGGAATCCATGAATTATTTGAATCATTGTAAAAACAAAATTTAAAAAAATTTGTCTCATTAGTCTTGTTTACAACGGAAACTTTTGGATCAAATATTTTTGCCTTTAAATCAACAACGGGGAGAAAATTGTTGCTAAAAATAAACTTTTTTTTGGATTTTTCTTTCATCTTCTCTCCATCATTATTTTTTTGTTGGTTTTCTCACAAAAAAATATTTTCTCACAAAAATTTTTTTAAAGGCAAGCAAGTTTTTGAATCAACAACGCCCATTTTTGAATAAATTGTTGGATCAAAAACTTTGCTGTAAAAACAAATACTTTTGCTGTTGAATCAAAGACGGAGATTCAACAGCCGAAAGTTTTTGGTTTAACTACGGGTATTTTTTTCAGAGTAGGTAAATATATTTCCGCCCAACAAATTATCAACAACAAATAAAAGAAAAACAATGAAAATTTCAAATCGCTCTCAATGCCATCTCCTCTTAAACAAGCAATAAAAATACTATAAGGGAAACCATAATGCGTAGAAAAGTTGATTATATAGATTCTCCACATATCTACTCCATACTCTTCTATAAGGCTTGATAGCTAACAGAAACTAGACTTTTATTGTGTTTAACTGATAACTGCTTTTGCACCGATGTTTCAGCAAATTCCTTTTGTTTTATGTAAGCTTGACTACAGAGATTGATAAACCAAGCATACATATCTACAGAGAGAACTATGAATATCTTTAGCCTAAAACAGCTCCCACAGCAGACAATATTCATCTACATACATAAATGGTTATGTGGCGAGTTTTTCGTGTGTGTGTATGTTAGGCAAAAAATGTTTAACATTCACCCAAGTCATTATTCAAATTACACATACAAAATGTCCAACAATCAAAAGCATTTGCATGATTTCGGTAAGCCATAAATAGGCAAAAGCATGCATGTAAATAGGGATAAGGAAGCTAGGGCTCCCGTGTGGTATCACAATGGGCCACCTCGGCCTAAGTGTGTCCCCGCTTTCATGAATTGCGGAGATAGCCACCTCAACCTAACCTAACCTAACCTACTTACATGCACACATAATTTTGCTTGTCTTCTGCTTCTTCTTATATAGGATGTTTCTGAGGTGGCTGTCTCCGCAATTCATGAAAGCGGGGACACACTTAGGCCGAGGTGGCCCATTGTGATACCACACGGGAGCCCTAGCTTCCTTATCCCTATTTACAAACCTTTCCGGAAAAATTAGATTCAAAAGTATGATAAGATTAGATGCCCGTGAAGCTAAACCAGCGCGTTTGTTTCATGAAGCGCAGAAAATCTAGTGTCCTTGCATTTTCCATCTCCGCCAGGCACTCGAAAAAGTGTTTATGGAGAAAGCGGTACCTGGATTGCGACAGTGCGGGGCAGTGGCATAGATAGTGCTCAATACTCTCTATTTCCTCCACGTCCCTGCAGCCGCGGCAGAAGTCGTTTTTATATAGGCCCATGCGAGAGGCGTGAGTGCCCATAAGACAATGGCCTGTTAGAAGTCCCACCAGCGGACCTATAGAGAGCCGATTCAGATGCAGCACCGATACAGACCTAGCCTCATCCAGTCTAGGCCAGATTTGCCTAGAAATCACACAAGTTGACTCCTTGGCCCATCTAGCGTTAGCCTGTTCAATGGAGCAAGATCTCAACCAATGCTTGCATGAGTTAAGCGGGGGGCCAACCCATGCCGCAGATGTGATATGCTGCAAGCTTGTGCCTTCCCTTGCCAACTCATCTGCAATGCAGTTGCCCCGAACGTTGCTATGGCCTGGAAACCAAATGACGTTCAGGTCGCACCTTTCGGCTAGTTTGTTCAAAGACTCCCTACATTTCATTACAACTATAGATGTAGCATTGTTACTCTGTAAGGATTTTATGGCAGCTTGGCTGTCAGAGAAGATTTTGATAGAATTTATGTCTGGCAGATCTGTCAGGCGACGAGCTGCTTCCCATATGGCTATGAGCTCAGCCTGATAGACGCTGCAGTGATCAGGTAGGCGCAAACTTACTTTCAGATGAAGCTTTTCGCAGAAAAACCCACTTCCAACTCTATTGTTCAATTTAGAGCCGTCCGTGTAAAGGTGCAGTGTATTAGGGTCGGGATCCCCTAAGTTCTTCCACTCGCTCCTCTCCGGGATTCTTGTGGAGAATTTGTTATCCCAACAGAAGGCTGGTATTGCATAGTCAAGCTTTAGAAAATTGGCAGGGACGTTACTAAGAATTTGAGCGTGCCCGAATCTGGTGTCCCTCCAGGGTTCGGTTGCATTGAGCCTTGCCGCGTTGCAGCTGGCAATGAGTTTCCCCTGTATATCCGTGGGGAGAAGAAATAGGATGTTTTCGAGAGCTTTAGTTGGGGTGGAGGGAAGGGCTCCGCTAATAAGCATGGAAGCCATTCGCTGCACTCTAGTTAATTTGCTCTTATTGGTTTCGAGTTCCAGTGCTGGCCACCATATGGTGACTGCATAGAAGAGAATAGGTCGCACTACCGCTGTGTACAGCCAATGGACGATTTGGGGGTTAAGTCCCCATCTCTTGCCTATCGCTGATTTACATGCGTAAAGTGCTAACATGGCTTTTTGGGATCGTACTTCTACGTTCCGTTTCCAGTTTAGTTTTCTGTCTAGAATAACACCAAGGTATTTAACCTCGGTAGAGAGTTTAATCTCCTTCCCATTTATGGACGGAGGTTTGAATTCAGGTATCTTATGTTTGCGGGTAAACAGAACCATTTCCATTTTCTCAGAGCTGACACTGAGCCCGCATTTCAGAGACCAGGTTTTTACAATGTTGAGTGCATTTTGCAAAAGGTCGCTCAGCACCGGTATATGCTTGCCAGTCGCTGTCAGGGCGATGTCATCGGCGTACGCAATGACCTGGCAGCCCGTGTGCTGAAGTTTAGAGAGCAGGGTGTTCACCGTTAGGTTCCAAAGCAGAGGAGACAAAACTCCACCCTGGGGTGTTCCCCTGTTGGCATACCTAGTTATCGATGAATTACCCATTTCAGAAATAATGGCTCTTCTACTAAGAAGAAGTTCGACAAACCTCACGAGAGCCTCCTCTACCTCCAAGTCCCGTAGGGCGGTGGTAACGGCTCCCGGTAGAACATTGTTGAAAGCTCCTTCTATGTCGAGAAAGATGCCCAGTGTGAATTCCTTAAAGGCTAGCCCCTTTTCTATCTTGGAAGTGATAGCGTGTAGAGCAGTCTCTACGGACTTGCCTTTGGAATAAGCGTGTTGAAAAGGAGATAGAGTATTCGCACGGAGCCTGATATAGACATCCAGCAATCTCTCAAAAACTTTGAGTAGAAAAGAGGTCAGGCTTATCGGCCTGAAATCCTTTGAGCTGCTGTAGGAGGCTCTGCCCCCTTTAGGAATAAAGATCACCTTCGCCTTAGTCCATTCTAGAGGAATGTATGACAGGTTGAGGCAGGCTTTATCGATAGGAACAAGTAGAGGGATTAGAGTATCACTTGCTGCCTGTAATTCAGCAGGAAAGATCCCATCTATTCCCGGAGATTTGAAGGATTTAATTGCCCATTTTACCCTTCTGTTAGTAATTATGTGCTCCAGGTCACTAGATGTCCTGGGGTTAGAGTAGGTTCTATAAGGTTCCGAGGTGCACCCTGGGAAGTGTGTGGTGACCAGGGTGTTCAGAATATCAGTACTAGATGTGGCCCAGTCCCCATTTTGCATTCGGATACAGCTTGGGGGAACTGGGTTAGTAGAGAGGACCTTTCGTAGACGATTGGCCTCAGAGATTTCTTCTATGTCGCTAGCGAAGTTTTTCCATGAGTCTCTTTTAGCTCTTTGGATCGACTTCTTGAAAATTTTTAAGGCATCCTTGTAGGCTTGCCAGTTGCCAGTTGTTTTCGCCTGGTTGAAGAGTTTTCTGCTGTTAAGCCGAAGCTTGGAGATCTCCGGGTTCCACCAATAAGGTTTCTTTTTACCCCGAACTATGACCTCCGGGCAGGCACTCTTGAAAGCAGCGTTACAGGATTTAGTAACAAAGTCAACTGCTTCATCGATTTTTGACGATGTGTCCAGCACACCGAGAGAAACAGATCCGTTATTGGAGATAGGCGCTTCATCAGTTGTTAACGGTAGGCTTAACATACCGAGAGAAGCGTGCTCAAGGAGCGTAGCAGACAGTTTCTGATTAAACAGAGCCCAATCCGTACGCCTCCTGTTCCTGTATCCCGCTCTAAGCGGAGGTCTCAAGAGTAGATTAAAAGTTATATACATATGATCAGAGAAGGAGTTTTCTCCGGACACCTGCCATTCCTTGACATAGTCAGAGAGCGGGCCTGTGACCAGAGTGATATCAAGTACCTCACTCTTGTTTGCGGTGACAAAAGTAGGTTTGCCTCCAGAGTTACATATAGATAAATTATTAGATATAATAAAATCAAAAAGAGACTCACCCCTCGCGTTTACATCCGATGAGCCCCATGTTGTGTGGTGGGCATTAGCATCGGCCCCTATCAGCAGTTGGAGCCCTAAACGTTCGGCTTCCTTAACCGCACCAAGTAGCCGATCTTGCCCAGAAATGGGGCGGTCATACGCCAAATAAGCAGAGGCGACCCATATCGGTTTACCTTTCAGCTCGAGGCTGATGCAGACCATATCTTCGTCGCTGAAAAGAGATACCATAAAGTAGGAAAGAGTTTTGTGTATTAGAATACATGATCTGGTCCTACCTGTCACAGGTGCTGCCACCACATGGTAGTCCCCAGATTTGAGGCCACAGACCCTGGATCCAACGACCCAAGGCTCCTGGACCAGAACGATCGCCTCAGCAGTCTTTCTGAGACGTAAGAGTAGTGCAGCCGAAGCTGCTTTGGAGTGATGCAGGTTAATTTGCAGTACCTGCTGCATTTTGGTCGTCGGAATGCATCTCGACGTCCGCCGCTACTGTACCCGCTCCTTCGGAGACCTCAATGACTGTGGAGTCAAAGTCGGCCTCCTCCGGATCCGAATCCAGCAGCGTGCATTCGTCGAGCATGTTGTAGAACGGGCCTACCAACTCAGACACCGAGAACGTATCGCTCTCGGAGTCCAGAGTGCTGTCTGCCCGTTCATTAGCGGCCCCATGTCCACTCGAGGTGTTGCATGGAGCCCGGACGTCCATAGTTAAGGGGGTAGTGGGTTCGCTCATGGCGTTGCCCCCTACCTCCACAGAAATGGAATTGGATGCTTTCGTAGAACACCCCCCATCCCCAGAGCCCTGCGGATCGGGTGCGCTCAGGGCGCTGCCCTCAGCCCCAAGGCTCGGAAGACCAGGGTTGTCCTCGTCGGCTACCAATTCATCCTCCTTCTGGGGATCATCCCTTCTGATTTTCGGCGTGATGGTAAAAAGGCCGTAGCGGATTGTACCACCTCGCTTCTCAATCCACGGGAGAGACGCCTCGCTTATGACAAGCCCAACCTGGCGTTGCATCTCCCTCACGTCACCAACACGTACTACCCTCCAATCGCTTGTGGGCATTTCCGCGTTGGAGCGAGAGATGATCCTCAGAATTTTATCCGGATCAGATGGCTCAGCCGGGACCCAGACCCAGGCTCTCGGTCTGTTCGGAATTTCTTCCTTACTGACCGCAACCAAGTCAGACCCGGGCCACAGCTCACCCACCTCGGACATAGCCAGTTTATAAAGCTCGTACGAGCGCTCATCATGTAAGTATGATTGCATGTAAATAAGGTTAAGGCAGCAACAAAAGAAAATGCAGTAGATAGAAGACCTAAAGCCGAAAAAATACATTCACACGCATAAACAAATAAAATTTACTTCATTTCCAGTAAGTTAAGCGTAGACGAAGGAGAATGGGTTAAATGCATTTTTTGAAGTGCATGCAGTTCTTGTATTACACTGAAAAAAAAAAAACTAAAATTTGTTATTATACTCAGCTGTACTAGTACACAGAGTATTATAGTTTTAATCACATAACGGTGGATTGTAACAGAATGAAATAATCGAGATAGATATAGACTTATATATATCAAAATGATCAGGGTGAAAAGAGAAATCGATTGAGCCATGTCCGTCCGTCCATCCGTCCGTCCGTCTGTCCGTCCGTCTGTCCGTCCGTCTGTCCGTCCGTCTGTCCGTCCGTCTGTCCGTCCGTCTGTAAACACTCTAACTCGCGCAAAAATTGAGATATTTTGATGAAATTTGAAATGCTAGTTGGTATCGGGACTGGGACGGTTGGTATTGAAAATTGGCGAAATCGGACCATGACCACGCCCACTTTTCCTATATAGAAAAAATCGGAAATTTGGTAGCTCAGTCACTAATATAGCTGGAGCGATGAAATTTTACCCCTGTGTTGAGCTCGGGCCCCTATGAAGAAATTTGATGAAATTTTAGAAAATGGGCGTTGCCACGCCCACTTATTAAGGGTCAAACATGGAAAGTTTTATATGTCATAACTCAGAAACCATTGAAGATATATCGATGAAATTTGGTATGCGTGATTTACTTACTTAGGCAAACATTTGAATGGAAAGTTGTTAAAATCGGTTGACGGCCACGCCCACTTTTATATATGTGACCTAATAAAAACATTTTAAGCTATATCTCTGTCAAATATTAAGATATATCACTGAAATTTTTTTGAATAAGTTCAACTATGGACATAAAACAGAAAACACAAAAATTTTGGAAAATGGGCGGTGCCACGCCCACTTATTAAGGGGCAAACATTGAAAGTTTTATGAGTCATAACTCAGAAACCGTTGAAGATATATCGATGAAATTTGGTATACGTGATATACTTACTTAGGCAAATGTTTGGACTAAAAATTGCCAAAATCGGTTGACGACCACGCCCACTTTTATATATGGGTATTATAAAGTGGCCCAATAAAAACATTTTAAGCGATATCTTTGTCAAATATAAAGATAATTCATTGAAATTTTGTGGCATGAGTTCCACAATAGACCGGAAACAAAAAATAGAAAAATTTTGGAAAATGGGCGTGGCACCGCCTCTTTGTAGACAGAGGAATATACGAGATTTCGTAGCCTATAACTCGACAAATAATTGATATATTATGACGAAACTTGGTTTATACACTCTTATAACTTGTGTTAATAGCCACGCAAAAATTTATTGAAATCGGTTTATGACCACGCCTACTTTTTAACAAAGATATTTCTGGAACACCCTTTTGGAATTTGTAACGTAACATCTTTGTAACTAGAAGTCATAAAGGAATGAAATTTTGCACAAAGTATAATATTGATATGCTTAGTTGGATAACTGATAAAAATTTTGAAAATGGGCGCGGCTACGCCCACTTTATGCAGCACTTGCTTTATATAAAGTACCTACACCGTGTTTCCATCAAACGCAAACAAACAATAAACGCATACAGCTGAGTATCTCATGTTCGATTCCACTCGAACTTAGGCTTCCTTACTTGTTTTTTTTGTTATTGCTGCCATTGTTGCCATAACTTCTACGCGCTGCTGCTTCGGTTTCTATTGTTGTTGCTACGCTGCTTGAGCACACAACGCCAACAAAAATGTCTCATATAAAACTCGCCTGCACTTGCTAAGCTTTGAGCTTGTGCTATGCTGCAATGTCCAGCAGAATTATAACAAAGCAAGCAATTGTGCTTTGTTCTTATTGTGATTGTGCTTGTTGTTCTTGTTGCATTTTGTTCCCAGTTTTTCTATTTCTTGTTATTGTTGTTCTCTGTTCCTAGGTTATTGTTGTTTTTTGATTGTGAAAATGCTTGTATTGCCGACGGGCGGGCGGGCGGGTGCGTCATTGCTTTGCTAGGCTTTGAACGCCGATGATCAAATTGCAGAAATGAAATGCTTTGCTCTTTCAAAAAGCTGAAACACTCACACAAACATATGTATGTACACATCAGCGTTGCCATTCTAGCTTTTGTCAAGCTAGATTTAGCTTTTTTTCTCGTCTTTTAGCTGCAAAAATTCTGATTTAGCTTTGGCTTTTTTTTTAGCTTTTTTATTTGCTAAAACTCACCAAAAAAATTAGCGCTGCTCATATACATACATACATACAGTCATCATAGTTACCATTATTTGAATGTAAAACATTTTTTCAACATTTCGTTATTTTTATTGACACTCAGTGGCGGATCCACGGGGGGGTTTTGGGGGTTCAAACCCCCCCCCCCCCCCTTGTGGTTTATCATAGATCCCAAATTAATGCCTGTATTGATTCTGCGCCCAAATTTCCCAAACTGAACAAGGAAAACTCTATCATTCCAAAAGCAATGGTTGGACCATATAAAATCCAAAAAAATGTACCTACATGGGAAAAAAGTTCATGTAGGTACCTTTGGACGCACGTGCATAAAATCAAATTTGTCGAATGCTATTCGCAAATTGCCAAATCGCAAATTTATTTTCTTTTCTTTCTTATCCCTATTTTTATCGGGATTGTACAGAATTAATTTGGTCAGAAATGTCTGAATCGTTGGAGAAATTGCCTTTTTCAGAGGCATTTCGCAATTCTTGTTTAAATTAATCTTTTAAAAATTTGAGTATATAAACACAAGAACTTCAATAAAGTAAAAATTCTATTAAAAATATAAATATAACCAAAAAGTACTACATACATATATTCTTATTTATTTTGGCTTTAAATGCAAGGGTAAGTGAAATTGATGATCAATTTGCCACCAATACCATACGATACTCATTCGCACGTACCAATGCAAAAATATTCATACATACGTTATACATGTTATCTAGAACTTCAATTGAAATCTCCTGCACTTTATGTGATGACATACATATTAGGTCCGTTTATTATTAGCTAGTTATGAATAGTTAGCCAAGTTTCGGCTGGAAAATCGTTTCTTGAGTCAAAAAAAATAGCAGAAGAGAGCTATTGACAGCTCCAAATTTCAGCTAGTAAAATTTTCCCTAGCTGAAATTATTTGCTGCCAAAGTAAGAAACAGCTGTTGAAAAAATAAACAAACGAATACTTTTGATTTTTATTACTTTTGAAATTTTCTGAATTTTTGAAATAGAAATAAAGAAAATTAAATGTTATGATGTTTTTGTTTTGGCCAGCCTTCGTTTTATGATTCTAAGTTTTGTTGAGCTTTTTGGCCTTATTTTAATTAAAAAGAATGTTTTGTATACATGTACATATGTATTTTGTTTATTTATTTATTATTTTGCCCGACGTTTCGGTAAAACTCCTTTACCATCTTCAGGGGTCGACTTTATTTTTGCAAAATCACACGAACATGGAGATATGAAAGAAAACAAACATTTAGATTTAGATTTCGTGTGATTTTGCAAAAATAAAGTCGACCCCTGAAGATGGTAAAGGAGTTTTACCGAAACGTCGGGCAAAATAATAAATAAATAAACAAAATACATACATGTATACAAAACAAAATTAAATGTTTTTTTTAGAAAAAATAACCATTACCAGTCAAAAAAGGCATTAAAATTACTAATCGCTAATTTTTACTATTATTCCGTTTCTTGATTTTCTGTTCGTTTCGCACTTTATGAGCGCAATTCTTTCCGTTTTGCTCACTTCACAGCTAGTTTCTAGTTTAATAAGAAACAAACCTATTGTTAATTTTGAGGGTTTTGAGTTTGGTGTTTTTAAGGTGCGGGAAATGGCGCAACTAGTATATAGAATAATAATAGTAGGTGGTATTAGTCCATATTTTCACCAGCGCGGATAGGTAGATTTTCAAGTTTTATGCGGCCAAAAATATTTCATTGTCTACATCTATTCCAAATTGCTTGTTTAATGCGTTAAAAGTCGATTTTATTGAAAAATATATACAGTGACTCAAAAAAAATCATACGCCAAAGTTTTTAAATTTATTTCAAAGAGTTCTGTCGAAAATTTTACTTTCTTATTTTAGTTTAAAAATATAGAAAATTTTTCAATAAAAATCGTTTTAAGCAGGATTTCTGAGCTTATGGAAAAAATCTGAAAAATCGTAGAAATTTCTGAAAGTGGATTAAAAATTTCAAAGCAAGGCCATAATTTATAGAAAATTTTGAGGAGATTTCTAAGTGTACTGTTATGTAGCTAACCAATTTTAGTGTAAAAAGTTAAATTCTCAATGCTGTGAAAAATTCCGTCAATTTTAGAAGTTTTTTTCTGTAGGGTGTAGGGTGAGACCGTTCCAATTAAAATTTCCGAAAAGCCAATGAAAATTTTCAAAAAGTTGAATGTTGCATATTGTTATATTAAAATTGAATGAATGATTCTTAGCCCCTAATAAGTTTCGACTAGCGGCAGGGACACCCCCGTTGTCTATAAAAGCCGAGAAGACCCGGTCTATTATAAACGTAGAGGGATTTTGGATTTTGTATTTGTACCAATTTTAAAATTTTCAATTTTGGCCGCATAAATTCGTAAAATCTACCTATGTATGTGCAGCGTCTGCCCTTAAAAAACATCTTCCAAAAAAAGAAATTTTCAAAACCCCCCCCTTGCCGAAATCCTGGATCCGCGCCTGTTGACACTGAATTACAAATTTACATATAGTATATGAAAATAAAAACTTCTGCAGGCTCCACTAAACAAGTCGGTTCTTCAGATCAGCTGACTTCTTGTTCTTCTTCGACAGCTATCCAATTTTTTTACTTCTGCATATTCTATACATGCATTCGTGTTTACAATTCGTCAAATTCTTCATTCTATGAGTTTATCCATCATTCGCCCGTGAGCTGAGTGTCAAATTATTTCGTTTTCCTTACAGTTTTGACATCTCGGTCACGAGAGTTCGACACTGCGTGTATGTGTGTATGTATGTTTAACCGACCTGTTAAATTGACCTTGCATTTATGTGTTTTTTGAACACACTTTAGGCGAGCTCCCCTGGCTGTGATCCAGATCCGCATAAAAATTTTCCATGCAAATGGAACAACAATTTTGTGATCCTGATGTTTATCTGGATCTATTTCGGGTCCGTATAGATTGTAATAGATTTTTTGATCCAGATAAACATCATGATCAAAAAATTGTTGTTGCAGTTGCTTGCAAATTTTTTGTCCGGATCACTGCCACGGGAAATCACCTATTAATAAAGCATTAAAATACGCAGTAGGACTTGGGATCATCGTTTTATTAATCCGGGAGTACTTGTCAATAGATACTCAATTACTCCTTATACTTCGTGTATAAGCATACAAATTTGTATACTCGCTTTTAACATTGTGTGTCCTAGGAAGCGAAATAATAAACACAAAATAAAACAAAACTGAATTCTGATATTGCTCGGAAAGTACTCTTCTGCTCTCGCTTGGGGAGATCTCGCTCCAAGTTCTACTGGGTAATTTAGTAATTTTTTTTAGCTTCTTTTTTTAGCTTTAAATTTTTTTTTTGATGTGTGAAACATTTTTTTTAGCTTTTTCTAGCTTTTTTTTCTGAGAATCTAGCTGGAACTCTGGAAAAGTTCTGGCAACACTGGTACACATATGTACATATATGTTTCAATATACTCAATATGTACATATGTAGGTTTGTAGGTACATAAAAAGTCACTTTTTGGCTGCTGAACGTGCACAAAGAACGCTGCCGCCAATGGCCAATAAAACCGAAAATTGCCACTTTGGCAGCTGTCAATTGTCAATGTGAAAAAGTGAAGTGAAGCTGGAGAAACTAGAGAACAACAACAACAGCAACAAAAAATCGAAAATCTAAACGTTATTGGATATTATAACATTTTGTTGAGTACTTGCAGTAATACAAACAAACAGACGTACAAGCATATATACACACATACACATTAACTACCTCAGCTTAACTCAATGCCAACCAGGTTATTTTTGCCATAAAATAATATTTAATAAAAATAATGAAAATGTGTTTTCGAAGATGGCGCGACAGGTTGTTAATAGAAACTGTAAATATGTATGTATGCATGTAACAAGGTTTCTTTTCTTTATTTCGTAGCTGTTTATATTAACAAAAGAATCGATTTGCTTTTCCATAGAAAATAGCGATGAAAATTGCAATTCCATTATTATGAGCGAGCATTATTTTGATTTCTCGCAGCTGTTGTTGTACAAATTTAACAAACAAGATGTGTCAGTAACAGCCCACGTATGTACAATGACTGGGTTTGGAATATAAACGTAGAAAATTGGCAGCCTTAATGCATGCCTTAGGTTAGGTTAGGTTGCAGTGACTGTCTCCACAGGCCAAAGCAAAGGCGCATGTAGGCTGTTGTAATCCGTTTTGATACCACAGTGGAGCATTAGTTACATTTACAATTGATATTCAGAAATTTTATTGAACTAAAAACAATTCAAACAGATGGCAACCCCTAAAAAATTTTTTGGTTTGTAATGAGAATTTTCAATTTTTTTCTAAAAAATATACGATATGTTATAATATTTTCATGCTATTAATTTACCCAATTGAAATTTTTTTACAGGATGGCAACTCTAACAAAGCTATTTTCAGCGATCAGCTTTCTTAAACACCTTCAGTTCCATACACATATTGTAATATTTAACCGATTTGTATAAATTTTATTAAACTATAATCAATTCAAAAAGTTGGCAACCCTTAAAATTTTTTTTTTGGTTTGTAGTGAGAATTTCCAATTTTTTTCTAAAATATATACGATATATTATAATATTTTCATGCTACTAATTTACCCAATTGCAATTGTTTAACAGAACTGCAACCCTAACAAAGGCATTTTCAGAAATCAGCTTTCTTAGACACCTTCAGTTCGATACACATATTGTAATATTTAACTGATTTGCGTACATTTTATTGAGCTACTGAATTTCAAACAGGTGGCAACCCTAAATAAATTTTTTTAACAATGAGCGTTCCTACATTTCTACGAAAAAATACACGCTATGTAATAATGGAATGTAATGTAATAATAGAATTTTTAAGAAGGTGGTGAATTTTTTAGATAGGTGGCAACCCTAACAAAGCTATTTTCATCGATCAGCTTTCTTAAACACCTTCAATTCGATACACATATTGTAATATTTAACTGATTTGTATAAATATTATTGAGGTAATGAATTTGAAACAGGTGGCAACCTTAAATAAATTTTTTTAGCAATGACAGTTCCTACACTTCGAAAAAATACACGCTGTGCAATAGTTTTTATTAAATGAATTTTTTTAAGAAGGTGGTGAATTTTTACATAAGAAGGTGGCAACCCTAACAAAAAAACTACCAGAAATTAGCTTTCTTAAACTATTGTGATTTGACGTCCATATTGTAATATTTAATTGATTTTTATACATTTTATTGAGCTAAATAATTTCAAAACAGGTGGCAACACTTAAAAATTATCTTTTTAACAATGAGAGTTCCTATATTTCTTCAAAAAAAAAAAAAAAAAACATACGATATGGCATAATATATTTATTTTATTAATTTTCAAAATTTTTTAAGCTGGCAACTCTATTTTTTTTTTTTTTGCTAAAAATCAGCCTGGTGTTATAGGAAGTAATCCGAAAATCGGAAATTTTTATATATTAAAATGTTAGATTAACAGAGCTCTGAAGAAGCATCTATCGTGGTAGATAGCATTGAGGAATATACATACATACAAATGTATGTAGTAGGTAGGTACATATATATTCTAGTTGCACTATTTTCCACAACAAAATTCCTTTCCCCATATATATGTATCTACATTTTCCATAGATGCCTTTTCTCATATAGTTTCTTCATATGCATCATCATCACACACTTCCCTCTGGCATTTTTGCAACATTGATCATCTGCATAAATCGCATCCTTCGTTACTAAGCAACAATATTCATAAAATTTTGACGGTAAATATGAATATGACTGCTACATATGAGCTGTTGTTATTATTAGTATCATCGTGTGTTGTAAATCGTATTAGATACTTGAAAGGCACTAAATTTCAAATTGGTGACAATTTATGGAGCCAAACATATAAACAAATATTATGAGAGTTTTGATATTAACACATTTGTGCAGAGCTACAACGTTTACTCATAAAAAAAGCAGAAAAAACAAACATTTAAGTGTACTAAAGCCTGCAGAGTAAGGTGGAGTGAAATTTTTTTTTTGGAAATTGAACTTGTTCCAAAGCCAGAACGGCACCTTTCTAGCCCAGTAATAAGCTTGTGAAATTTTATTGACCTACTCGCATGTTTAGAGGTCCCCCAGCCTCACAAAGTTGAAAAAATTGCACGATCTGGTACAAATGTGAAATTTCTAAAACTATAAAATCAAAAAACGAAGTATGAGGATTGATAAAGATGACTGAGCTGAGTATTAAAGTGAATTTTTTTTTTTTGGGAAACAACAACAACAAAAGTTATTAAAGGTCAAAGTTTATATTATGCATTTTTTAAATTGCAATTACTTAAAAACTGCTGAACCGATTTCGACTATTTTTACACCATTCAATAGGTATTTTGATTTCCTTTAATGTGGGTTACATAACACCCCCCTGCGGGGGTCAACCCCCTTTTTACCCTCCTTACTTTTCATATATAAAATTTTTATCAAATAAAGGGAATCAAAATACCTATCGAATGGTATAAATTATTCGAAATCGGTTCAATAGTTTTTAAGTAATTGCAATTTAAAAAATTCATAATATAAACTTTGACCTTTAATAACTTTTGTTGTTGTTGTTTCCAAAAAAAAATATTCACTTTAATACTCAGCTTAGCCATCTTTATCAATCCCCATACTTGGTTTTTTGATTTTATAATTTTCAAAATTTCATATTTGTAGGTACCAGATCGTGCTTATTGCTTTCAACTTTGCGTGGCTGGGGGCAGTTCAAAATGTCATCCTATCGCCATAAAATTTTTTGGGGATCATTAACTCGTATAAAGGCAACTTTTCATTGCTGGTACGTTCAAAAAAAGAACAAAAAAAAATCTCCATATGTTTTCACTCCACCTTACTGCAGGGATTGCAAAATATACCCTAATGTGAAAGGAGGGTGTTTTTTCTTACTTCTCAGTGCGGTCTTTCATGTGCTCTTTTGCGTTCTTTGAAAAAAAAAATTGTGAAAATAAGGTGAAATTTTATGGCGAATGATTTCCTAGAACATTTTAACACTATAGCGACCTTCAAAATACAATTTTTTTAACTTTCTTTCTTGGTCCATATAAGGCGAGACGGCCTAATGTATAGTGGTCTTGCGTTCTCCGCACCCAGATAACACCCATCAAATTGTGTCACACTGTTATATAAACCTTGTTTCTCAACACTCTCCTCCGCCCAAATTTGGGTATAAAAGTGCATAAAACCATTTAAAGCGCATGAAACAGCTGCTGCAAGTAACCGCTCATGAAAGAAAAGGCATCACTAGCTATAAATCCTTCGCAACAAATTCAATGCATATGAAAGCGTCGTGCGTTAGAAGATAAACGCACATGCTAACATGCTGACAGATATGGGTGTTTCCAGCGTTACGGACGTTCCATGCTGCGACATTATTTTCAGTATAAAACCTATAGTAGGCTTTGGATCAGAATATTTTTTTGTCATATGTAGCCTTTGTACTACTCTATCCAACGCTAGCAAACTTTTTTCTAGAGATGACACATTACCACCGTAGAAGGATTTAAAGTTGCCGTTCGGACGTTCCCCAAAAGTACCTCGTATTTGAGGTTACACCTGATTTCGTTAAAATTCTGCGAATTGGTTGATGCTACAAAAAAATTATGTATATACGACTAATAATAATAATACAATGGCGCTATTATAACTCTGACGAGTTTTATGGCCGAGCTTCTCTCCCAATTCGAGGTGTGCTCCTTTTTGTTTTTCCTACTAATTGGGTGGACCTACAGTTTTATGCCGGCTGCGAACGGCGAATGCATTTTTTGTGAGAAGCTTTTTCATGGCAGAAATACGCTCTCGGAGGGTATGCCGCCCACTGCCGAGAGGTGACCGCTGCTCTTAAAAAACCCAATAATTGGATTTTTACTAATTAGAAATATTGTTTTGGTGTTTGGCTCGGACCGTGGTTTGAACCCGAGACCTCTGGCATAGCAGGTGAGCACTCTACCCACTGCACCATAGCGGTATTTTAAATATCGCGTTGATTAGATGTCGCTGTACGTCCGGCAGTAATATGATGTCCATTTTCGCATGAGAAACTGTGTAATGTTTGAAGGGCTGGTGTTTCTTTTACTTTAAGCCATCGCATACAGGTAGATTTTGAAGTTTTATGCGGCCAAAAATATTTTATTGTCTACATCTATTCCAAATTGCTTGGAGCATTCTTACCTTCAAAGGGTTTTTTTATGTTTTTCCTAAAAATCTTTTTCTCTCTCTTTCCTTGTTTTTGAAATCCTTACTTTTCTGACCATCTTTCAAGAGGTTTAACCTCCACCTCATAGCCCTTTGAGCGGAATTCATTGTTAGATAGCTTTATAAAGAACAAACAAAAAAATATCTGAAGAAAAAAAGTGTATACGTTCGGACGTTCCAATGTTTAATATACTTAGACTCAGGAATCCTTTTGATATTGGGAAAAAAATTAACGCTGCCGGAAAGAGCACCCAAAACTGTGTTTTGTCAAAAAAAATTTGAAAAATATGACAAAGGTAAGTATGTTTATTTTTACTGCAAAGTATATTTTGCGTCCGAACGCTTGAAAAAAAGCACTACTTTAGAATACACTTTATACAAGATTTGAAGTATTTTGTAAATGTATCTATGTTGAAATTCGTAGGTCTGACCTTGGGCTAAGTATTCGTAAAGGCCATTTTTCTACCGGCGGTTTTGTTGCGAATTCGCGGATGTATTTCGGAAGTCATATACACTTAGCTAAAAAAAAAATTGTATATGATAGTCTGAAAAACGTAATTTTTGTAAGTAGAAGTGCTCCAATGTCTATAAAATTTTGTGGCGTGATAAAGGAAATACGTACCTACATAATGGTATCAAAAAGTTTGGCCTAGGTGCATTTTTAAATTTTTCTCTTTGGTTGACCCATTTTCGGAAACACCCATATACAAATTTACATACATACTACATATAAATATGCATAAAGGAGTGAAAAAAAACTCAACAAAATGACTAAGCTTGGAATTTGATGACTACACCACTTTTTATCTATTTTTTTTTTCTAAACAGCTTTTTTTACTGCTCACATACCACTTATTCGCTTTATTCGCTATTTTTTTTAAGAGCAGGATTTATTTGTAGCAACAAAAAATTTATTGTCTACATGAATGAAAAATGCAAAACGTTAAAAACTAACAAGACGCGAAAGTTTAAATAACAAAAGTCAAAATGTAACCAACCAACCAACCAACTTTACAACGCAGACTAAGAGAAGAGAGTTGTAAAAAAAGAACAAAAAACCAGAACATATGGGGAGGATAAGCAAAGCACAAAAGCAAAACGAAAAAAAAAGCGCACAACAATTAGTTGAAAAAAATTTATGTAAATCACAAAAATAGTTGAAATTTTAGTCAAAAGAAATAACCCTAAAAAAATAACTAAAAAACACTAAAAAAAATAACTAAAAAACACAAAAAAATAACTAAAAAACACTAAAAAATTCTAAAAAAAAAATCTAAAAAAAAGCTAAAAAAGCCAACAAAGAAGATGAATGAATTAAGTCCAATTGCAACGAATAAAAAGTCATTGGTCAACATGTGACATGGAGAGAAGAGAGAACGAGCGAATGAAATGAAAAAGTGCTTCTAATGGGGTTTAAGCTTTTCATTGTGCTTTTTTTTTTGCTTCAGAAAGACACAGCAAATAATGCCATTTTTTTCAGACACACTCCCCACTTTCGCTTTTTGTTGCCTTTCAGTCGCAGTGTGTATATTTCTGCCGCGCAGTTGGACAGTTTGTGGATTTTTGGTCATGGCGGCGTTGAATTTTTCGGGCAACATCAGGCGCAGTAGCAGTTTTGAATACAACTCAGCTCATTTTGCTTCTTGCTTTTCCATTTTGCTTGCCCTTTTTGTTTGTTTTTTGGTTGCTTGCCCCTTTGTTTGCTTCCCCTTTTTGTTTGTCCCTGCTGCTTTTTATCTCCCATTCACTGCATTGCTCTGCTGTCCACCGCTGTTAGGCTTTCGGTTGCTTGTCTTTTACTGCTGTTACGTTTTATTTATGTTGCTTTCAGTTCATCTATTTGCTCTTCTGTTGCTCTTCTGCTGCTGCTGGTGTTAAAATTTACAATGGCTAGCTATGGCAGCAAAGTGTTACTATTTGCTTTTATTTGCTTTTTTTTTGTAGTTCTTTAACTCTTTCTATCTTCCTCTTCTTCTTTTTATTTAGGTATTTTTGATACTATTCACAACTCCTACAAGCAGCATTTTGGCTGTTATTCATTGGTTTTCTTTTTCTTTTTTGTATGCTAAGTTTTATTTCAGTGCACTTAAATGTCAACCATTCTAGTCTCAGTTCATAGATCATTATGTTTTATTATTATTGTTGTTGATATTGTTACAAGTATTGCTGCTTTATTTGTTACTTGAATTTTTCTTGTACAACTAGCTAAATACATACTATATATGATTTGTATAGATATTCCCATTAAGTTTTCGTTTTATTTATTTAAATCAGAACATTTTGTATCTATTCCTTGAAATATAAAGCAAGAGAGTATATTGAAGTGCTAAAGCATAGTTTCAAGTTTGTGTTGCTGTTAAAAGCCATAGATATCACAGTAGTTTATACTGAATAAACACTACGTAACATGCTAGCAACATGTTGCCCGCAACATTTTTTGCTGCTTGTTTAAATTTCACGCCTGTGAAGCTAATACTAGGCTTTACCAAACAAGTATAACGTGCCGAAAAAAACATTAATATATCGCCGGTAAGTTTTATGCCGGCTCCGAACGGCGAATGCATTTTTTGTGAGAAGCTTTTTCATGGCAGAAATACTCTCGGAGGGTATGCCGCCCACTGCCGAGAGGTGACCGCTGCTCTTAAAAAACCCAATAATTGGATTTTTACTAATTAGAAAAATTTGTTTGGCTCGGACCGTGGTTTGAACCCGAGACCTCTGGCATAGCAGGCGAGCACTCTACCCACTGCACCATAGCGGTATTTTAAATATCGCGTTGATTAGATGTCGCTGTACGTCCGGCAGTAATATGATGTCCATTTTCGCATGAGAAACTGTGTAATGTTTGAAGGGCTGGTGTTTCTTTTACTTTAAGCCATCGCATACAGGTAGATTTTGAAGTTTTATGCGGCCAAAAATATTTTATTGTCTACATCTATTCCAAATTGCTTGGAGCATTCTTACCTTCAAAGGGTTTTTTTATGTTTTTCCTAAAAATCTTTTTCTCTCTCTTTCCTTGTTTTTGAAATCCTTACTTTTCTGACCATCTTTCAAGAGGTTTAACCTCCACCTCATAGCCCTTTGAGCGGAATTCATTGTTAGATAGCTTTATAAAGAACAAACAAAAAAATATCTGAAGAAAAAAAGTGTATACGTTCGGACGTTCCAATGTTTAATATACTTAGACTCAGGAATCCTTTTGATATTGGGAAAAAAATTAACGCTGCCGGAAAGAGCACCCAAAACTGTGTTTTGTCAAAAAAAATTTGAAAAATATGACAAAGGTAAGTATGTTTATTTTTACTGCAAAGTATATTTTGCGTCCGAACGCTTGAAAAAAAGCACTACTTTAGAATACACTTTATACAAGATTTGAAGTATTTTGTAAATGTATCTATGTTGAAATTCGTAGGTCTGACCTTGGGCTAAGTATTCGTAAAGGCCATTTTTCTACCGGCGGTTTTGTTGCGAATTCGCGGATGTATTTCGGAAGTCATATACACTTAGCTAAAAAAAAAATTGTATATGATAGTCTGAAAAACGTAATTTTTGTAAGTAGAAGTGCTCCAATGTCTATAAAATTTTGTGGCGTGATAAAGGAAATACGTACCTACATAATGGTATCAAAAAGTTTGGCCTAGGTGCATTTTTAAATTTTTCTCTTTGGTTGACCCATTTTCGGAAACACCCATATACAAATTTACATACATACTACATATAAATATGCATAAAGGAGTGAAAAAAAACTCAACAAAATGACTAAGCTTGGAATTTGATGACTACACCACTTTTTATCTATTTTTTTTTTCTAAACAGCTTTTTTTACTGCTCACATACCACTTATTCGCTTTATTCGCTATTTTTTTTAAGAGCAGGATTTATTTGTAGCAACAAAAAATTTATTGTCTACATGAATGAAAAATGCAAAACGTTAAAAACTAACAAGACGCGAAAGTTTAAATAACAAAAGTCAAAATGTAACCAACCAACCAACCAACTTTACAACGCAGACTAAGAGAAGAGAGTTGTAAAAAAAGAACAAAAAACCAGAACATATGGGGAGGATAAGCAAAGCACAAAAGCAAAACGAAAAAAAAAGCGCACAACAATTAGTTGAAAAAAATTTATGTAAATCACAAAAATAGTTGAAATTTTAGTCAAAAGAAATAACCCTAAAAAAATAACTAAAAAACACTAAAAAAAATAACTAAAAAACACAAAAAAATAACTAAAAAACACTAAAAAATTCTAAAAAAAAAATCTAAAAAAAAGCTAAAAAAGCCAACAAAGAAGATGAATGAATTAAGTCCAATTGCAACGAATAAAAAGTCATTGGTCAACATGTGACATGGAGAGAAGAGAGAACGAGCGAATGAAATGAAAAAGTGCTTCTAATGGGGTTTAAGCTTTTCATTGTGCTTTTTTTTTTGCTTCAGAAAGACACAGCAAATAATGCCATTTTTTTCAGACACACTCCCCACTTTCGCTTTTTGTTGCCTTTCAGTCGCAGTGTGTATATTTCTGCCGCGCAGTTGGACAGTTTGTGGATTTTTGGTCATGGCGGCGTTGAATTTTTCGGGCAACATCAGGCGCAGTAGCAGTTTTGAATACAACTCAGCTCATTTTGCTTCTTGCTTTTCCATTTTGCTTGCCCTTTTTGTTTGTTTTTTGGTTGCTTGCCCCTTTGTTTGCTTCCCCTTTTTGTTTGTCCCTGCTGCTTTTTATCTCCCATTCACTGCATTGCTCTGCTGTCCACCGCTGTTAGGCTTTCGGTTGCTTGTCTTTTACTGCTGTTACGTTTTATTTATGTTGCTTTCAGTTCATCTATTTGCTCTTCTGTTGCTCTTCTGCTGCTGCTGGTGTTAAAATTTACAATGGCTAGCTATGGCAGCAAAGTGTTACTATTTGCTTTTATTTGCTTTTTTTTTGTAGTTCTTTAACTCTTTCTATCTTCCTCTTCTTCTTTTTATTTAGGTATTTTTGATACTATTCACAACTCCTACAAGCAGCATTTTGGCTGTTATTCATTGGTTTTCTTTTTCTTTTTTGTATGCTAAGTTTTATTTCAGTGCACTTAAATGTCAACCATTCTAGTCTCAGTTCATAGATCATTATGTTTTATTATTATTGTTGTTGATATTGTTACAAGTATTGCTGCTTTATTTGTTACTTGAATTTTTCTTGTACAACTAGCTAAATACATACTATATATGATTTGTATAGATATTCCCATTAAGTTTTCGTTTTATTTATTTAAATCAGAACATTTTGTATCTATTCCTTGAAATATAAAGCAAGAGAGTATATTGAAGTGCTAAAGCATAGTTTCAAGTTTGTGTTGCTGTTAAAAGCCATAGATATCACAGTAGTTTATACTGAATAAACACTACGTAACATGCTAGCAACATGTTGCCCGCAACATTTTTTGCTGCTTGTTTAAATTTCACGCCTGTGAAGCTAATACTAGGCTTTACCAAACAAGTATAACGTGCCGAAAAAAACATTAATATATCGCACGTTTTATGCAATAGGGATTTAACGCGAAATTTTCGATTTTTAGGATTTTGCCATATATTTTAATAACTGGGTCATGCCTTAGAGTCTAGTCTTATAAAATATTCAAAATGATAAAAATGGCGGAAATAAAAGTGATTTTGTAGTTAGCCGTAGAAGGAAACTCTTTGAAATTATAAAAATTTGTTTGTGTTTTCCCAAAAAAAATTTTTTTGAGTTATGAGTTATATGAAAATAGCGTGTTTTAGAGTAAGAAAACTGAAAAAAAATGCACTTTTCGAAAAAGGTTTTGATACCAATATTGCCCAATAATATTTTGCGTCCAATCGGGTCCACGTTTTTTTTCCGCTATCCACGGTCTCCACGGTCTTCGATTTTTTTTTTACATTTGTGGAGTTATCCAACCCCATAAAACAATCACTAATAACCAAAAAAAAAAAAACCGCCTTCAAGAGCAAAATTGTTTAAATTTTTTAGAAATTTTAAATCACTTTACTTCACTTAAACTTGATTAACTCATCTAAATTTTATTAGATGTACATTTCTGGAAAGCGCATCAAATAACGCAGCCTACCTTGTGATTTAGTTAAAAAATAATGTCCGCTTTCGGTAAGAGTATGGGGCAAGAAGTTGAAGATTCATGAGCAAAAAAAAAGAAAATTAACTTCCCCGAAGTGTACCAAAATACAGAGTACGCCATTCGCTTTAGCAGTTAATTCTACGTATGGGTGCATATCATTTTTTTCTTGTGCAAAATCTTAACACTTTTCATACATAAATCTAAACATACCTTAAAATTCTGTGAATTTGCGCGGTTTTCGGTGTAGCTCCATCCAGTTTTTGGAAAAGTGAAATATTTTTCAGTTTACTTACTCTAAAATACCCTATTTTCATATTCTGGTGCCGGAGGGAGGATCTGAGAAGGTTTAAAGAATCGCATACAAAAAAAAACGCATCTAATATACATATGTCATCCTATTTTCATATTCTGGTGCCGGAGGGAGGATCTGAGAAGGTTTAAAGAATCGCATACAAAAAAAAAACGCATCTAATATACATATGTCATCCATAAAAAAAAGGTTTGCTGAATTTCAAACCAAAAAACTTAAAGTTTTATATCAATTAACAACAATTTCTTGCAAAAAAGTTAATATTAATATTTTACTTCCAAATTTTGCTCTCACTATTTACATATTTATGTTTTTTCGACATTATTTTCTCTCTAAATAAACCCAAAAGTGCATGTGTCTACTTTAATTGCTAATATTTTAGTGTTTGCATTGTAATCTGTAAATTTTTTTGTCACACAGAATCGGCATCAACAACATCTGTTGCCGGTTTGTGGGTTATCAATTTCCTATTACATGCATTTATATTTTTATTTAAACAAGATTTAAGCTTAAAATTCAATTTGAAGTTCAGTTAGCTTATATGAAAAAGAGTTAAATTTTTTTGTGTAGACTTTGCTGGTAGTACTTGTTAGCAAGTGGCCACGAATGGCATGACACCGTGGCGTATGAGTAACATTTATTTATGGTTGGGTGAAAGCTTAATATTTTGCGAAAAAATTAATTAATTTTATTAAAATGATATTTTCAGCATAGACAGCTGCTCGCCGATGGTATATACCCAGGAAACATTCTCGGAGCACTCATAATTTGAAGTAAGTTATGAGTCCGAAAAATGTGTATAATATGAGCCTTAAACTTTTGTAATCATATATTAGACCAAAATATGTGTGAAACATGAGCCTCATAATTTGGAGTCCGATATGAATCCGAATATGTGTGAAATATGAGCTTAAGAATTTTTGTTTTTTTGATTTTTTTTGTTTTATTTTTTTTTTAAATAATAACTGTAATTCATAGATGCTGTTGCGAAAAAGGGAAAGTATAAAAGTAGCACTGAAGTTCAATATAATGTTGAATGTTCCACTATATAATGGCATTTGATTGAATTCCAGGTGTATGTCAGGTTCGAGTCCGGAGAAGAATACAAAATAGGCAACACTATAAAGCAAATAGTGAGGGCAAAGAAGAACTGGAAAAGAGAAGAATAAGCGTGGCTGAATCTGAATTTCAGAGAACTGGGGAAGAAAAATGCAAAAAAAAAATTTTTTTGGGTATGTTAGTGTCTAGCACAAAATTATTATTTTTAATTTTAATTTTTATTTTATTTTAATTGGATTTTTCCGCTTATTCCAAAGTATAAAAAAAAATTTTTGTTTTACTAGTCACAAAAAAATTAAAAAAAGATAGTTATAAATATGAGTCCAATAGGAGGCTTTTGTGACCCTTATTCAAGCTCATATGATTTATGAAGTTAGAGTCATTTTGGGCGACTACATTAAGAACAGAAATACATTCATTTCGGACTCCAAAATGAGCTCATAATGAGTGTGAATACTCCAGTTTAGGATTCCTTTCTGATTCTTTTATGACTCCGAATGTTTGCTGGGTATGTAGGTACACACATACATACATGGATATGAATTCCTATGTACTCCCAATAAACACAAAAGCGAGGATGATATCGTGGCGAATTCGAGAAGAATTCGCGGAGGTGAATGTAATTTTTCGGACTCGTATCGAGTTCGAGATGGACTCGAGAAAAATCAATTATCGCAATAGCATTTATTAATTTTATTAAATCTTGCTTTACACGAAGAAATTCCCTGTTGGGCTTTAATTTACCATTCAAAACTCTACTCAAGAGATTGAAAAGCTGAGATGATATCGTGGCGAATTCGAGGTGGATTCGCAGAAGAAGATTTTCTAGAATGTATTCGCCAATGGGCATAAATCTCGAATCGCCAACGATCCGAGAATATAAAAATGCGCGAATCGCTAATGAGGGGTGACTCGCCTGGGAATTCGGATTCGCCGATCTATCGTCGCGAACTATCGCCACGATAATATAATCAGAGAAGCGAATTCGTCTCGAATTCGAGGCGAATCCGTTGAGTTTATTGGGCTTATGTGTATTTATAAATGTAGCTGACATAGTTTTTTTTTTTAATATTAATAAATATAGTATAAAGTGGCATAATCAAATATTGAATCGTTACACAAAACAGTGTTAACCTTAGGTTTACCAATACCCACCCGGGTGACCTTTTGCGTTTTCTTTTTGCGATTACTCAGCAACTATTGGACCGATTTTAAAATGCTTTTTACTCACTGATCAATTTTTCGAGTTCTTTCAGATAATAACAAGTTTGAACTTGTCTTTCATCTGTAATATGCTTTTTTTGCGATTTTGACTTTTTATGTACGTAGTTTACCAATACCCACCCGGGTGACCCAGACCACTTTCCTATGAAAAGACGTGCATATGCACATATTCTTGTTGCTATAACTTTATAAATTTATTGTTTAACTATATTTTGATTGTTTTATAATGTTCTTAGAAAATTTATAGAATAGAAATTTATTTCAAACCAAGCGAAATACCGAAGGATCTATACAACAATTTATGCATTTTGTTTGGCTGATACTTTGTTCATCGCAAATGGGTTTATTGCATTTTATGCATAATTGACTAGTGTTTAATTTTCACTTAACACTTCACTTATAAACACTTATAACATTTTCCTTTCATTTTTACTCTGATCAACCTGCTGGAAGATTGTCCTTTTTATTATAAATAAGGAAGGACATTGATAAATTCATTCTTTCTAGCAAATAGTTCCTAAGATACGTACAATTGCCTATTTTATGTAGAAACTTCCAGTAATATTATGCCTAATGGACCTCAGCAGGTCGGCAAAATTGTGGAAGATATTGTGTTAGGGAGCACAGAGCGGTTTCCGCTACATTGGTTAAAATTTGTGAGATGTTTTTTATTTACTCATATGGATGAAAGTGCCGATGCCTGATCTAGAGCATTAAAATATAATACCAAAGCCATAGTAAATCGCCTTTCATGCTCCTGACGGGTTGAATTAATTTAGAATATAATATGTACATACACGCATACACATATTTTATTTTTCTTTATTCTTGCCACCATAAACATCATCCCACTAATCTTTGGTTAATGATAATTTAGTAAAAAAAAGTATATATGGCGATATTTCTACAGGAATCATTTTACGGGTCAACAAAGTCCTTCAGAACTCGCTCGCCTTGTTTTCATCTTTTTTTTTTTTGAATAATGGTATTTTGGATTTGAATACTTCAACGCCAAATTCAAGTAGATAATTAATGTGTCGTAATCGTATTATTCACTCAACCTTTGCCTTAGGATTAAAAATTTTGAATTTTTTACTTTATATACACCCATTACGGGATGTTTGTGGTTTTTGTTGGCTTAATTTCACCAAATATAGTTAAATTAAATATTTTTAATCATTCACAGGCTTATATTTTACAATAGTAATAAATATGTTTGGGCAATAAAAAGTTAAAGCACGCGAAAGCGCCCGTAATGCAAGAAAATGTATATGGGTCACTCGGGTGGGTATTGGTAAACCTCGTACATAAAAATCTCTGGTAATCGTAAGGTTAAGCACGCTGAAATTGTAAAAAATAAAATTTAAGAGCATAATAAAAAGGTTGTTCAAAAAAATTCGTTTTTTGTTTCTTTTTGATTCTACTCGAATCTACAAATACTAAGTACTTG
Organism: Urophora cardui; assembly: GCA_960531455.1. Classification (NCBI taxonomy): domain Eukaryota; kingdom Metazoa; phylum Arthropoda; class Insecta; order Diptera; family Tephritidae; genus Urophora; species Urophora cardui. The sequence goes on from OY482674.1 coordinate 15,445,393, forward strand.
AATTGCAGTGGCCATTATGCTTATATTTGGTTAAATACATTGCTGTTATAGCAATATCTCTAACCCGGATTTTCCCAGAACTTTTTTTGTTTCAGATTTTCATAAAAGTATGTACACCAATAAATTTCGACCTTCTGAGCATGAAAATAAAGTCTGTTTTCCAAACCTTGTCGCACTTTTCCGGAAAATGTAAAAAACTAGCGTTACCATATGGTAGCCGTGGATCGCCTAGGGTACAGGTTTTTGTTTAAAGGGTAAATGATATTTGGAAACATTTTTTTAGTTTCACAAATTCACACATAATTCATTTTATTGAGATTTAAGTAGGTTTTAAGTAAAGTTATGCAAATAACATTTTTTTTAAATACTTCCATATGTAGGGTTGGCCTATTCTGGCCAATAGCATATACCGCACTTTGTTCGCAAATGTGCTTGAATAAATAATAGCAATAATTAAAAAAACTTCTCAAATTGAACATGACGTATTCGCCAGTGGAGAAATTGGAAGAGGAAATGGTGCAATAGTCTTCACCCATTCATCTTCTTGGACAAAATAGGGTAATGTCGAGCTACCAGCCATTGCAACTTCTTAGTAGCCTTTTATTGGGCCTGTACAAACAAATTCTGGTTTTCCCGCACATTCCTCTTCAGTATTATCTTCTTCAGAAATGTTGTAATATTGATGAGGCTCCATGTATGTACCTAATTGACAGTTGATATGTCATTTAGTCCACCTTCGTCGAATGCCTCATCTTGATCTTGAATGAAATCAAGCATTTGTTGTAACGTTAAACCTCTAAAAGTAGAAAATTTATAAAATTCCAACAAATTAATAATATTACATTAGTTAAATTTACACAACGGCAGAGAAAATCACGCGAAGCCCAATAAAAAAACCTGTACCCTAGGCGACCCACGGCTACCATATGGTAACGCATTTAGAAAAATGTAAAAAAATGTTGGAAGGAAGAATTTTTTCTTTAAAAACTAATACACATTTGATAGATAATTTCATTAGCTTTCAAAAGGTGTAATTATTTGAAATAATTATTCTAAAAGTTATACAATATACTTATATTTACCGACATGACATATATGAAAACGGGAATTTTCAGTACTAATTTTTGTCACCCCATTTTCACACGCAATTAGCTTCGACATTTGAGTACAGAATAACACGATCCTTAGCTTTTTGCAAAGCTACATTAATTTTTCATTGCAAGTCGGCATTTTTCTGGTGTTTTTTCTTTTCCTTTTGTCTATTTTCTTGTAAATGTAAGGGGATGTTTTGCGTTACCATATGGTGCTCGTGGGTTGATTCGGGTTAATAGCATCTACATACCTACCTACCTACCTACCTATATACAATTTTTAATTTATGCACTTATTTAAAGTACATACTTTTACTTTTTAAAATTTTAAATTTCATGCAAATTTATTAACGCTTACATGAACATAAATAACATATTCACTGGTTGCACACACAATTACGCACAATATAGGCATTGAAATATTCAAAAGCAAAGTTAGCAAATTATTTTTAATATATTCACATGTGCATGCAATCAACTACAGAGATATATGTACACATGTAGGCATAGCACATATAAATGTGCTTCATCAAATCGCATTAAACCAAATAAAAAACTCATAAATAAGCGCAAAATCTGATTAGAAAGTTATATTTCTTCATTCTTCATAAATGTCATATATGTATTTAGATAAAAGAAAAGTGGAAGGCAAAAAAGCAAAAACAAAAACAAAATGTGTAAAAAAAAATCACACAAAAACGCACAACCTAGGCATGTGCACACATGCCAAAGAGTTTTTGCCTACAATTATGCATTCAAATCTTACAGAAATGCCTACGCGTTGGCAGGCTCATGCTCATCAATGGCATGCCGTGCGCGCTGCGATTGACAAAAAGTGCGAAATAGTCACGTACCATTTAACGTTTAGTTGCGTTTATATGTACATACATACACTTTTTATAAACCTTTTTTTACAACTTTTTTGAAACCTTTTCACCTCTTTTTTGCAATTTTTTTACCACTTTTTATACTCAGCTGTACTAGTACACAGAGTATTATAGTTTTAATCACATAACGGTGGATTGTAACACCATAAAATAATCGAGATAGATATTGACTTATATATATCAAATTGATCAGGGTGAAAAAAGAAATCGATTGAGCCATGTCCGTCCGTCTGTCTGTCTGTACGCGCGATAACTCGCGCAAAAATTGAACTATTTTGATGAAATTTGGAATGCAAGTTGGTATCAAGACTGGAACGGATGGTATTGAAAATGGGCGAAATCGGACCATGACCACGCTCACTTCCCCTATATAGTAAAAATCGGAAATTTTGTATCTCAGTCACTAATAGAGCTAGAGCGATGAAATTTTACCCACGTGTTGAGCTCAGGCCCCTAAGAAGAAATTTGATGAAATTTTGGAAAATGGGCGGTGCCACGCCCACTTATTAAGGGTCAAACATTGAAAGTTTTATATGTCATAACTCAGAAACCGTTGAAGATATATCGATGAAATTTGGCATGCTTGATTTGCTTACTTAGGCAAACGTTTGGATGGAAAATTGTTAAAATCGGTTGTCGGCCACGTCCACTTTTATAAATGTATATTACAAAGTGACCTAATAAAAACATTTTAAGCGATATCTTTGTCAAATATCGAGATAATTCATAGAAATTTTGTGGCATCAGTTCCACAATAGACCGGAAACAAAAAATATAAAAATTTTGGAAAATGGGCGTGGCACCGCCTCTTTTTAGAAGCAGGAATATACGAGCTGAGCCCATAACTCGACAAATAATTTAAATATAATGACGAAACTTGATGTGTACACTTTTATTGGTTGTGGTAATACATGTTCAATATTTTAGCGAAATCGGTTGGCGACCACGCCCACTTTTATATATGGGAATTATAAAGGGGCCTAATAAAAATATTTTAAGCGATATCTTTGTCAAATATAAAGATGGTTCATTCAAATTTTGTGGCATGAGTTCCACAATAGACCGGAAACAAAAAATATAAAAATTTGGAAAATGGGCGTGGCACCGCCTCTTTTTAGACAAAGGAATATACGAAATTTCGGAGCCCATAACTCGACAAATAATTGAGACATTAAGACGAAACTTGGTTTACACACTTTTATAACTTGTGCTAATAGACACGCAAAAATTTATTCAAATCGGTTTATGACCACGCCTACTTTTTAACAAAGATATTTCTGGAACACCCTTTGGGAATTTGTAACGTGACATCTTTGCAATTAGAAGTCATAAAGGAATGAAATTTTGCACAAAGAATAATATTCATATGCTTAGTTGGATGACTGATAAAAATGTTGAAAATGGGCGTGGCTACGCGTACTTTATGCAGCACTCGCTTTATATAAAATACACCGTGTTTTCATCAAACGCAAACAAACAATGAAACCATACAGCTGAGTATCTAATGTTCGATTCCACTCGAACTTAGGCTTCCTTACTTGTTTTGCATGTTTTTGTTTTCCTTTTTTGGTGTCATTGCTATTTGAAAAAAGTCGCCTGTTCATTTTCATTCCATTTGATTGCCGATGTCAATGAAAAATACAACTCTTGTTAGCTAAAGTTGGCATGTTGTGCCGTTTGAGTGGATTTGCTTTTGATTTGTGTGTGTGAAGAAGAAGAAAACGTGTGAAATAAGACAAAACTAATGAATCAAGAATGGCTTTGTAAATGTGAGAATGCATATACAAAAAAATACATATGTAAATATGTAGCTACATACATATGTATGTATGTGTCTTATGACCATGACATTTTTTATCACAATTTATTATGAAAATAAAATTGCAATAGTTGGATCATAAATCCACAATTTAAGAATTATGCAACCTTTCTATAATGAAGATTTAAGAAAGCCATAAGCAAAAAGCAATAAATTAATATATGTACATATTTTTCAGTTTTGAATTCGACCAATACTTAACTGCTTATTTATGCATAGCATAATTCATATGCACATATAAACGCCAGTTGCGTACGCTTCATGCAAGCCGAAAAGCCCGGCTTGCTTAATTACTTTCGTTCATTACGTTTTCATTTTTCAAATTTGTATGCGAATGGCAAGTTGATTTTGGCATTCGGTATTTGATATTTAACAGTGCTGTTCGCTGTCTGATATTTGATATTTACGTTTACATTTACATTAGACTGCTTTTAGTTTCTATGAAAAAATTAAAAGTGCATAAAAAAGACTATTCCGAACACTCAACCGTTAGTAAAATAGATATGACATATAATTTTGGCTGCTGTTTGTTGGCGTTTAAGGCGTAGCGCATTGCGGTCAAAACTTTATGATGAGTCAAAAAATTAAAATATTTGTTTTTTATAATCTAATGCCCAAAATCAATACTTCGATACGCAAGGATACAAATATAAATTTTGGTACCGATTGTTGACGATTTAGTAGTGTAGTGTCAAGGGGGTCAAATTTCAGATTACTATATGCGAAATTAAAAATATAAGACACGCCTAATTGTGCAAATTTGCAAAACGAAGTTTATTTTTTGCAAATATGCCACACGAATTTAATCAATTTAGTCAATGACGGAACGCAATACGACAGTAAAGAAAATTACATAAATAGCTAGTGGGTTTGCTGCATACACAGGCTTGCCCAGCCTATTTATGCTAGAGCCGCCACTGAAAAACGCATACCTACTTCAGTTTTAGAGTCGATATCTTTTCTAACTTTTCGCTGCTTCTTGCACACATGGAGTTCTAGAAAAGCCTTCGATAGCTGTTCTTGCGCACTTTGTACATACATTTTTTATATACATATGTATATATGCCACGTGTATCTATGCAATTAATGTACAATACATATAAAATTTGTTGCATATTTCAAGGCGTATTTTTGATTATTATTTCCTCTCATCTTTTAGGTTCTTTTAACAAAAATTTTGTCTAAAGAGACCCCTATTGAAATTTTATGGAGAATAATTTTCTAGAACACTTCAACTACCTAGCGACCTTCAAAATACTATATATAATAAAAAAGAGGTCAAAATTAGCTCTTCGTTTGGGTGTTAGAGCGTTAGGCTATTCTACGAAATTAATGCTCGTGCAATTTGATTATAGTTTGCTAAACACACATTTGTATACAATATGTATTTTAATACTTTTTTCCATGTATTTTAAAATCAAATGGAATCCACTGTCTGTATTTCTATCCCTCTTTCAAATACCTTTAATACTTAACAGGATCTTCTTACTAATGCTTCGACTAACAGCAGAGTTTTGCAGTGCATATCATCTACTTATCATACATATTGCACCCTAAATCATAAAGTGACACAACTCAAAAATTCAAAAATTTTCAGGAGAGCCAAAAAACTTTTCTTCTTTACAAGCAATGCACTATGGTTCAAAATTCAGTTTTTGAGGAATAAAATAGTTAGAGTTAAGATATCGGTCTAAAACTTTTCATAGGTTATTTAAAGGTAAAAGTAATGTCTCATGACGAAAATGGGCGAGCCACGCCCATTTTTCGCTGCTGCTGCCATACATAGTGGAAACTGTAAATTTAGGTTGAATTTCAAATAGAGATAAAACTTTACTTTTCTAAAGGTTTCCGATACGCTGAATCTGAATCTGAAGTCAGATTTTCGATGCTACGTGTAGTTTTGGAGATATTGTTATTTTAAGTTCATTAACTTTGCGATAGTAAATTTTAAAGTTTTTTATTTTTTTTTTTTAGCAAGTTAATGAAATTAAAATAACAATATCTTAGGTACTAAAGGAGATATTCGAAAAAATTTAACGTTATTTTCAAGGGAAATTATTAGGTTTTTAAACCCTATATATAAATGAGCTTTATATTTTTATTATTATCAATATAAATTTGTAAAGTATCGCCATTTTCGAAGTTTACTTTGCTCTGAAAAAAGTGAAATTGTAGCCTCGCTTGCAAACTCCCGCAGATAAAATAACATTTGCATTAAAGGGGACACTATTAGCTGTAACTACATATATAATTTGTATTGATCCTATTTGATCCAACTTATTCCTATTCTATTTAACACAGAAAAAAACTCAAAAAAATCAAAACACAACACGGCTTATTTAAACTCAAAAATATATTAACGATTATTATTGTTTCAGAAAAAAGTTTGTTGTTCTTGATTTTACATACCTTTATTAATATTTTCCATTTTATAAACACACTTAATTCAAATTCGTTAGATTTTTATCACCACTTGAGATTTTTATATAATTTGAGTAAAATCTTTTTTACGAATACAAAAATCAAAACCAAGATTTTGAAAGCTTTCTGACAAACAGGTGATAGCCAGTTGACATTATTTTTTTTTTATTTTTTATTTACTACATTAATATGTAATAAAAGGCAATTATTTTTTTTGGGAAAATCAAAAGTCTATAATTGGGTTTAATTCCTCAATATTTTGATTTTGAACCATAGTTCAATGGTATGGCAAAAGGCCACGTATAATGGTTATTTTTCGGTCAAACGCGACACTTATTGAAAAGTTTTTTTGTCAACCGCTAGAGATACATACATACATATGTTATGTGCACCGGTTTATGCAAAAAACTCGATTTCAAAAAATTTTGAGTTGTGTCACTTTATAATTTAGGGTGCGATATGTATTTCTAAATAACCAATATTCACAAATCTATGTTTGTATATAAACATGTAGCCATAAACAAAATTAATCCTGTCCTTTTCAATATGCAAGCATATTTGGCAACAAGCATTCTCTGGCCGCTGTGGTGCAGTGGGTAGTGCTCGCCTGCTCTGCCAGAGGTCTCGGGTTCAAACCACGGTCCGAGCCAAACACCAAAACAATTTTTCTAATTAGTAAAAATCCAATTATTGGGTTTTTTAAGAGCAGCGGTCACCTCTTGGCAGTGGGCGGCATACCCTCCGAGAGAATTTCTGCCATGAAAAAGCTTCTCACAAAAAATGCATTCGCCGTTCGGAGCCGGAATAACACTGTAGGTCCACCCTAGTAATTGTAGGAAAAACAAAAAGGAGCACACCTCGAATTGGGAGAGAAGCTCGGCCATAAAACTCGTCAGAGTTATAATAGCGCCATTGTATTATTATTATTATTCTCTAAGAGCAATTACATATGTACTTACTTACATGTGTATGTACTTTGCTTTAAAGAACTAAAAAGCTTGCACACACTGCGCCAATAATTCAAAAAAGTCAAAGAGGCATTCTCATCTAGCCTCCATAGCAAATAAGCTAAAATGAAATGAATCCACAACGCTAAAACTGATAGCACTACCTACCAGGGATGGAAAATAATTGTTATTTTTGAAATTTCAACTCAAAAAGTCAAAGGGAAAGGGTTAATATTTTTAACATTTATATATGCCATTGTGATGCTCGTGGGCCACAGATGGTCAATCCGATGTGATTTTTATTTTTTTGACTTTTATCGAAAAAATCAAAAAATAACGATTAAACTTTGATTTTTATTTTTTACGTCAGAAAATAACGATTAAACTTTGATTTTTATTTTTTACGTCAAAAATAAAAATCAAAATGGCGTAGATCAATGAATATTGGTATCTGGGTCATATTTGGTATATAGGTCGATGCGTATACCAATCGGATGCGAATGCGAATACCGAATATCGAATACGAATACCGAGTACCGAGAACCGAATATGCATACGAATATGCATATGAATATGTATGAATATCAGTATGAAAAGTGTGTGAAGGGGAATACGGATACCAGTATGAACACGTACATATACCGAATACCAACCACGAATTCTGCATATCGAAACGAATACGTATAGCGAATTCGAGTCACGAATTCAAATACTGACCAGTACCGAATATTAATCTGAAAAGTAGGTGAATGCATACATATTCATATGTATCATGACATCACATTATGATATCACATCACATAATCACACCACATCATGACATCACATCATGACATCACATCACGACATCACATCACATCATGACATCACATCACATCATGACATGACATGATATCACATCATGACATCACATCACGACATCACATCATGACATCACATCACATCATGACATCACATCACATCATGACATCACATCACATCACGACATCACATCACATCATGACATGATATCACATCATGACATCACATCACGACATCACATCATGACATCACATCACATCATGACATCACATCACATCATGACATCACATCACATCATGACATCACATCACATCATGACATCACATCACATCATGACATCACATCACATCATGACATCGTGGTCGGTATTCGGTATATGTACGTGTTCATCCTGGTATCCGTATTCCCCTTCACACACTTTTCATACTGATATTCATACATATTCATATGCATATTCGTATGCATATTCGGTTCTCGGTACTTGGTATTCGTATTCGATATTCGGTATTCGCATTCGCTTCCGTATTGGTATACGCATCGACCTATATACCAAATATGACCCAGATACCAATATTCATTGATCTACGCCATTTTGATTTTTATTTTTGACGTAAAAAATAAAAATCAAAGTTAAATCGTTATTTTCTGACGTAAAAAATAAAAATCAAAGTTTAATCGTTATTTTCTGACGTAAAAAATAAAAGTCAAAATTTAATAGTTATTTTTTGACGTTTTCGATAAAAGTCATAATCGTTACGATCCCTACTACCTACTACTCATATATTACGTATACGCTATGGTGTTACGCTTTGAGTACCGACTTATGCACATACACTTATTTATACTCATAGTAGTGCATATGCGACCGAATGCTAACCTTTATTGAACTATAAGTAGACGAAAAAATGTACAAGCATGCATGCATTTAAAAGCATCTGAATCAATGAAAACATACACACATACTTATATGTACTCTTAGATATGTATATCATATGTACACCCATAAACATGTATAACCAACCGAAACCTTTAATCAACAAAACGAAATATTGCGACCAACGCATAGATACACAGCACAGTTGACCGGCCTGGTTAGGTACAGCGTAGTCAACGTGGTTTTAATTATATCAACTAGCTGTGCGGCCTAAAAGCTTTTATGCTGCTATACGGAATATGAAGCAGTACAACGAAAAAAGATAAAAAAAAAAATGGCTGTTTCATTTTGCATTTGCTGCTTTGAAATAGTCCATGTAGAGCCACTAAAAGCCCCATTTAATGCCTTGTGTTGGCAAATAGTGCAAATGCATATTAGAGGAGAGTATATATTTCAATTAAAAAAGAAAAAAAAAACGTACCTAAACCTTGCCCACTACAAGCGATACCAATGCAACCTAGTTCCAACATAATTTTTGTGGTCTTCAACGCCTTTGTTTTATTGCCTTTTTCGTTGGTTGTGTAACTAATTGTGTTTACAATATTGTTTCTGCTGTTCAAAGGTACAATTTGCAAATTTTTTGTGCTTTTATTGGTTAAGTACATACATAATATGTACATAATATATTATATTATATACTTATATATGTCTATATCTACAGTGACCCAGCGTCACAGGTGTCTGGCATTAGCTAATAGCACGTTTGCCAATTACATTGATATTAATTCAATTACACTAGATACCAATTCATCATATTCGTTGCTGGCAAAATACCAAAATTTAATATGTTTACCCACAATTTTTGTTATTTTTGTTTTTGGTTTTGGTTTTGCTCTTCTAAATTTTCCCATAAATTGATCTTCTTATAGCACGAAGTTAAACCACAAAAAGCTTTTTGGTGAATTAGTATTTTTCAATAAAAGTTTAATGGCTTAGTTTGTGGCATGAAGAAAAAGAAAATAGAGGAATACAATAAACGGGAACAATAATGTGTCAAGTAGATGTTTATATGTATATATTTTTCTTCATTAGCGACCTTGTTTCGAAATTTACTGTTTGCTACAGCTCTACCCGCATTTGATGCTTCTACACATTTTGTGTATATTTTGTTAGAAAAAAGGTTGTTAGTTAAAATAATAAAAAAAAACGTGAGTGAACAGCTTTGCTCAATTGCAAGAATAGGATACGATCTTATATAAAATACAAATGAATTTATTTCATTTCATTATTCATACACTCTTAATACCACAACTGCTTGTTAAATATCCGAATCAACATTAGGGGTAGGCACAAACAAATCAACCCCTTAATGAGACAAGCGGAAGCATATATGTACATACATACATACATACATCCATATATTTACTGCAAATAAAAGTCCGAAAAGTTTTCTTTAAGAAACAACTATTACATAGATACTACACAGTAAAAAATGATAGTTTATTTCTAATACCATTTGGTACCTAATTTAATCATTCTTGGAATTAAATATGAATTTTAATGCCAAAAAGTTTTATTTATTTTGAAACAATTTTGTTTAATCCACAATAGTTTCAAAATAAAGCCTTGAAAAGTATTAAAATTCTCTCTCGAGAGGTTTACTTACTTATATTTTAAGAAAAAAATCCTGAAAAGTGTAAAAACTTTCTCTTTCTCACTTTTGGTTTGAAATCAAAACCAAAAAAATATTAAAAAAAAAAAATGTGTCAAAATAAATAAATACAAAATGTTTCTTAAAGTGAAAGACGATGGAGAAATAAAATTTATCACAGCAAAGCGAATTGTTCATGGCTGACGAAACAATTGTATCAAGTGAGTAATACATGACATAAATTAAATATTATGAGGGTAAATTTTGTTTTATTTTATTTTATTTTTTCAGTCTTAAGGCAGCTGATGGTCTCCCTAGATACCTCAATATCCCTGCAATACCGCGACAGTGTCGAAATTTATGTGGTAAATTTAAAAGAAATTGAAGGTAGTGTGTTTAACACGTTAGCTGCCAGTGTATAACCGGTGATCACGACAAAAAGCTAGCTCCAGGTACCAGGACAAAAATTACTTTTTGTTTTTGAATTGCAACGGGATTTTTACCAAGAGTAAAAGCCACGCATCCGACGCGTCTGAGCAAGTTTTTAAGCTGTGACAACCTGGCGAGCATCTGCTTTTTAATTTTATAATTCTATCTAAATTTTAAGCGCCTGGGTGTGTGTGGCACCTGGGGGTGGTTTTCATCGTAATCATCGGTGATCCACTGGCAGTGAACGCGTTAAATTCGACAAGGGAGCAGCCGATTCTAGTTTTCTTGTATTATCGGCGAAAACAAAAAAACAAAGACTTTATGTGATAACTAGGGAAGCTAAAAATAAATAAATAAATATATGCTAGTATACGAGATCTTTTTACAAAGCAAACGAAACCATTCTATTAATATTGCGCCGGGTTGCATTGAACTACCGTATGTTTTACTATATTTTCCAGTGTGAATTTTTGGCGGTTTTCCGAGAAAAAGCTCTTGTATGGGAAAACGATTAATATTGATCGTGTAGCATCGAGTATTGATGGATCGCGATTCTGGATCGCAAAATATTTAGAAATTTTGAAATCCGCGATCCGGAACGAAATATTGGCAATAAACGAATTTATAGTGAAAGTGTGAAAAGGACGGAAGTAAATTATTTTAAATCTCAGAGCGAGAAAAATATCGCAATATTCATACTGAACATTTAGCACTAGTCTGCGATTCATCAGACCATCGCGATTCATATTGACAGTGTAGCGTATGCCAATTAGGGGATTCACAACCTGTCATATTGCGTCATATCGTCATAAGTCATAATATTTTGTTGTTGCATGCTAGGCTATATGTGTACTAAATAAATACAACTCTGCAAGATATGTTTTTGGGTCGTCGTATTTGATCAGCTGTTTTTGTTTACTTCTTCACAGGGCTTAGGAAAAGTCTTTTATAACTATTTCCGTACAATATTTTAATATGACATATGACTTTATGACACTTTGTGAATCACCTATATGTATGTCGATGCATATGGCATATTATTGTTCCCTTCAAATTTTCACACTACAGCTGTTTTCTATTAATAACAGAGCATCAGAGCAAAGTTTTTTTTACTCTGTGTTTGCTTCGAGGCTCTGATCAGCATACAAGAACTTAGTGTTTGTCGTGATGAATTTTTATAAGGGAAAATGCTCCGGTCCGGGGCCCAGAACAATAGTTAAATAGCCTTGTTTGTATGTATACACCACTATCTGAATTAACCACAGATAAGATGTTGCCAGCTTAATATTTTTCGATATTGCTCGATTAAGTGCCAAAATATGCCTAAATAAGCACGAAATGCATTTTGACCGTAAATATGCATTTTAGGTCTAAATATGCATTTGCATATTTTTAGCTTCCCTTGTGATAACTCATGTCGTTTTAATATAATATTATTTCAAATAAAATAAACATTTCCATGTACATACATATTTTTGGTTTTGATTTAATTCCAAAAAGGTATAGAATTCATTCCATTTTACCATTTCTAATACCAAACATATTGTAAAAATAATCAAAATTTGCTTTTGATTTAATACCAAAAAAAGTATAGTATTTATTCCAATTTTCTTATACCATTTCAACTATTTTTAATACCAAAAATATTCTAAAAATAATTAAAATTTGGTTTTGATTTAATTCCAAAAAAGTATTAATTTGTCACCAAGAATAATTTCTGTCTCTCATATTCTCTTCTTTTTTTTAAACCAGAATGGTTTTAATTTTATACTTTTTGGCATTGTTATATATAAATACCAAAATGGTATTAAAATTAAACTAAAATTTTTACTGTGTATGTATATCTACTAACCTCAAATATTTCCAATTCCATTAAACTCTTTATGTTTTTCGCATTTTAGCACACTTTTCTAAACTCTAAACAACAACAGGTGTCACCAACAAGTCTATTAATCGTCATAGCAGCAAAGACCCGCCGGGTGAGAATGTCAATATTTGTTAACAATTTTCTTGTTGTTTTTGTTTTTTTTTCGCAACGAAATAAGCCATGGCAACTACCAAAGGACAGCACAGCGCAGAGCGGTCGTCATCGTCGTCCTGGTCGTCGTCGTCCTTAGCAACCACAAACAAACAACGACGAAAAGACGAAAAAACTAAAACCAAAGGTTGAAAATTGTTAAATTTTCAAGAGAAAATATTATTCTCTTAGCATTAACTTTACTTTTTGTGGTTTATGTAGTGGGGAAAAATATATATTAATTTGTTGAAAAATGACCAACAACGTGCGCATAAATAATAAGTCGAAATTTATCATAAATACCTCAGGTGAGTTGGCTTGCGAAAAGCGAAAAGTGGGAAGAAGGAGGAATTTAATAAAGAAATATTTGTAATAAGTAGACTTTGGGGGAAGTAATAGATTCGTTATTAGCTCTACTGCTGCATTTCATAAGTTCATAGTACTTACAGAATTAAAGAAAATGTTTCTTAAATCTTTATGAAAAAATTAATTAAAAATTTGTTAAAAGAATGTATTACCACCTAGTACGAGCTGGCTGATATTACAACTTTATACAAATAGAATTTTTAAAAGCACAACAATAAATTGAAATGAAAGAAAAAATTTAGAAACCACAGAGTCCTCAGCATGATATGAAAAATTAATTGATTTTTCTATCTGCCGGTGTTTTGTTTGAAGCGTCTGTGCCTTTGAGTAGCAGATTTTAATATTTCATTAAACTTGATATACAGCTTAATTTATGTTATATGCAGGTTTATCTACAAGGCAGGAAATTGGGATTATGATTTCTCAACTCAGACTATTTTACTTTATAAGAAATTGAGCTTTTTTAAAAGCTTGAAATGCCAGTTAAACTCTTTATAAAGAGGTGTAACAATTTTCAATGTCTTTTCTGAAATAAAATATGCTACTATCATTCCATAAACTCTCACTTTTTGATAGCATGTCTACACGAGATGTGGTTCGCTTTCATTACAGTAATTACTCGCGAATTGTCATTTGTACTCAAATCACATGCCGTGTGATTGGGCATAAAAAGTTTTAGTTATAAATCCAACCGAATATTTTTCCGAATACTTTCGATAAAATATTCGGTTCCGAATACTTTTGATAAACTCTGCGGTTCGGATTCGGGAAAGCATTAGAGAAAATTTTCGATTCAGATTCGGGAAAATATTGGGTTCGGGTCTCGGACGGTATTCGGAAAAATCTTCGGGTTCGGATTCAGAAGTTTTTAAAAAAATATTCGGTTTAGATTCGGGAATATATTCGGTTCAGATTCGGGAAAGATATTGGGTTCGTATTTGGGAAAGCATTCCGAAAGATATTCGGTTAAGTATTCGAGTTCGGTTATGGATTCGGGAAAATATTCGGTTCGGTTTCAGTAAAGTTTTGGAAAAATATTCGGTTCGGATTCGGTAAAACATACAGTTCATATTCGGGGAAATATTCGGTTCGGATTCGCGATGTAGTCGGAAAAATATTCGGTTAAGTACTCGAATTCGGTTATGGATTCGCGAAACTATTTGAAAAATTTTTTTTGGTAGAAGTTATGGATCCATTTCGGAGACCAGGCGGCGTGAAGAAGTCTGATGAGGGGATGTGGTGGTCTCCGAAATGGATCCATAATTTCTACCAAAAAAAATTTTTCAAATAGTTTCGCGAATCCATAACCGAATTCGAGTACCTAACCGAATATTTTTCCGACTACATCGCGAATCCGAACCGAATATTTCCCCGAATTTTTTAAATTTTCCTTAATTAAAAACTGGCCAATAGCTCATATAAAAATTCACATAAAATAATTATTAGAAAAAACGGCCATGTAAAAACATACGTAAATATTCAGTTTAGATTCGGGAAGGTATTCGGAAAAATATTCGGTTCTAACTCTAAGACTACTTTTCTTCTACGACGTGACTATACATTTAGTTCCCAAAACCTGTTAACTTAAATTTAAATACACCAGTAGGTACAAATTTTAGCCCTTTTCTTTTCCTCTATACATTTTCACTCAAGCACTAACTACAACCTCTAAAATTATTTCAACTATCTTTTCCTCATCTATCTATCCATAGTTGAATATTTTGCGGCTAACAGAAGCAGCAACATTGGCTCAATTGCTGACGAGCATTTGGCCGCTTGTCATGAATTTCTCGAAAACGATGAACTTACCGTCATTGCGGCGGTGCATAACAAATCCGATGGCACCATAAAATTTCATCATCGCATACCAGATGACGAAGTGTGCTTGCTATTTTATAAGATACCACAAGTGGGCGGTGGAGGTGGTGGTGCTGCTGGAAGTGGCGGTGGCGTAAAGAATGGTGGCAGCTCAACAAACGTTGTTGATGGCAATGAAGCAGCATATGAGCAACCGCTTGGTATACTAACGTTGGAGGGCGGTTTGGTCAAGTCAATTTACAATTCCATTTCGCGTGTATTCTCACCACAAGCTGAGGTTCGGGTATGTATGTATGTATGTATGAACATGTGGACCTTTTACTATAGTTGCGTGTTTATTTGCTTTTAGTGTTACTTTTTTCTGTTTTTGCTGGTTCCTCTTTTTGTTTTTCTTGGCTTTTTCTTTTTTCTTCTTCTTTTAAGTTGGTTTTATATTGGTCAGCAAGCTTAGCTTATATGTATGTTGGCTATTAAATTTTGTTCGTGAACTTACTTTACTCATACGCCTCGGGCGTGTTTATACCCCATACATGTGTGTATGTTTGTACGAGTTGCAGGTTGAACTCATATGTTTTGCTACCATTAATGCTGTGCACTTTCATTTTAATTGGCGGGTAACTTCTTTATGGTATTAGGAGCGTTGGTTCGGAAGAATTATATGAAACGTAAACCAGTCACTTATGTTAGTTTCTTTTTTTTTCATTAAAATTGCATTTAACGATCACGTATGTTTTGATATATGGAAAGGGTGTTTCAAGGAAGGTAAATCCCAGAAATCTGTATGTATGTAACACTAGCATGTAAGAATTAAAGGATACCAATATAATACTGGAGGAGACCTGCCTGGACAAAAGTCTTGCCGAGAGAAATGAAAACAGTGCCGCCTTGCCAGGAAGTAAGGCTGTGAGCTGTCTGTCCTGTCTTGGAGCAAGTCGCCAGCTATATACATATTTAAATGTGGATGGAGGCGAATACGATTATGAGTGCCGAATACTGAAGACGAATACGGTATAAGAGTTCCGAATACTGAATACCTGCTACCAATACCGAATACCTACCGTATATAAAATACCGAATACTCTATATGAATACCAAATACCGTATATAAATACCGTATATGAATATCGAATACCGAATATTAATACCCTGTACCGAATATTGATACTCTGTACCAAATATCTATACCGAATACCGAATATCAGCAATATCAATTACCGAATAATAACATAAAATACCGAATATTAATATCAAATACCGAACAGTAATACCGAATATTAATACCCTGTACCGAATATTTATACCGAATACCGAATACTAATATCGAATTCCGAAAACCGAAAATGAATACATAATATTAATATGGAATACCGAATTCGAATATCGAATTTTAATACGGAAATCCGAATTTGAATACCAAATATTAATAGCGAATATCTGATTTTAATACGAACACCGAAAGCCGAATATTAATACGAAATCCGAAAACCGAAAATGAATACAGAATATTAATATGGAATATCGAATTCGAATATAGAATTTTAATACGGAAATCCGAATTTGAATACCGAATATTAATACTGAACATCTAACTTTAATACGAACACTAATGACGAACGCTAATTAATGCACTACAACAAAAAGAAAACAACAAAATCAATAAAACTGGCGAATTATCGATATTGGTGGAGGTGGCCATAATTTTTAGAACCGGTTAAATCACCAAAAACGATAAAACCGGTGAATAATCGAAATTGGTGTAATTGTCCGTAATTGGTGGAACCGGTGAATGCACCAAAAACGATGAAATCGGTGAATAATCGAAATTGGTGTAAGTGTCCATAATTGGTGGAACCGGAGAATACAAAAAATCGATAAAACCGATGAATTATCGAAATTGGTGGAACCGGTAAATGCAAAAAAAACGATGAAACCGATGAATACTCGAAATTGGTGTAAGTGTCCATAAGTGGTGGAACCGGTGAATGCACCAAAAACGATGAAATCGGTGAATAATCGAAATTGGTGTAAGTGTCCATAATTGGTGGAACCGTTGAATAAAAAAAATCGATAAAACCGGTGAATAATTGAAATTGGCGGAACCGGTAAATGCAACAAAAACGATGAAACCGATGAATTACCGAAATTGGTGGAAGTGCCCATAATTGTTGGAAGCGGTGAATGCACCAAAAACGGTGCAACCGGTGACTGCTTGATTTCAGCCAATAACTTTTATTTCTGACTGAATTAATTGAAGAGTATTTCTTGAAATTTTCCCTGCTTGGCCGACAGAAATCATTTGAAGTATAGTCTAGTCTAGTTGATTGATTGGTTGATTCGGTTTTTTTTGATAAATGAGTTGAGAAAACTAAAGTATAAGTTTGAACAAGAAATCTCACAATCATATGCAAGCAAACAAGCACTGAATAAAAATTATCATCTCAAAAGTACACGGCACATGAAATTACCCTATTTGAGAAACCCTCTTACAAACAAATGCAAGCCAACCGTTTAAAACTTTTACATATCCACATATGCACATGCAATTCTAAAACTAAAATTTTCCCTGTTTTTTTTTCTATTTTTTTCTCATCCATTTAATTTTACAGAAATCCGAGTATAGTTCAGAGTTAAGCGGTTTACTTGAAAATTTACACGTCTCTTTGGGCTCAACATTGGGTTTGCCACAAAGTGGTGAGTTCACTTACATACATACATATATTTTATAGCTCAACAAAGTTTGTTATAAAGTAAATATTATTTTAATAAATAAATTTATTTTTGTGCTTGACTCTTTTAGGCATAATATCCATTAAGGATGAAATCAAATTTTGGAAACAAAAAATTAATAAAACAACAAGTTCACGCATTGAACGTGAAGCGGCGCAAGTGTTTATTGGCGTACTTGAGAGTATTGACAAGCAAATGAGGTGAGTTTGAAAAGGTTTTAGGGGGAAATGGATGAAACGTGTATAAAATGAAAAGCTTAACAAATTTCAAGCCTTTGAGTCGGGAGTTTTGGTATAGATATAAGATGTCAGCCCCGAGTGGCTTCTACTAATGATCTCTAAGGCGCAATCAAGCGGCAAACGCTTCTACAAGCTGTTCAAACCAAAACTAAGAAAAAAATATTTGAATTTATTTTTATTTTCATTAGCGCAATTAACTATGAAAACACCAGCACAAGCATTGAGGAGTTCTTGGATAGTGCACACAATAGCCTCGACGAGCTGTGGCGTTTGCCTTATCAATATCCGCAGACACGCATGGCTGATATCTTGGATGTCATAGGTATACTTTCGGTACTATGCGCAAATACAGAAAGACCTATAAATATGCACATAACTGTACTTTCTTTTCCATTTTTTTCTTTTTTTTTCAAAATGTGTTATCTGCACCACTTCCAAAGGCAATCGCTTGCTGGAAATCTGCATCGAGCAACTACTCATGGAGGACATTTGGAATTTAAATGCTCAACATCATGTCAACACACTAATGAGTCAATGCATTGATACTGCCGACTCTTGGCTGCAGCTCTGCGACTCACTTACACGCCTCTTCTGGCCAAATTATGTGCAACATCCTTGGTTGGGTGAGCCACATGTGCCTAGGCGTGGTCAGCAATTTAAAGAGCGTCTAGAGGAAATTAAAAATATCAGAAATCTCTATAAACAAATTGTAACGCTATTGGATGATGAAGAGACCAGAAATATGCTTTATGAGAGTTCACCATTTAGAGGTACAAGAAAAAATGGCAGAAACTTATGAAATAAAAGAAAGAACCCTAAGAAATAAAAGAAAGAGCCTCAAGCCTCTTGAGTTTTTCGGCATCTAGTAATTTATTCGTTTCTCTTTGCAGAAATCAACATATTCGAAACCACCACATTGGGCCAAAACAAATGGAATAAAGCTTTGCAGCAATTCGAACAAATATTACAGCCCATTGATGAGCGCATTGCCAGCGCGCTAAAGGCACAGCTGCATCATCATTTGAGTAATCCGCGTCAGGTTATATTTACTTTTTCCAAATACGAGACACTCATACAACGACCAGCGGTGCTGGAGTTGCTGACCATTGAACGTGAACAATTTCTGCAGTCTTTGCAAATATTGTTGCAGGATTTGCGTCAAGCCATGTCCGATACGAATATGGAGCCGGATAGTGGTCATTTGTCGGTGATTTGTAATGAGTGTCGTTGGTTGAAGGTGGTGCAATATCAGGTAAGTCGTGGGTAATATGGAGTGAGTGTCCTCTCTTTTTAAGGTTATGCCCTGCAGGAAAACTGCTAAATGGTCAAAAACATGGTAGTATAGCTTCTGGGCTATTGGGGTTGCTTATTGAGATTACCCATGCCCATGTAAAGTGCCCTCTGGTATTTTCTCTACCGGCACTGGTAGAAACTCTTCGTCCGTAATTTCTTGTCATACCCCAGGATAGCAGGTCCACTATGGTTGGTACTTATGACTGCCTTGGAGGATGTGCTCTGTCATTTTACTGCTTGTTCCCTCGACGTACTATGGTTGATACTTCACGAGGTACTTATAATCGTTTCTTGGCAAATCCGTCACCAAAGATTCGACAGTTGTGAAGGAAGTCGTTGTGGTCGTAGTTATAAAGTCCATTGTCGAGTTCATTTCTCTGTCCGTCCCTCTGTTGGTGTCCACTTATGTTTCGTTCGTCGTTGTCTCTTGGTTTTATTTTCTTGCTGTTGTTTTATTTAAATTCTCCGGTTTTCTCACGAGTAGTCTGAAAAAGTCGTCACTCGTCCGCAGACTATATGGAGAGATGGCTCGGTATGTCTCTTAAACGTTGAAACACTATGCAGATGGCGATTAGATGCCAATGAAACTGAACCACCTTGTTCGCTTCATAGAGCGTAAAATTTCAGATACCTTTGTGTTTTCAAGCTCCTCCAGACATCCTAAGGTGTGTCTGTGGAGGCAAGTGTAACTTGAGTTAGGCAGCGCGGGACAAGAGCATTGGTAGCGCTCTACGCTTTCTATCTCCTCCTCATCCCTGCAGCTGTGACAGAAATCGTTTTTAAGGAGACTCATGCGCCTTCCATCGATGACTAAGTGGCAGTAACCCGTTATTATGCCAACTAGAAGACCAATGTGGAGGCGAAAGAGAATAATCGCTGATCTTTGCCTTTCCTCATCCAGTCTATACCAGATTTGCCTGTAGATCAAACAAGTGGATTCTCCCGCCCATCTTACATTAACCTGTTTTATGAAATAAGATTTTAGTCATTGTTTGTTAAGAGGAAAATTCACCCAGCTGGTAGCCATCGCATGGACCCCGGGTGAATTCCTTCTCTTGCCAACTCGTCTCGAGATCCCGCAGTGCCCTGGAACCCATACGGCATGCAGGTTGAACATTACGACAAGTTTGTTCAGAGCTTTCCTGCATTTAATCGTTATCCGCGATGCTGAGTGGCTGCAATGCAAAGATTTAAAACTATTTAAAACTAGTTTCCAGCTAGTTTCCAACTAATTAATTTTGTTTCAGTAGATAGATAGATAGATTCGGAGGATGATACGCACCGCGACCTATGGGTCCATTGTGCCCTCCCGCTCATTATAATACCTCCTCTAGGCCTATCTCACATACAATGTTGAGTATTGCGTTTGGCCTTAGGGTTGGTATTTGGCTACTCTCAAGCTGATATTGCCCAAGTGTCCTCTGTCTCCTTCCAGATATGGCCGTGCATTCGAGGAGAATGTGCTCAGCGGTCTCATCTTCCATATCACTGAACCGGCACAGGCTACTCGAGTAGATGCCTATTCTGTGCATATGGCTTTTGAGTCTACAGTGACCAGTTAAGAGTCCGGTCAGGATCCTCAAATTGATTTTGGGGAGTTCCATAATCTCCTTGAAGCGTTTTTTATTGTAACCTCCCAGCAGCAGTTTTGCCTGGCGCATTCCAGGAGATTGTCGCCAGTGCTGCTCCCTCATTGTGATTTCCTCAATCCCGAGCTCTTCCCGTATCGTACGTGGTCCTATACTTAGGAAAGGCTCAGGTCTTGTTGGTTTTGCCGCTGCTGCCTCTCTGGCAAGGCCGTCAGCAATCTCATTTCCCAATACTCCTCTGTGTCCAGGAGTTTCTTACCATTTTACAAAAAAACTATCGCTATCTTCCTTTCAAGATAAACGAAATCGACAAAGTGAGTCATTTAATTAGCGAACGCGATGGTTATGAAAAGGTACACAAAGCCGTGCAAGAGATCAAAGAAGAGACGGAATCATTGCTGCGCACAAACTTCGAGATTTGGTGTGGTCAATGCTCTACGGCTGTCAAGAGTGGCGAATTGAAGTGAGTTAAATATGTATTCTAAGGTTTAGAATCTAAACATTCTTATCTAGTCTGAGACAATTTAATCTTTACTCTTCTACACTCTCTCTCTATCTCTCTCCCTCCCTCTCTAGACTACGCGACGATCAACCTGTGGTAAAATTCGAACGCGAAGGACGTCAACTCATGCGCGTCACATTCAATCCCAAACTCGTCACTTTCTGTCAAGATGTGCGTGAATTCGAAAATCTCGGCTACAATGTACCCGCCGAACTGCGCAACGCCGCCACACATGCCGCCAAATTTATGAGTTATGCGCGACGCCTACAACAGATTTCCAGTTTTCACAATACAATTGGTGATCGCATGATACCATGCCAGAGACCAATTATGCTAAAGAATGCAGTAGAGCTCTCGAAATTGGTGCAAAGTGAGACGGTGGCTTGGCATGATGAAGAATCAGTAGAACGTTATGTGAATATGTTACAAGCGGCGGTATCGAAACTCTCCGCGGATAATACACTGCTCGTTGGCTATCATGAGCAGGCGAAGCGTACGGTTATGCGGCTGATGAATACCGATCTCTTTACGCAGACGCAAATGTGGAAAGATGAAATGCGTCATTTGCGTGAGTTGGTGGCGGCAATGGAACGTCAGGGCTATACAAATTTGGATGCTTTCAAGTTGCATTGGGATCATCAGCTGTATAAGGTGTTGGAATATCAATACATAATTGGTTTGGTTGATATGAATAATAAATTGCCGGACATACATATTGATATATTGTTTAGGTAAGAAAGTTTACATTTGCGGTATCCTTTTCTTAATCGTCGTAATTTGCACTCTTTTTTTGCCACGCAGGCAACGTCAGCTTTGCTATCGCCCTGCCGAGGAAGAGATACGCGAGAAATACTTTACACAATTGCGACGTTTCATTGAGCGTCCGAGCAGCTTTCGGGGACTCTCCGACAACAGCACTGAGCTTTTCAAATCTATGGTCGAAATTAATCGTCATTATCTGGGACCGCTCTACGAACGCGCCGAAGAGTTGTTTGGCAAGCTCGAAGAATTCAAAAGCATTTGGTTGCCATGGATTGCTTTGGGTTGTGTGGATATAGAGGAGTTGAGTAGCATACATCTGACCGTGGCCGAGGATTGGGATAAAGAGTTTAAGGCTTGCAAGAATTTTAGTCAGAAGATAGCGAAGATACAGAGGTAAGTTTAGCTAACCCCCAGCGGATTAGGGGGCTTAGAATATACCCGTGGTAAGGAATGCCTGTCGTAAGAGACGACTAAAATCCACTAGCCTAGAAGGTTGATGATGGCCAAAAAAATCGTTCGCACGACAGTCGGGCTAGTATCAGAAGGGACTAGTATCCGAGCGTACCGGATATATCCGGAAAAGGACTGTTACTCGCTGGTTATAATAGCCGTAACGCAACGGATGGAGCTGTCACTTTAATATCTAGTGTATGTGAAAGGCCATGGTATAAGTATACCAGGTAAAACAAACGTCAAGTTTTCGTCGCCATATTAACCACCTGACAATTAAGCAGATTATGACATTTCGTGCTGCCATACTCAATGATAAAAATCCTCCACTAATGTTTTAAAAATAAATTGTAACCATGGTATTCATAGTAACGAATTTTTTCAATTTGAATTGGAAGAAATTTTTTCAATTTGAAAAAATTACACATCCTGCAGTAAATTTGTTTCACTGCTGAAAGATCATTGATGATTCTTCTGCGTACAATTTTTATTATTATTATTATTTTTTTTTTGAAAAAAGCAAACCATTTATATGAAAAATTCAGCAGTCTTTATTTGAAAGTACTCACTGATGCCTCCTCAGTCATCAGTGATTCATAAAAGATTAATTTCGGATTTTTACTTCGCGGAATATCAGTTTGGCCATACTACAAAGTAGCCCCTTTCCGGTATTCTCGGTGAGTTTTTAATTTAGTTTAGTAGTTACGATCACTTTTAATTTAGGCTTTGTGATCACTCTGGTATATAGTTTGGGGAGGTTTTGTAGATTGATCTATTATAACTCCATATCGTCGCATAAAGTGTAATACCGCATATCGGCTACCACCCAAATTTTACAGGAGACAGTAAAAACTATTTTAATTCAAAACGGTTCGGAATTTTGCAAACCCACATCCAAACAAAGGTAGATTTTTGGATTATATTCTTAATCCAAATATCATTTTGGCGAAAAACAGTTAAATGTGCAGTTATTGGCTTACTTATGTATTTATAAGCGGTTTTGCGTCTTTTATTTTGTTCAATAGTGACGTATAGGCGGTTTTGCAGGCGTACGTAAAAACTTTTCTTCAATAAAGCAAAGTTATAATCCATTTCGTGTTTATGAAAGTATAATCAACTTTAGTACATTACAGTACAGTTATAAAGCAATAACACCTATTATTCGCGGTATTGGTTCGAAAAATTTCCTTAAAAAAAGCAGTTTTGAAACTGTGTCATTATTTGGAATTGCGTTGTGTGAATCTCAAAATTGTTGCATGAATGGATGGGGACGGACGCCAGGAATGTATTTTTGATGAAATCTCATTTTTGGCAAAAATGTCACGCGGTTTTGCACTATAAACGACGATATGTATGTACACCACCATACCAAGTGAGGATTTCAGTCTATATACATATGTATGTATGTACATATGTCCAATCCAATTACAAAAAAATATGTACCCTAGATTTTAAAAATATGAGTTGCTTATTTCCGCGGTGCAATAATACCAAATATGGCTGCAAAGACGGTGATATAAAATTTTTCCAATTTCCAACGATACCCTTTATTCGCGGAGAGTGGATGAATATTTGTGGAGTGAGCGAAGAGGAGCTACCGGAAGTTCCATAAATCTGCTCACTAGTGCCCTTTCTATTTCTGTCCTTTGATTCCTGAAATACCCAAACTTTAAAACAAAAATCTACGCATTCAAAAAATAAAAGTCTGGCATCGCTATACTCCAAAACTGACATAAGATTAAACTTCAAAAATCTGCTTTTTAATCAAAAAGACAGCGTCAAAATGACAATGCACATACCTGTATTTTTTATACCATGGTGAAAGGCATGCGAATGATTATAATGAACGGTAGAAAACGGCGACAACCCTAAGCATCTGTTGATTTTAGATTTCTTCCGTATTCTTACGGCAATTTGACAGTTCTCTTTGCAGTGACAGAACATAATGCCGTTAACAAAAAAATTTTTTACATTTTATAATATAAAAATTAGCGAATTTGACGAAAGACTTAATAACGGCGTGCGTCGTTATGGAATCACCAACAAATTGGAAGTTTTCTGTTTTAAATTGGTAAATAAAGCACAATATTTACAGCTGTGGCAAATGTCAAAGACGGCAGTTAACGCACTATTATAACTACCTTATGTTTGTCACCGTTCTATATCGGTACGGCTTCCGTCCCGTCCCGGCTATTATAACCAGCGCATTAGTTTCCCTACACTCCCAAAAACCTTCGGGGAGTGTCTTGGTGGCTACAACAACAACAACAGGTAAGTTTAGCTCATAGACTGGTAAGTGTTCCCCTCGGGCAAATGAGAAACATCACACATCATTTTCACTAATTTAGCTCAAATCGGTTCGTACTCTCCTACATAGGTTAGGTTAGGTTGCCGTGGCTGCTATAACTACATAGCACACTTAGGCCCTGAGGTCCCATTGTGATACCACGTGAACCCGAGGACTCCCTACTCGAACCATCGTGTGGATTCTACAAATCTTAGAATTTTCCTAAATTTTATTGTAACTAGACCCCCAGTTCCTTAAATTGGTAAGCTCCTAAATGCTTCAGTCGCCTCCTTCCTAGAGCTGGGCAATCGCACAGCAAGTGTTTTACTGTTTCAGGCTCCTCTTCGTCCTCACACGCCCTACAGTAATCATAATGTGGAGCATTCATCCTTTCTACATGCCTCCCCAGGATTATGTGGCCTGTTATTAGCCCTATCATTAGTACAAGCCCAGACCTTCCGAGTGCAAGTAGACTCTTCGACCGTTTGGTGTCCCAGTTAAGCCATAAGAGCCTAGTATGGTTGCATGTACTCATACCATGCCACCTGTTATTAGCTTCATTGGTGCATAGCTCCTTGAGTTTGAGCTTGCTTGCAGCGAGCGGCATACCTAAACCTTTCCACGACGTTGAAAGTGGAGCGGATGTGCCCTCTCTAGCAAGTTCGTCCGCCATCTAATTTCCCGGTATGTTACATTGTCCAGGCACCCATGCGAGGAGTATGGCAAATTGCTCAGCCATCTCGTTTAGAGATCTGCGGCAATTTTTCACTGTTCTGGATTTGCATATGACAGACCGGAGCGCTTTCAGAGCAGCCTGGCTGTCTGAGAAAATGTAGACTTCCTTGCATTCGTTTCTCCTTGCCTTCAAGGACTCAATCGCCTCCTGTATCGCTGCTACATCCGCCTCTCCTACGTAAGTTCGCTCAGAATTTTGCCATACTATGGTTTAGATTACTCTTTGATTCTATTGACACTAAAACATCCTTTAATTACAGCTCTGAAGAATCTGTGGATTGCATTATCATAAACATTTCGCTGCTAATATCAGACTTTGAGCTGATTAGTCGTCGTTATTGGGAAGCTTTAGCGAATAGTTTGCGCGCCTCAATTGTTAACGATGTCACAGTGATACAAGAGTTCTTGCAAAGCTCCTTGCAATTTCTAAATAATGTGCCCATGGATGAGACGACGATTACAGCGTCGGGTATGAAGTACGAGAAAATGATGAGCGAACTACCCAAGGTTAGTTTTCAATTATACCACAACCTTAACTTCCTTCTAGCCATTAACAAATAACATTTCATCCTCTTAGATAACCGAAACACTCGAGTCAGTCAAAAGCAAAGACTCTTGCCTGGCTGGCTGGTGCAAGGAACGCGTTACCGCGCTCTCCAGCATACTCTTACAATGGGAACGCCTCCAGCCGCTAATTGAGAATCATGCTGTCATACTACAACGTCAGGTCGATATGATCAAAGCACAAGCAAATGCACAAATGCAAAATTTACAAAATGAGGCTGAGAAATTCTTGCTACGCTGGGAGTCCACCATTGCAGAGCTCGAGAGCAATGATAATGCCACGCTCGATGTCTTCAAGGAGCGCAAAGAACACTGGCAACAAATACAAACGAAGAAAGCGCAACTGCTTGAGGAATGTGAAAAATTTAATATGTCTTTCCCTGCACACATGCTCGCCACCTTCACCGAGATTGAAGATAAGATGAAAACACAAGCGCTGCAATGGGAAGTCTATGAAAGCTATCTCAACGAGCTGAATCTCATTATCGACGAAGAGTGGGCCATCTATCGACGACGCCCATATGTCTTGAGTGAATTTCTACAAAAATGGGACAGCAACGTGCACGCCTCCATCGATTTGCCTTCGCAGCGCATACGCCAATATGTAGAACAATTGAAAAATGTGATGCCAATTCTGCAGCAATTGCAATCCGATACCTTGACAGAGCGTCACTGGGCGCGCATTTTTATGCTGTTGAAGCAGAATGAGTATCAAGCCACGACGAGATCATTGCATAATCTACGTTTACGCGATATTTTAATGGATTACAATGCTTTGCAGCAAGCCGCAACGGATATAGCGAATTTAGTGAAACAAGCCGCCTCGGAGCAGATAGTGCGACAAGCTTTAACCGAGCTGGATCAATGGTCTGTAACGGCTATGCTGAAATTGACAGAACATAAAGATTCAGCGGGTAATGCGCTATCGCTGATCAAGGATTACCAGGAAGTGTTGAATAAGATTGGTGATAATCAATCGTTATTGCAATCGGCGAAAAATTCAGCAGCATTTGAAGCATTCTCAGATCAGGCAGAGCTGTGGGAGAGTCGTTTGAATACGCTGGATACGCTGTTAACTAGCTTGAGTCAGTCGCAGCGGCGGTAAGTGATAGATGAGAGTGTAATTGGCCTACAGTAACTTGAGCTCTTGCGCATTCATGCTTTTCGAAGATATTCGATATGTATTTTTTGCTCGAATCGAATCTATAGTAATAATTGAATATTATCTATATTTTTTTAGTTGGGTTTACTTGGAGCCCGTCTTTGGCGCTGGCACTTTGCGCAATGAAGAGGCGCTCTTTCGTCGCATCGACAAGGATTTTCGCTATGTCATGCGCGAAATACAAGCTGATCCGCGCGTCATCTCTTTGATAAAAATTAACAATATAACGAGTATCGTTAGCTCGTTGGAATCGCAGTTGGCGCGCTGTCAAAACAATCTCATGACTTATATTATGGTGAGTTAAAGCGAATCTCTAACCAACTTGCAATACAATATAACACTTCTAACTGCATAGATATATTTATTCTTCTTTGCACTTGCTTCTTAGGACAAACGCAATTCCTTTCCACGCTTTTACTTTCTCGGCGATGATGATTTGCTGGAAATACTGGGTCAAGCAACAAAGGATGCTGAAATTATACAAAAACATATCAAAAAGCTTTTTCCCGGCTGTCACAGTTTGGGCATTGTAAAGATAGGCGATTCATCATATACCATACAATCTGTACAAAGTGCTGAGGGTGATGTTTTAGAGTTGCGCGAAGCAGTGCCTATGCAAGGGCACATTGAGGTTGGTATGAGTAATGAGCCTAATATGCATGTACTTAATATTTAGGCAAGTGCGTGTCTGTGATTGTGAACATACCTACCTATGTACTAGAGCAGTGCCGAAATACTTCAAGCTAATCTTCTTTACTTAAAAGACTAGTTGCCCTCTTTTAGTATACCCGATTGGGGATGTCCATCGGTCTGTATGAAGTCTTGGAAATCGGTTTTGATATCGATCACGATTTAAGATATGATTTTGATTTCAATTTCTTTTTTGAATTCATTTCCCTTCGAACTCGATTTCGAGTAAATTTTCGTTTTCAATTGTGATTTCGTTTTCAAACTCGATTTCATTTGCGATTTTGAATTTTATTTTGATTAATTTTTGTTTTCGAATTCGATTTTCCTTTGTTTTTAGTTTCGATTTCGTTTCCTTTTTTGAATTCGATTTCGATCACATTTACAATTTTTTTTTTCGAATTCGATTTTCATTTGCATTTTTTTTTTACTTAGTTTTCGATTTCGATTTTGAGTAATTTTTCGATATCCATTTGTTTTTCAGGTCGATCCCGATCTCATTTTCGAACTCGATTGGTTTTTTTTTTAATTCGATTTTCATTTGCTTTTCGTTTCAACTAAGTTTTCCTATTCGATTTCCTTTCTGCTTACGATTTGATTTTCGAATTCAATAGCCAATTGTCTTTCGTTTCGATCTCGGTCTCATTTTCGAACCAGCTTTCTTTTATTTCGAATTAAATTTCCATTTGTCTTTCGTTTCGATTTGGATATGATTTCCGAATTCGATTTTATTTTTTCTCGATTTCGATTATATTTTCGAATTAAAATTTCCATTTATCTTTCGTCTCGAATTCGGACTCATTTGCGAACTCGAATTTTTTTTTCCGAATTCGATTTTAATTTCATTTTCGTTTCGTCTTAGTTTTCCAATTCGATTTCCTTTCTGCTTACGATTTTATTTTCAAATTCAATTTCCATTTTTCTTTCGTTTCGATCCCATTTTCGAACTCGATTTCTTTATTTTTCGAATTCGATTTTCATTTGCTTTTCGTCTCGACTTAGTTTTCGATTTTTTTCGAATTCGATTTATTTTCTTTGCACGATTTTATTTTCGAATTCTATGACTGTCTTTCGTTACGATTTCGTGCTCATTTTCGAACTCGATATCTTTTTCTTTTTTTTCAAATTCGATTTTCATTCGGTTTTCTAATCAACTTGGTTTTCGAATTCGATTTTTTTTCTGTTTGCGATTTTATTTTTGAATACAATTTCCATTTTTCTTTCGTTTCGATCTCATTTTCGAACTCGATTTCTTTATTTTTCGAATTCGATTTTCATTTGCTTTTCGTCTCGACTTAGTTTCCGATTTTTTTCGAATTCGATTTATTTTCTTTGCACGATTTTATTTTCGAATTCAATGACTGTCTTTCGTTACGATTTCGTGCTCATTTTCGAACTCGATATCTTTTTCTTTTTTTTCAAATTCGATTTTCATTCGGTTTTCTAATCAACTTGGTTTTCGAATTCGATTTTTTTTTCTGTTTGCGATTTTATTTTTGAATACAATTTCCATTTGACTTTGGTTTCGATTTCAATCTCATTTTCGAACTGGATTTTATTTTTTATTTTCGAATCTGATTTTTTTCTCTTCGTTTCGTTTCAGTTTCAATTTGTATTTCGTTTTGATTTCGGTCTCATTTTCGAACCAGCTTTCTTTTATTTCGAATGCAATTTCCATTTGTGTTTCGTTTCGATATGATTTTCGAATTCGATTTCATTTTTTCTCGAATTCGATTATATTTTCGAATTAAAATTTCCATTTATGTTTCGTCTCGATTTCGGACTCATTTTCGAACTCGATTTTTTTTTCGATTTCGATTTTAATTTGATTTTCATTTCGACTTAGTTTCAGATTTTTTTTTATTTTGGATTTCTTTTCAATTTCGGTTTATTTTTTCGAATTCGAAATTTATTTGTTCTTCGCTGCAATCTCAATTTCGAATACTATTTTTGTTGTCGATTTTTTCTCAATTTGATCTAAATTGCTTTATCTTTGAATTTTATTTTCGAATTCTATCTCGACTTCTCTTTTCTTTTCGAATTCGATTTCCATTCGTTTTCTGCTTCTGTTCGAATTCATTCCTATTTTGCTTTGCATTTCGATTTCTTTTTCACTTTGAATCAATTTCGAACAAAATTACCCTATTCTGCCTCACAACAGCGTATACTTTATACGTGGCCAAACTAAACTCCAACTTTCTTACTCACATCCTCTTCCTTAGCATTAATTCTATTCTATTCAACTTTTTGTTTTTTTTATTTTCTTTGCAGGTTTGGCTCAATCACTTAGTTAGCTCTATACAAACTACACTCAAGGATGCGATATTTGAATGCCATTCCACGACAACAACAACAGCAACCGCAAGCGCCACTGCTGCTGCTGTCGAGACATTCACCGAATCAACGCTACGCAAATATCCCATTCAAGTTTTAAGCACAACACGCGCCATACAATTCACCACACAAACGGAGAAAGCCATTTTGGCCATGTCACTGCGAAAGTTGCATCAGACGCTCAATGCTGAAATAACACATTTTGCCAATATGAAAAACCAAACAAACGACGCATTGCTACAGATTAAATTGCGCGCTTTGCTCGTCGATTTGGTGCACTATGCCACGGTGGCGGAGGAGTTGCAGCGGCACAATGTGATGCATGTCAACGATTGGCATTGGTTGTGCCAGTTAAAGTACTATTTGGGTGGTGGTAGCAGTGGTGGTGGCGGTGTTGGGGGCCATTCAGTTGTTGTGCGTATGGTTTATGCTGAGTTCGAATACTCATACGAATTCCTTGGCAATCCCAATAAGCTGGTGAACACAAATTTAACACACAAATGCTATCTCATCCTAACGCAAGCCATGCAAATGGGTTTGGGTGGTAATCCCTTCGGGCCGGCTGGCACTGGCAAAACCGAATGTGTTAAGGCGTTGGGTGCGATGTTGGGTCGCTTGGTGCTGGTGTTCAATTGTGATGAGGTGAGTTGTTGTTGTTGTTGCTACTTTTATATTTTCTAAAACGTGGCAAGGAGCTGAAAGTGTGTGAAAGCACAAGATCTTAACACACACTTGCTTTCATCCGTTGCAGCGACAAAATTTCACTTCCCAAGTTTTGTTATGCAAATGCAATGATGACAATGATTCTCACTATTCACACACACACACACACACACACACACTCACAAACGCTTTCTTCTCTCCATTTTACTTTTCTTTGGTTTTCTTTAGAATGTGGACACTGAATCGATGAGCCTAATTTTAACCGGTTTGGCGCGTTGCGGCGCTTGGGGTTGCTTTGATGAATTCAATCGCTTGCACGAGGCGACACTCTCAGCCATTTCTATGCTAATACAACCGATACAGTTGGCCTTAAAGGATAAATTGGATGTGGTGCAAATTGGCGAGCGTAGTGTAAGTGCTGAGTAGATAACGGTTGTTGAATGTGGGTTGACAAAAAGTATACAATATCTATTTTACTTTTGTTAAGACTGTACTATAATAAGACGAAGGGGGGTAATAATAACCTTAAAGCTTATCTAGTCTTTATACATAAAATGAATAGCTAGTTGTTAATATCGAAAACGGCTTTACTGCTTTGAACAATTCTTAACCTATTTTGTTCATTATAGTTCTTAGATGATTTAAAGCTTTTTTAAGAGTTGCCACCTGTTTGAAAATTTCAATATAAGTAACCGATGCGATGAAGTAGGTATTATAATATACATAGGTTTTAAAAAACGGCTTTCAGTAACGAAAAGATTTATAAGGAGGGTTGCCACCTATATCAAATA
Source organism: Urophora cardui (assembly GCA_960531455.1). NCBI lineage: Eukaryota > Metazoa > Arthropoda > Insecta > Diptera > Tephritidae > Urophora > Urophora cardui. Next base: position 15,477,299 of record OY482674.1, read on the forward strand.
TTTAATTTTATTACATTGAACTTATAAATTGAATATTATTATTGAGCAGCACACTGAAGAGGCTTAAGAAATAGTTTATTATCGAAAAGATTTTTAAGAAGGGTTGCCACCTATTTAAAAAATTTAATTTAATTACATCAAACATATAAAATAATTACATTGAAATTATAAATTGAATATGTTTGGGTAGCTGAAGGGCTTAAGAAAAAGTTTATTATCGAAAATTTGTTTAAAGAGTGCTGCCACCTAGTTCAAAACTTTCATTTGATTACATTGAAAATATAACATTAGATAATATTACAATATGGTTAGCACACGGAAGAGGTTTAAGAAAAAGTAGACTATCGAAAACACTTTTTGAGAAGTGCTGCCACCTAGTTCAAATTTTGTATTCAACTAAATTTGTAAAATAAATTGAATATTACAATATAGCTGTCAGAAACAGACTTTTAAGGTTTGCAGGCCAAAATATTTTTTTATAAGGGTTGCCACTTAGTCCAAAAATATATGTAACCCACTTTATAAATGCATTTTTTGAGTGGCTAGCACTTTAATTGATAAGTTAAATTGAAAATTACAACACGTGCACTATACTGAAGAGCCGTAGAAATGTTTTCAGTAAAAAATTTTTTAGAGCGTTGCCACCTACTTAAAATTTTTTTTTCTCAATTAATTTAAGCGAAAATTCAATATTATAATAAGAATCTGAAAAGCAATAAGCTTAAGAAAGCTAGCAGTTAATATTTTTTAAGAGACCCTGCAGTAAAAATCCGCAATGAATCCTTAATGAATCACTGATGCAATTCACCTATGACGAGGAGGCATCAGTGAATACTTTCATATAAAGACTGATGAATTTTTCATATAAATGGTTTGCTTTCCTCAGAAAAAAAAAACAAAAACAAACAAAAATATACTGAGTTATGACGACAGTGATGAATATTCAACAAGGAATCATCACTGATCCTTCAGCAGTGAAACAAATTTACTGCAGGGGAGTTGCGACTTTTTTTCAAACTTTCTCAATCTATTATATAAAAATGAATGTGTGTGTGTATGTGTGTGTGTGTTATTTATGGACTCCCAAAGTAATCAACCGATCTTTATGAAATTTTCACAGTAGATTCATATGGTATATGCGCTGGTGATAGGGTATACAGACTTTCGGAAAAGTGGGAACTTCCCGGAATATGGGCCCAAATGTGGACCCAGAGTGACCCAGCAAGTCTTTGAGCAATATTGGTATCAAATGAAAGGTGCTGAGCAGGCCTTCAACATAGAGTTATTTTCATTGAGATGCCTAGGCCGGGTCCCGAGATATGGGTCAAAACGTGGACCCGGATGACCCCTGAATATTTCCGAGCGATATTGGTAGCAAAGGAAAGCTGTTGAGGAGGACTTCAACAAAAAGCTCTTTAAATAGTTACACCTACATAGGCTGCTCCCCAAGACATGGGTCAAAGCATGAACCGGAATGAACCCTGAATGCTTCCGAGAGATATTGGTAGGAAATGAAAGGCGTTGAGCAGGGCTTCAACCTACAGCTTTCCCAGAAATGGCTCAAATAGTGGGCCCAGGTGGTGATGGATGGTCTCGGCAATGTAAAGGTAAAGGTAAAGGCAAAGGTAATGGTAAAGGTAAAGGTAAAGGTAAAGGTAAAGGTAAAGGTAAAGGTAAAGGTAAAGTTAAAGGTAAAGGTAAAGGTAAAGGTAAAGGTAAAGGCAAAGGTAAAGGTAAAGGTAAAGGTAAAGGTAAAGGTAAAGGTAAAGGTAAAGGTAAAGGTAAAGGTAAAGGTAAAGGTAAAGGTAAAGGTAAAGGTAAAGGTAAAGGTAAAGGTAAAGGTAAAGGTAAAGGTAAAGGTAAAGGTAAAGGTAAAGGTAAAGGTAAAGGTAAAGGTAAGGGTAAAGGTAAACGTAAAATTAAAGGAAAGGGAAAGAGAAAGGTAAAGGTAAAACTAAATGAAAAAGAAAGAGAAAGGGAAATGTAGAGGGAAACCCTCACTATAACATAAAAATTTTTTCGTCGCTGCGAAGCGGGACGGGTATCTGCTAGTTATATTAATAAAAAATTAATTGGATTTCCACTCATTTCACAATTTCAATTCAATTCAATGGCATAATTTGTAATAGGCAAAAAACTTTAAAAAAATCTTAAGAGGAAACTTTTTTTTCCTCTTAAGATTTTTTAAGGTTGCCACATATTTTGAAAATTAAATTAAATTTTCGATAAATTCATTAGGTACAAAATGATGACCAAAACTAAAAGGGCTTAAAAAATCGAAAATATGTTTAAGGAGAGTTGCCACCCATTACATTCGCTAAAATAAACTACGGTCAAAAGTTTCAGTATGCCATTTTTTGCCACCTATTTTGAATGCAAAGCAAGTTTCAATGATGAATAATTATTTAATACTCTCTACATTTAACTTCCCTCTCTTCTCCCCCATCGCACCAGCAGACCAAACTTGATCACCATTGCGGTATCTTCGTCACCCTAAATCCAGCTGGCGCCGATTATGGTGGTCGTCAAAAGCTGCCCGGCAACATACAAGCACTCTTTCGTCCCATCGTGATGCAACAACCAGAGCCATTGGAAATTTCACGTGTCATGTTGTTTGTAGAGGGATTTCAGCATGCCAATGAAGTGGCCGAACGTATTGTCGAACTTTTCGATTTGTGCACAAAAATGTTGTCCGTACAACGTCATTACGATTGGGGTTTAAGAGAGTTGAAAACCATTTTATTAGCTTGTGGTGCGGAATTGCGTGCACAACTACTAACTAACAAGGGCAAAAACTCCAAAAACAAAGCCACCGCTGTTGGAGATGTTGCTGTTGATGGGGATACTGACACCCCCGCGGGTGTTTTAAATATGGAAATGTCAGTTGTGGTACGCATGTTACGTATGTCCATTCTTTCCAAGTTGCAACAGCACGATGTGGCACACTTCGATATGTTGCTGGCAAACGTTTATCCGGAAATTGGAAAAGTCACACATAACAAATCCGTGCTGCATAAGGCATTAGTTGAAGCGAGTGCCAAACTTGGACTCTGTTCGAGTGATATGCAAATTGCGAAAGCGCTACAATTGCATGAACAGCTCAGCAAACGTATGGGTGTGGTGGTGGTGGGTCCGCCCGGGTGTGGCAAATCAACAGTAATCGCATTGTTAAGGCAAGCTTTGATGATGATGACACCGACGACGTCAACACCAACAACACAAATTCGTTTGCACACAATAAATCCAAAGTCGATGAGTCGCATACAACTGTTGGGCCGTCTTGATCCCGAAACGCGTCAATGGATGGATGGTGTGTTGACCAATACGGCTGTATTGGTAAATGCGGAACCCGCAAATGTGCACTCGTGGATTGTGTGTGATGGCAGTATTGATCCAGAGTGGATTGAAGCTTTAAACTCGGTGTTGGATGACAATCGGTGAGTAGATAAGTAAATGTAAATGGAAAACTTAGCCGTTATAATGAAGTGCAGCAAAGGGATGGTAATTGGATGGAAATAAAGGTGAATACTATTTAGCATACATAGTGATATGAATATCGGTTGCGCTGATATTGATAAGAGGTGGAAGAAAGGAAATAGGCCGCTTCGCCAGCACTTCCATGCTACTAGCTACAATAAAAATTGTTCTTAAGCTCACGTAATGTAAAGATGATAGGAATAGAAGTTTCAAATGAACAAAAAACGGAAGTGTAGTTACTTTAGGAGTGGAGTCCAATCCCTGTCCGTATACCCTCTTTTATATTAGCTATTTTAGGTTAAAATACGACTCATTCAGTGGGTTCCTTATCTGCTGCTGATGGGGGTGGTCTCTACCTAACTATTGCGTAGTTCTGATAACAATCGACAAAGTGCTGTCTGTGAATTTGCCATAAAACTTGCCAGAACTCCGTTATTTCTAAAAAGGTTGACACACTTTTTGACAAAAGTAGCTGAGAAACGTCGTGGTTTAAATAAGGTTTGCCTCATTTTGTAAGTGTACAATTACGATATTACCCACGGCGAAGGGGTAGGGCTGTCGAAGTAAAACATAAAACAAACTAAGCTGTTTTGATTGTGCTCATCACCTTTTATCTATGTAGACAGCTTCCCTTAATTGTTATATTCCACTTCTGAATTATTAGCTATCCTCATTGCTGAAAAATTGCTTCCCATTGATCTTATGGGTATGTTCAGAAACGCAGCATGAAACGCAACAGCGGCAGTAATTCTTTTTTTTGATGATTGTGATGAGCGACGCTTCATGCAAAATTTACGTTTATGAACGCTCTGCTCGCACTACAAAAGCAGGTTGCGCTTCAAACTGAGTTTCTGAACAGAGCCTATATTAAGTCTAAAACACTCTATTCTTGATTCTTGTATCTATTTAGGCAGCTTCCTTTGACTGTTATATTCCACATCTGAACTATTAACTATCCTCATTGCTGGAAAATTTATTATCATTCATCTCATAGTTAGATTAAAATACTTTATTCAAGTTGAAAAAAATTATTTATTTTTGCATAAATGCGAAATATGTATGTATGTAGCTGCAGCATAGATGATCTAACTTCTAATTTATTCGTATATATTAGACTGCTGCATGAATACATTCATATGTCCAAACGAGTAACTCGTTTGGTTTTCTTGTAGTGAAGTACAACAACTCGCTTTATTATGAGAACTATACTACTCGTACACGAACCACAATGAATAGTGTGCGTACACTATCCGATCACCATGAGACATTGCTGTACTGCTCAGAAGTACACGAATACACAGAAAAGACAGTTGTATACAACTGTTATACAAATTTACACTTGTACAACAACAGCAGCAACAAGCGTGTATGCACAAGCAAAAGATAAACTTACGCTACAATATTTTAGCTATGTACTTACGCATATGATTGTACATTTTTTGGCAAGAAAACTCTGCAAAAATCGTTGCATTATTTTATTTTATTAAGTCAATGTTTCAAGTAAGTATGTACATATGTAGGTATATGTGCATTTAATAAAATTATTGCAAAAATGAAGGTTGAAAATTATATGTAGATATCTACATAAAAAATTTTAGTTTACATAGCACCATTGGAGTGAAGAAACATAATTTTATTAAAGTGGCTCGGATTAGAACCAATTACACATCGTTTTTCCGACAGCAAATTTTTTGCCGAAGAAAAGGTTCTCTCAGAAGGAGCACTACTAGCGGGTGTAGATAATATTCTGCAACTCACATTGAATAAAAGTGGGAACTGTAGTTTATTTGTATCCCCCCATTTCAATACATCGAAACCATCGTGGTATGATACAGTCATATTTTCGTATCGTTGGAGCTCATTCAAAATATTATCACCAGGTTGTATTAGAATGGAAGGGGGATCAATAAAAGCTTGTAGGAGTTCAGCTTCGCGTGACCTACGATCTGAATTTACAAAATTAGTTTGATCGTCAACGTTATTCAAATTTATATACATTTCCATTAATTTTTTTATTTCCATTTTTACCAACACTTTTTCGTCTTCTGAAAACTGTACAAGCTTTTTAGCTGGTGGATATAAAAATAAAGCCATTTTGTGAATTATGGATAAGTTTTTTTCCACTGTGTCCGTTAAATGAGTAAGTAATTTGGTTTTTAAAGATTTTATAATATCTAGGCCAGACTCAGTATGCACACAAGCTGTTTTTAAATGCAGAACATGAACAAAAGTCAAATGAAGAGTTGGGTAAGATGATCCTTCTAACTTTTCCGATGCTTCGGCAAAAATTTTTAATATGTTAGCTACTTCATTGGCATGCATTAAATTTATATCGCTAATTCTGTTGAGTTGGTTTTTTTCTGTTAAAATATTAATTATTTCATTCCAATTTGTTCCTACTGAGTACAATAAATTATAAATTGTGTTCCAGCGTGTAGATGAAAAACTCTTCAAAGAAATGTTCAGAAGGGAATTACTGCCAGATGTTTTAAAATACTTCACCAGCCGCGTACATCGGCCACACATCTCAGATATTTCCGGTAGCTCCTTAATTGTTTTTTCAACAGTATTGTGCAACAAATGGTTTATGCAATTTATGTGGTCATTTTGGTTAAAGGCTGCCACCATATTTTTTCCTCTGTCCGTTACGGTAATAACTTTATTGGTCAATTCGCAGGCGAAAGTATTCAGCACGTCGTATACTTTATTCCTAATGTTTACGCCTGCAAAATATATTTAGGTATGATATTAATTACTATCAATGATCGGCTACCAACAAGCTAAGCTTGTTACATGAGGTGGTCAGTTTGTACTATCTAATAGGGCTTTTACATGATCAAATCATTTGTTTAAATCGCGTGTCTGTGTTATTTGACGATTTGGCATACGTTTACGTAATGAAGTATATATGATATATTACATATCGACATTTCCAAACAATATTGTACTAAGTTGACTTAGTACATTTTCCCGTTTTTGGTGGTTTCATGTATAACGTGTCTTAATTTGGATGCTGTCAAATTTTGGTATTAATCGGACAATCCAATCAAAAGTTATAAGCAAAAGTGTACATATAATACAACTCGAGATTTGTACAGAATAAAAACTTCGAGAGCTTGCTATGGAAAACCACGTGGCAAATTTTTTTTCTTACGGTTTTATATAAAGCGTGCCGTAACTTTGATATTGTCGAGTTTTGGTGTTGATCGTCCAATCCAAACAGAAGTTACAAGTGAAAATATACTTAGCATACAACTGAAATTTAATACCGAGTTTAAAATTTGAGAGCTACTCCTGCGAAACACAGTTTTCAGACTTAGTACAGTATTGTTTGGAAGCTTCGATATTATGTACTTACTTGTGCAAGAATCACCCTGCATGGATTTTATTCCTAGTAGTACATTTACTAATTTCCCTTCTATTATATAATGCATTGTTAAACAGACAAATGAAGTTCGATAGTAGCTATCCGTCCAAATATCTGATGTAAGGCCATATCCAATATTCTTTATTGTTTGAATTTGACTCTTTAGATTTTCAAACTGTATTTTATACCAACTTTCAATGTTTCTGGAAATTGTAGTTGAGTGGGGAAGTAGTGTTTCCAAATTAACATTATGGCCAAATTTGGCACCAACACTTATTAAAAACTCGGCAAATTCCTTTAAACCGGAATCTCCAACAATTCTAAAAGGTCGGCAATTTTCTACACTCCATTTGGTAATTGTTTTAACACACTTTTTTTTTCGTTTGCATATCAACCTCGATTTTTTCTTGTGGACTACAGTCATTAATTTTTGAACTGGTATAGCACTTATGTTTAACTAAGTTTCAAGTGCTGTTAGTTTTAAAAGTAAGTATAGTTGTGCACATTCGACAAGCTACAAAGTTTTCTATCTCCGTGCAAGATTCATTAAGAATTTTTCCGAAAGTCTCCCACACTTTGCTTCGCCCTTTTTTTCACTTATTTTGTAAGAGCCACTTATAATATTTTGTTTGATAGAATTTCTATCGTAAACCGTCCTATTTTCCATTATTTATTAAAAAATAAGTTTGCGTAAACGTCCTGTTATACCGACACGGCGAAATAAACTGATATTCTATTTTCTAGTACGAATAGCACTGTAGTTGGAAGCAAAAACTACGCAAATGCAACTTGTACGTATGTATCTTTCCAATACTCTACTACAAACGTACAAAAAATATGTCTCATACAAGCGAGACAACTCGTGCACTCGTGTACTATCCAAACGAAATGAAATAAATAAGCGAACAAACGAATAGAGAACTGTAGCAACAGCTATCAAACTTGTACTTGTATTACCACTTCTCATTTGAAATGAGTACGAGTAGTACAGTAGTCAAAAGCAAAAGCAAAAACTACACGATTCTGCACTTGTATGAATGTCTCATTGCAGCGCTCTAGTATATATTCAATGAAGCACTTACGACTGCGCTTATGAACTAAGCTTTAAACATATCGCACCCTAAATCATAAAGTGGCACAACTCAAAATTCAAAAATTTTCAGGAGCCAAAAAACTTTTTTTCATTACAAGCAATCGTATGGCAAAGGGCCAGGTATAATGGTTATTTTTCGGTCGAAAGAGACAGTTATTCAAAAGTTTTTTTTTTTGGCAATCGCTAGAGATATGTTTCGTATACCCGTTTATGAAAAAAATCGATTTCGAAAAATTTTGAGTTGTGCCACTTTTTGATTTAGGGTGCGATATATAAACTAAAGTTTTAAAATAAAAAAAAAGTTAAAAAGAAAATAAGAGATGTGTTACATATGTATTGCCATTAAATATTACTAAGCAGTCATGAGCTAGTTAATACATACAAATGTGTTATGTGCATATGCATTAAAGTGCATAAACATTTTTAAAAATAAGCTTGCCATAATCACATTTTTTTTCTTACTTCTAAAATTTCCTTATAAGCATTTTTATGAAGGTGGGTGCATTTGTGTATATTTGTTTTATAATTTATTAAAATCGAATTTGTGAAATTTTTGCATGAATATTTATAAAAATGGTTTTTTTGAGGTTAAAATATAAAGGACACTAGTGAATCAATTGAAATCAACACTTTTGACAAACTTAAGATATTACTTATAGGCGAACACTTAATACTAACGCAAGCTAATAGAATTGCATGTAAGAAAATACTTTTTTTTTTAATAAAAAAAAAATTGCATTTGAGTTTGTTTAATGTTTATTCAGCTGCACTTAATTTTTGTTTGTTTTTCTTTAAACATTATGAACCCTTATTAGCGCCATAATGTTGCTGCAATTGTTGTTGCTGCTGCTGCTGTTGTTGATGATGCTGATGCAAATGGTGATTAGCTGACGACGATGGTGGAAGCGGCAATGGCACATGTGCGGCACGCATCTGTGACATATGCGCTTGCGGCGCTGACATATGTTGAAATACGCTGCACTGCTGTGCTGCTGCTGCTGCTGCATGCAAGTGATGGGCGGCATGTGAGACATGGGCATGCGCATGCGCATTTTGAAAATGATGTGGCGCCGCTATAATATCGGTGGATGTATGCAATATGATTTCCGGCTCGATTATTGCTATATCACGATCATCAGCAGCATTATTGCTGGCCGAAGAACTAGTTAAAGCGCCACCAACACCAGCGCCACCGCCACCTCCACTTCCATGTCCACTTGCTGCACTGCCCGGTGACTGTGTTGATGACGATGCAGTTTCGGCATTAAATTCTTGCTTAATTCCTGTATTATACTCTTGTTTGATGGCATGATACTCCTGTTTAATGCCATTTGTTTGATATAATGAAGCGCTCAAATTTTGATGTAAAATGGGATGGCACAATTGCGGCATTAAAGCCACACCGGCTAGCGGTAGCGGATGGTGATGTGAAAAATTTGGTGGTGGATAGAGTATAGTTTTATTGAGTTGCGTGTGCATGTGTGCAGCCACGGGATGTGGCTGGTGGTGTTGATGTGCTAAATTGTTTACAATTGTTGTGGGTGGTGTACTAGATATTGCTGCCGCTGCTGTTGTTGTTGTTGTTGCATGAGTATGGCTGTGGTTGTTGCGATTATTATTTGCTGCCGTTGCTGCATGACTTGTTGAATTGCTGTTATGATTGTTGTTAGCTGGTGTAGTGGTGACACGTTGTTGTAGACCAAGACTAGCTAATTGCGCCGGTGTGCCGTCGCGACTTGCATTGCTGCCGCTGTTATTGTTGGGCGGCAATTGTGTACTATCTGCTATAATCACCTCCGGTTCGACTACAGGCACTGTTGGTATATGTACAAAATTCGCTTGCAGCGTTGACGCCGCTGACGTCTCATCGCTAATTAATCCCTTTTTGCGTTCTTTACGTAGCTTATCGCGTAGCTTTTCTAGCTGACGGAAAGCTTCGTTGGCACGACGCGCTTTCTTGCGATCACGATCGCGTTCCTGTTCCATGCGTCGATATTCGGGATTTTGACGTTTCATGCGTTTGCGTTCGCGATCGCGTTCACGCATTAGCATTTTGTTGCGGGCCTCTTCCTCGGGGGTGAGCTGGAAAGGGCAAAAGGAAAAATTGTATTACCATTAGCAGTTATTTCGATTTTTATAAATGTTTTAAACACGATATATGCTTCTTTCTTGGTTATTGAGTTGAGTTGATTGATACGGTACAAAGTGAAGGAACGAGTCAATTTATTTTTTTTTTTTTGATTGTGATTGATTTGATTGTGATTTTGCAACGTTGACGATTCTCTCGATTTTCTAAACATCTCGGACTTGCTCATCATTAGAATAAATTGATAGAAGATTGCGGGCTTTAGATCTTATCACGTCGGGTACGACCTTCTTCAAAAATTGAAAGTTACAAGTTTTCTTGAAAGCTAGAATATACCCTCTGTTCAGGCTAATATAATCACAGAAATCCAGTATTTTCTGTGGAGATTCTCCTACTAGGAATTGTCTTAGCACCTAATCGCCATCTTCCTGGCGAGGCTTTCTTTATGCTCGTTGTCCTCTATGCTTCTAGGGCCTAGTACCGGGGCTAATAGGATTGATTGATGATTTGCTAGGCTATTTAATCCGTCATTGTTCGCCGGTCAAACAAATCCCTTGGATTATCTCTAACGCCTAAGTTTTTACCAATTTTTGCTTAATTTATTGCATTTCAGATTGCTTACACTACCTTCGGGTTGGCGCATACAATTCGGCAATAATGTGAATTTCATTTTTGAAACCGATAACGTACTGCACGCCTCACCAGCCACCATATCGCGTATGGGCATAGTCAGCATGAGGTAAGATACTATACATAAGTTAGCGAATCGGATTCTAAAGATTTGAAGAATCAACGCGGAAAAATATATAAAAATAAACTCTGATTTTAAAAACAGAAACTCTGCTTTTCAGCGCTGCAGACTTTCCACAAGCACAAATACTCGAAACAACGCTAGCCAAAGAGGAATTCGGCGATTTGATACACAGCTATATTGAGGAGCAATTTAAACCAGCCGCCGAGTGGTTGGAAAGAGAGTATTTATAGTAAGCAAATTATCAGAAATAAAAACAACAAAAGGCAGCTAATATTTTCTTCTTTCACCTTCAAACAGCTGCCTGCCTGCGCTCAATACATGGTCACTGCTACGCGCTCTGCTACTAAACGCGCGCTCGGCGCAAAGTCGCGATGAATTTTGCATAACACTTTGTCGTGTTTTAATTGGTTTTTTACCAACGGAACGACACAATGAGCTGGCAAATTTTATATTTGAACGCGCAAATATTTACATCAACAATACAAATCACGCCGAGTTGGCATATTTTAATGAGGCACGTGGTGCCATAGAGTTTTATGAGTCGGACGTTGGTGCGCTTGCAGCCGCTGGTGGCAGTGGTAATGGCGTGTCACTTATACAAACTGCGGCTGTAAAATCATATTTAAGCACTTTGCATAGCTACTTAAACGCACCGGTCAATACGCCATTTTTGCTGGTCGGACCAGCGGGTACGGCCAAGACTTTGCTTTTGCAGCAGGCAGTACAGGAATATGCTGGTTATGATTTGGTTGTAGTTAATTGCTCAATGCAATTACAGCCAGCGTATATTTTGCATTGTTTGAAGCAGGTGAGGAAGACTTGCTTTTATTTTCATTTATCTACTTTTATTTCTCTTTATAGCCACTACTGTTTTTGTGTTTATAACCACTAGTGTGCTCAGAGGCTTAAGCATTTCGCTGTGGTGAAAATTTTAAAATTTCACCACTCGCGCTTATAATTCTCACTTGTTTGAACGCTATAAAACATCTTTTAACACTCTAACTTTTCAACAGAACTGCGTCACGGTGAGTGGGCTGCGTGGTCGCGAATTCAAGCCGCGTCAAATGCGTGTCATTTTGTATCTCAAAAATCTCGATCTCTGCTATCGCGATGCTTGGGGCACCAGCGAAATTATGGAGCTACTCTTACAGCTAATACAACGTGCCGGCTTCTATGCGGATAGCAATTTGGAATGGGTACATGTGAGTGGCGTACAAATTTGCGGTTCCATTTCACAGGAAAGCGGCGAAACTTTGGCTTTGCAGAAGTTGGCGCCACGTTTCTTAGCAGCCAATCAATTTCTGCGTGTTAGCTATCCAACGGATGTGGATATGTTGGCTATAGTGCAAAGTCAATTGGAACCGCTGCTAGCGAGTGGTGGTCACTTCAAAGCGGCGGCTGTCAATGTGCAATATGTGGTGGAGGGTTTAATGGATTTTTACAAAAAAGTGAGTACCTAAATATATATAGTGTACAAGAAAGTACAGCTTGCCATTCCCACGACCTAATGCAGGAAGGACTTGGCAATTTGTATCGGTCAATAGCTGTCCCTTTGGCCCCTTTTATTCCGCAGAACTTCCGTAAAGTGTTTTTGCCATTAATTTGTTTTTTTTTTTTCTAGCTACAAGCAACATTCACCGCTTCCGCACGCCACTGGGAGCATTATCATTTCAATTTGAAATTTATTATGAAACTTTTAAACAATCTGGCATATTATCCGGCTGATGCTTTCAATGAGGTACCTATCCCAACTCAAATATAACTTTCTTTCACCACTACATCTCATTTCCCATTCCCTTTGCAGTCTTTATGCGCCGAGCTACATGCCATGTTTGCCGATCGCTTGGCCAATGAGTCAGATGTGCATGAATTTAATGATATTTTTAAGCAAACAATGCGTAAATTTTATGTGCGAGAGGTAGGTGAACATTACTCAGTATTTTTTAGGAAAATAATCGATTTTTAAACTTCGCCTTCTTAGAAACTGTACTTTGTGCCCAAGCTGCCTAAGCACTGTGGCGAATTTCGCGCGTTGGCACACGATGAGTGGTTGGATGAAGTACAGAAGCAAGTAACCATATGCAGTGAGTAATAATGAGGTTTTTAAGTAAATAATATACCCAGCTGTGCGTTTCATAAGTTTTTCTGCTTAGCAATCATCAGTTTGAAGAATATGTATGAGTATAAAATGTGCAAAAACTCAGTTTCTATGAAGATTATAGAATTAGGATGAGCTGAAATGAAACATCTTAATCTTTAAATTCATCGTAGGGTATGTTAGTCCCAACAAAGATCTCAAAACAGCCTACTCAAACATGCAGGTAGAATCAATGAATTGTATAACTTTTCTAGCTTCTATTTTGGCCAAATCACTGAGATCATCGAAATCGAAATCGCAACTCATCCGGACATTTCCATATCAAAAGGCCTACAAGACTCTTCTTGCGACGGAAAATGCCGGTGGCGGTGCCGGAAACCGGATAGGTATTTTCTCAGACAGTCTGGGGTCTGTGACTGTATCATCAAGCCTAGCCGGGGGTATAGTGTATTTCTGATCTATGTGCAGGGGCACCGGGATATTCAGATAAATGTAATGGCTGATGAGCTAGCTAGGCAAGGCTCGGCTCTTGATATCGCAGAGGCGGAGGTTCTTGCGTCTCATCAAGGGCCGAATCTCTCGGCACTGGTTCGAGGCGTTTAAACCCAGATGTAAACGGTTGCGGGCCTGCAGAAGTCTGTGGCTTCATACAATGAGATGCGAACCTCAGCTAATCTAAAGATGGACAGGAGGGTTATTTTCCACTTAACTGCGGTATTCACAGGACTACAGATATCCACGCAAACCGATTGGTATTGGCCCATAACACTTTCTGTCGCAGCTGCAACCCTTCTGAGGCGGAGGAAGCTATGCAAGTGTCCTTCGCATGTCAAGGCAGAATGAAATTCCTAGCAAACTTTTCTTCCAACAACCTCTCGGAACTCAATGACGTCAGCCCTGAGAGACTTCTTAAATACTTAAACTCTACAGGATGGATATAGGTCGTAGTAATCGCCACTCTAACCAACCAGCCAACAAAGGGGATCCTAAAAATTTTAGCTTTTTAAGCCAAAGACATTTACACAATAGATGTTTTATAGTTTCTGATTCCTTGTGTCTCGAATAGTTACACAAAAGTCACTATAAGAAAGGCCAGGGCTTTCGGAGTGTTTACCAATTGTTAGGCTGTCAGCAATAAGGCCAACTGGGAGTGAGAAGTTTTCCCTAAATTAAGCAGTCCCTCAGTTCGAGTCGTGTTCCAGTTCGACCACATGGACCTTGAATGATTGCACTACTATACTTCTATCTAGCAATCGATTCTTCCTCAAAGAAGCCACTCAGAAAGAGATGTAAGAACAGACCCAATCGGTTTCGATGCAGCCTGACTGAAGGAATAGGTAGATAGATATATTAATAGAGGTTGATACGCACTGAGTCTATTCTGCCTCAAGCTCATTATAATAATTCCCCAAGGCCAATCTTGTACACAAGATTGAGTATTGCGGTTGACCTTAGGGGAGGTATGTGTCTACTCTCGAGCTTATGCTGCCCGAGTGTCCTCTGACTCCTTCTACATAGATATGGCAGTGCATTCTAGGAGAATGTGCTCAGCTTTCTCATATTCTATATTACAGAAGCGACGCAAACAGCTTTAGTAAATGCCAAGTCTGTGCATATGGCTTTGGAGTCTGCAGTGACCGGTAAGAAGTCCGGTCACGATTCTCAATTTGATTTGGGGAGATCCATTATCGCTTTGAACTGAGGGAATAAATAACTTAATTATTAGGCGTTTTCGATTCGCCATCGAACAAGCGAGGTCGCATCGAACAAAAATGTTCGAACCCATAATGAGTAGTAGCCATATTCGCTAGCTGGTCGATAAAAATTTCCCTCTGCTCGCTGCCATTCTCATATAAATTTTACCGAGAGAAATTTATAGCGAGCAGAGAAATTGTGAATCGAAAGCGGCTATTGTAAACGAGGATTTCCAAACGTAGTTCACCATCCATTCTGAATAGCAGAAAACCCCTACCTACTTGGAACAGGCTATAGGGGTACTCCAACAGGTAAAGGATTAATTTTGGCCCGCTTTAAATAGCGAAAACAAGAGGAAGATCGACTTCTTTTTATATATTTATTTATCTGAAATACTTATACAACTCATCTACCATCTAGATGCTGAATCCTTTGTCATCGAAGAACCCATCACCAGCGAACTACTCGATTTAGTAGCGAAAATGGCGCGTGTGCTGTCACGCGATGAGACACATTTGCTAGTGCTAGCCAGTGCGGGTGGACGATATATGGATGCGCTGTATGCAGCAGCTAATATGCAGCAAGCCAAAATTTGCATAGCACAAGGAGGCGTGGGTTATGGCATGACAGAGTTCTATAATGATTTGAAAATGGTAACAAAAAAATATCCCTTACAAAAAGGCTTCTATTAACCATCAAATCTCTCTCCCACGCACACAGGCCATGCAAGCGGCAGCCATTGAAAATCAATGCACTTGCCTGCTCATCGAACATTGTTGGCTAACATATGCGCCGGATATAATGAAACCCATCGAAGCGCTGCTACAAGGCAGCGAAATACTTGATTTATTTGGCGATGATTTGGAGTCCATAGCAAGTGCAATGAAACATGCAGCGCAGCTGGAGGGTTTTCAAGAGTCGATGAGCGCTTACTTTTTGAAAAGTAAGAAGAGAATTATCACAGCCAATATCTGAATATTTATATTTATATGACTTGTATTATTTCCTTGTCTCCTAACCAGAAGCCAAAAAGAATCTGCATTTAATCATTACCTTGGATCCATCAGCTAAGCTGGCAGTCAATGATTTATTTAGCAAATTTCCCGCTTTGTATCGTAATATGGATATGTATTTTGTACGTCCTGCCTCAACGGAAACACAAAATCAGCTACCAAAGCAATATATTGAGCGGCTGTGTGAGTCGCAGGGTAGCAAGGGTAACGTGCCGGTGTTCTCCTATTTCACCGATGCTGTGGAGACGTTGATCATACAACAAGCACCACAACGTTATTATCAATTGATACGTTCTTACTTTTTTATTTACAGCTATTTTGCAAAAGATATTAATAAGCGTTTGGAGAAATTACAGGTGAGTATGGGTTAGGGGGCTTAGAATATACCCGTGTTAAGGAATGCCTGCCGTAAGAGGCGACTGAAATCCACCGGCCTAGAAGGTTGATTATGGCCAATAAAATCATTCGCACGACAGTCGGGCTAGTGTCAGAAGGGACTAGTACCCGAGCGTCCTGATTTATGGGGCAAAGGACTGTCACATCCCCTACACTCCCCAAAACCTTCGGGGAATCTTGGTGGCTACAACAACAACAACATAAGAATTTGATTTAAGCAATTTGAAGGACTCGAATGCTAGTCATAAGCACGACAGACGATTCCAGGTAGCGGAAAGACTCGGGGTTTCCCTAATCATGCGCTGTTAAATCAGTGTAACTTTGCCTAGACAGATCTATGTACTGGTAAATAGATAGATAATAATAGGTGGATATATTGCACTGCTACCTTAGGCTATTTTGTGCCCTCCACCTCATCACATCACCTCCTCAAGTCCAATCTCATTCAATAACTCAAGAATTGAGGTCGGTCTTAGGTTTGGTATGTGGTTACTCTCCGGCTGATACAAGCCGAGTGCTCTATGCCTCCCAGATATTGCAGTGGATGCGAGGAGTTTGTGCATATGACTTTTGAGTCTGCAGTGACCTGTGGGAATACCCGTCATTATTCTCATCTTGCTTTTCGGGAGCTCCATTATCGCTTTGAAGCGCTTTTTGTTATAGCCTCCGAGTAAAAGCTTCGCCTGTCGTATACCGGATCTCATTTCCGTTTCTGTCCAAGAACCCATGCCAGAAGTATTGAGTTCCTAGCGCCAAGGTCGTTTGGATTATTTACATAGGCACTCTGGGACTAGTTAGGAGTTAATCGCACGCGACGCTAATAGGTTGAGTGCCGCTTGGCTATTACTCAATATAGTGATGTGCTCATCACAGTTTCCCCTTCGAATTTTTAGCTCTACATACTGACTGATGACGAATAATTCCGCCTGAAAAATGCTAGGAAAGCGACCCAAGAGTAAGGACACTCTGGCTCTCGGACTATAAAAATCGGCGCCCCTGCCATCTGGCGTTTACGAGTCAGTGTTTCTCAAATTGTATGTACTTAGTGATATCATCCCTGGGGTGCCAAGATATTGGGAGCTTTTCTCTCAGCTTCTCCATGTTTTGAGAAGTTATGGCCTTTCCCTTACCACTACCTTCCCTTGCTATGTCTAGAAGGGTACGCTTAAGTATTTGCTCAATATGGTACGACCTGTATATTTAACCGGCCTAGGACTGTAACACAGGCTGTAGAACTTGGACCCCTTCTGGGATTTTTTTTTGTCTTTAAAGGACAACAACGAAAAAGGTTATTATCCCAAAACCTAATTACCTTCTCCATTCAACCCCCCAGCATGGCGTCGACAAACTTGCCGCAGCGCACGCTGTCGTCGACACACTCAAATCCAACGCCACCGAACAAGAGGAAGCGCTCGCCGAAAAGCGCAAACTCGCCAATGATGCGCTGGAAATGATTTCCGCCACCATGCGTAGCGCCAACGATCAAAAAAGCAATATGTTAGAGCTGAAGAAGAAAGCACAAGCGAGCAGCGAACAACTAAAAGAGCGTCAAAAAGAAATCGAACAAGAATTGGCTGAAGTGGAACCGATATTGGCCGAAGCGAGTGCAGCAGTGGGACAAATTAAATCGGAGGCGCTCTCCGAAATACGTTCGCTACGCGCGCCACCCGAAACCATACGCGACATACTCGAAGGTGTGCTACGCCTGATGGGCATACGCGACACATCGTGGAATAGCATGAAGACGTTCTTGGCGAAACGTGGCGTTAAAGAGGATATACGTTCACTGGATCCAGCGCACATCAATCCCGATAATTGTGTGGCAGTGGAAAAGTTGCTGCAAGCGAAGGCAGATTCATTTGAAATGAAAAATGCAAAACGCGCCTCGGCCGCGGCAGCGCCACTAGCCGCTTGGGTGAAGGCGAGTGTGCGTTATTCGAAGGTCATACAAAGCATACGTCCGCTGGAGCGTGAACAAAATGAGCTAAAGCGCAATTTGAATGTAGCCGAAGGGGAAATGCAAACGCTGATGGTTGGCTTGGATGATGTGGATAATCGTGTGAAGCAGTTGTCGGCCAAATTGAATGCGTATACGCAAGAGGCGGCAGTGCTGGAGATCAAGTTGGAGGATGCGCGTCGTACGCTTAATGCCGCCGAGGTGTTGATAGCGAAGCTGAGCGCGGAATTTCATACGTGGAGTCAACAATTGGATGAGTATAAGGTGGCGCATAAAACTTTGGACACCAAATCGCTGTTGATTGCATTGGCCATTAATTATTTTTCGCATTTGACGCTGGAGCGTAGGAGGTACGTATGTTTGTTACAGACGTGTTTAAATTCTGATTAAAATTATTCATGATTAATTTTTACAGAATTTTTTATTTTAATGATTATTTTAATTGTCTTACATGAATCTGGCAATTAACAATCAATTAAATTACAAAAATAAAAAAATAATCATGATTAATAGCCATTAGAAAAGTAATCAAAAATAGTCATATTCAAATATTTCTTATTAGAAAAATAAAAATAATTATGATTATTTTTATTTTAATCATGATCAATAGCCATTAAAAAAGTAATCAAATATAATCATATAATCAAATTAATTAAAAAAATATAAAAAAATAATGATTATTTTAATTGTCTTTAAAAAATTATAGAAAATATTCTTGATTAATATTCACTAAAAAAAAAATAATCAGAAATAGTCATATATGTATTCAAATATTTTTTTAAATAATAAAATCGTGATTAATAGCCCTTACAAAGGTAATCAAAAATAGTCATATAATCAAATAATTTCTTTTAATTAAAAAATTACAAAAAAAATCATGATTAATAGCCATTCAAAAATAATCAGAAATAATCAAATGTTTCTTTAAATTAAAAAATTATAAAAAATAAATATGTTAATAGCCATTAAGAATATAAGCAGAAATAATCATATAATCAAATAATTTTTTTAATTAAAAATTATAAAAAGTAAATATGATTAGTAATCATTAAAAAAAATGATCTGAAATAATCATGTAATCGAATAATCTTTTTTAATTGTCTGATTAATTTTGATTGCTTGATTATATTTATATATTTAACTTTTAATTGCAAAACTGCTTTTAATTGATTGATTGATTTTAATTGCGTGATTATTTTCAATTATACGATTTTTGCCGTATGAAGAACACAGCGTGTGAGAAACATTTTTCAGTCAAGAATAAAAATAATCAATCGGCTAATTAATTAATATTGCAATTAAAAAATCAGAAATAAATGAAAATAACCAAATAATCATGCAGTTAAATTTTCTAATTAATCGATTAATTAATTAATCATAAAATTAAAATTCATAAACAATTTTATTGATCATGCAATTAAAAATAATTGAAAATAATCCAAATAATCATGTATTTAAAATTAATTAGCCTATTTTTAAACTAATCATGCAATTAAAAAAATAGAAGTAATTGAAAATAATTAGATAATTGTATCGCTTATGCAATTAAAAAAAAATCGAAAAAAGTAGAAATAATTCAAATATTTGAAAATAATTGAAAATAATCAAATAATGGTAGATATTAATCATGCAATTAAAATAACTAGAGTTAATTGAAAGTAATCAAATAATTGTATTAATTATACAATTGAAGAAAAGAGATAAATTCTAAATAATCAAACATGTTTATTAATCATGCAATTAAAAAATCAAAAATAATTTTATTAATCATGCAATTAAAAAAAATACAAATAGTAAATGAAATTAGTCAAATAATCATGCAATTAAAATTAATCGATTAATTAATTTATTTTTAATTTGATTAACAGTAGTCATTAAAAGTATGTTTTTAAAAATAAATGAAAATAATCAAATAATCATAAAATCATAAAATGAAAATTATTTAATCGATTAGTTAATTAATTAAAAACTCAGAAATAATTGAAGATAATCAAATAATTGTCTAAATCATGCAATTAAAAAAAATCAAAAATAGTAATTGAAATTAATCAATTAATCATGCAATAAAAATTAATCGATTACTTTTTTAATTTAATTAATATTTAACCATTGGTCATTAAAAGTATGTTTTTAGAAATAAATCAAAATAATCAAATAATCATAAAATGAAAATTATTTAATCGATTAATTTATGTACCTTTTAATTTAATTAACATTAATCATTAGTCATTAAAAGTATGTTTTTAAAATAAATCAAAATAATTCATATTCATTCAAAATGAAATTTCAGCAACTTTTGATTACGCTTCTGTTCACTTTAAATCTTCTTCTCATCACCCTCAAACAGCTTCAGCATGGATCGCTTACTCGCCGAATTACAACTCAAACCATTCGATTTGCGCAAAAGTTTGCTAACCGAGCAAGAACAAATCATTTGGGAGAGCATGGGCCTCGCGTCCGATGCGCAAATTATCGAAAATGCTGCGCTGCTGCGTCAAATGTTGGATTTGCCCTATGGCAGTTGCCCCATACCGCTGGTACTAGATCCCACAGAAACAGCTATTAACTGGCTAGAAGAGTATTTACGCACAAAGGGACGACCTTACGACATCACCACACAAAACAACGAACGTTTAAGTTATCAACTCGAATTGGCGGTGCGTTTTGGTAAAGTGCTGGTGGTGCGTGATTGTCAGCAGGTGCGTCCGCCGCTGCTGCAAATGCTGCAAGGGCGCTTTTATGTGAAATTTGGCAAGAAATTGCTGGAGGTGGGCACAAAAATGATTGATTTGCATGAGCAATTTCAGCTCATACTTCTTACAAAGAGCAATAAGTTGTGTATAGAACCGGAAAGCTTGAGTTTTCTCACGTGTATACCTTTTACGGTGACTGCCATTGGTTTGGCGGATCAGCTAATGTCGAAGGCAATCATTTTAAAGAATCCCGAGCTGGAACGCAAACGCATTGAGCTGTTGAAAAATGAGGGTGTGCTGTTGAAGCAACGCATTGAATTGGAGGATAAGCTGTTGGAAGAACTCTCCACAGCACAGGGAGATATACTGAAGAATGAGAAGCTTTTGAGCACATTGAATGAGGTGAAGGAGAGCAGCAATTTCATTGATAAATCGCTGAAGGAGAGTGCGCTTGTGAAGCAATCACTTTTAGCTGATTATACGCAACTGCGTGAACTTTGCGCACAATCGGCGAAATTGTATATAGAACTCGCCGCTTCATATGATTTGCCTGCATTGGCTTTTATACAACTTTTTCTCAACTCCTTTCAATTGGCGGAGGGACAACAAACATTGGCGAGATTGACGGCAAAGCCAGCAACAGGTCGCACAAGCGAACGAGGACGGGGGAGTCAGTCAGGTGGCAGGGCAGGAAGCCAGTCAGGCAGAGGAGCAGCAAGCCAGCCGGGCGGAGGAGTAGGAAGCCAGTCAGGCGGAGCAGCAGCAAGCCAGCCGGGCGGAGGAGCAGCAAGCCAGTCAGGCGGAGCAGCAGCAAGCCAGCCGGGCGGCGGTGTCTATGAACAATTGGTTTGCACGGCCTTTCAATATTTGGCGCGTTCACAAGCGCGCTCCAGCCATCTCACCTTGGCTTTGTATGTGTGCAAGAGCGCTTATGCAGAGCAAGTACCGGCGGTTGAATGGGAAATGTTTGTGACAAATTTTATGGTAACAGCAGATGCTAGTATTGGTAGTGTGGATATGCAAGCGCTGCAATTGCCGCATTTCATAAGCAAAGAGGCAGCGCTGAAGCTGCAAATGTTGCTGGCGCAAGTGCCACAGCTAGGCGAGCAGTTGCAGCTGCAAGATGAGCATGCATGGCGTGGATTTGTGTTAGATGGCGCACCACTTGTGCCGGGTAAGTGAAAAAAGCAAGTGTTTGTCTTCTCCACAGGCATTAATCTCAAATTTGTAACACTCTCTCAAATAGGCAACATTGCAAAACCCTTTCATCGCTGTCTCATCGTGCAAATCTTTCGCCCCGATCTTTTGTTCACCCAACTGCGTCGCACTGCCGCCGACATACTTGGCATATCACCGGACTCTGTAGTGCAACCCACTGTTGAGCAATTGGCGGAGGAAAACACCGATGAAAAACCCATTTTGGTGATAACACAAACTGAAAATGATCCAGGAACTGAAATACGCAATGCAGCAATTAAAAAAATTGGCTTAGAAAAATATATCGAGCTGTCAATAGGACGCGGCATGGAGCGACGCGCCTTGGAGGCCATACGTCAAGCAGCCGAAATGGGTAAATGGATATGCATCAAAAATGTGCATCTCGTACCCGATTGGTTGCCGGTGCTGGATCGTGAATTGGAATTGCTCAAGAAGACGACTGGTTTTCGTTTGTGGTTGATTTGCGAGTCAACGCGCGGTTTTAGTGAAACCATAACCTATAAATTTATCAAAATTTTATATGAATTTCCTGGTGGCATAAAACAGAAAGTGCGACGCATGTTACAAAATTTTATGCTTGGCGAATATCAAGGTCTCTCGAAAGAACCCAAGCTAGTTAAGATACGTTTTGTCATCTTCATTGTGTTGGCTGTGCTGCAAGAGCGACGCCAATTCATACCACAAGGTTGGTCTAAATACTATGAATTTGGTGAAGCCGATTTACGCGCAGCCATGGAGCTGCTACGCTGGTTGGATAAGATGACAAATAGTGGCCGCTGTGATTGGACAATTATGCAGCGTCTCTGCGAAAATGTCGCCTTTGGTGGACGCATTAATAACACTAGAGATTTGCAGGTGCTGCAGCGCTATTTGGAGGAATTTTGTTGCGCCGAAATGTTGAGCAATCGTTGGACACCTTTGAATAAGGGCGTAGTTGTGCCGACTAGCGCACAAGCGCTTGATTATATAAATGCAATTGCTAAATTTGCCGATACCGATGAGCCGGAGGTGTTTCATCTATCGAATCACACAAATATTAATCGGCAGGTGGAGTATGCAAAGGAAATTGTTAAGGAATTGCGCGCATCTTATTATAAAAAGAGTGTAGCGGCTGAAGATGCGACGATTGGCGAACTGGAAGACGGTTCAACGGATGTAAATAAATTGGAGAAGCAAGTTAAGCCGATTTTGGCGCTTTGGCGTAAATTGGCGGCGGTAAGTACCTATTAACTTAAGATAGTAATATGAGAATTGTTGTTGTTATTGTAGCAGCTAAAACACTTCCTAATAGTGCTGAGGAGCGCAAACGGAGTGGCTGTCTTTTGTCGTATATAAATACGAGGCATTCCCGTACCTAATTCCGATTGACGTGCGCACTGCGCACGACTAGGCAAGAGTAGAAAATAGTGTTTCTGCTACTACTAAAACAACAACAAAAACAAAGCAAAACATTAAATTTCATAGCTATTTCACATTTCTCTTTACTTTTTTCTTGCTAGAAATCAACCGTACAAAAGAGCGCTGAAGCTATAGAAGAGCTTGCCAACAAGGAAGCACTACCATGGCAACTATTTGTAATATCGGAGCTTAAATCAGCAGCAAAATCTTTTAAGGAAGTGCATCACACACTATCGCTCGTACATAGCTGGTTCAAAAGCACAGCCAACAATACTAAATCGAATATGGATTTGAATTTGCTGCATTTGCTTGCTGAAAATCAGGTGAGTTTTAATTTTTCTCCCATATAAATAAATATACAAGGTTTTCATCACCATCACTCAAATTTAGGTACCTAACACTTGGCAACGTTGCTGGCGTGGTCCAGCCGCCGTTACTGACTACATACGTGCTGTAGTAGCGCGTGCTGAAGCCGCTGAGCAGCGTTATCTTACAGAACTAAAGCTGGAATTTGGACAGCAGATCGATTTCGCCACCGTGTTTAGTTGTGAAACATTGCTTTCTAGCCTTAAGCTTACAAATTCCCAACAACTGGCAACATCCACCAAAGATCTAAAGCTGGCGACGGTGTGCACAATTGGTGGTGGCCAAGAACGCTCCTTTGCTGGGCAAAGGAATAGTTCTTTTATCACAGTGGCGCCGCTTAAGGTAACTTGCAATAATTGTATTTGTTTAATGAGTTGCTTTTTTGTATTTGTTTGTTTTTTTTTTTTTCGTGGGTAAACATGCACTCATTAATCAATTTAGGCGTCTCTTGGGCGGCGAATAAATTTATGTATTTGCATTAGCTTTTGGAGGATATTCTGAACACTTACCTTTCCCATTTTGGCCATAAAATGAAACGCCACCTTTGCTGATGAATTGTCCTCGCTTATCAACGTGCAAAAATATTGTTTATTAAGGCAAATTTGCCTTTTAATTTAGAAATCCAAGAAATTTTTTGTTAGATGTCTGTCCGAAGTTTTTTTTTTTTTGTTCTTATTTGACAGTTCGCCAAATTTTTGACATTTATTGTAATAGATTATAACGCATATAAAAGAGTTGCCATATATGCTGTATGTTAAATATTTGGTTTAATATTGGTTTAATATTTGTGATATATTTCACCATACACAAACTGTCTTGGCGAAGTACTTCAATCTTTCATATTTCTTTCTGGGTTGTGTTTCTGTAACTGACCTCTATCAATGTTTTCGACTGAGTGATGTCATGATGACGTCAATCGATAGATTCTCACTTGCTTTTTAGGTGGTGACAAAGTGTGGAAAGTATTAATGTGACGTCATTTTCATCGACAATTTTCCAGATTTTGTTACAGAAACTCACTTCTGAAATCTCCGCAATATTCAATGCTTCTTTATATATTAACTATCAAACCTTTTTTCTAGGTCGATGGCGCTGTGTTTATGCATGGAAAGCTGTCAGTTAAATCAAATTCAGAGAATAATTATGCGCAGGACTACAAATCTCCTGAATTCAAATTTACCTTCGAACGAGCTAATGAATCTGTGGATTGCACAAATGCCACTCAAAAAAGTCCAAACAACGGATGTCTGAGCATACCACTTTATTCTAATGCCAGTCGTGAGAAACTCGTTTGTTTTGTGGATGTGCCGACTGCGGAGCCAGCGGATATGGTGCTTTTGTCGGGAGCAGCGCTAATTGTAGCAGATTTTTAAATATTTTTGTTGAACTGGAACTATTAGTGAATTATCATTTTAATATGTACACATAAGAAAAATAAATTATTTAAATTTAAAACTTCAAAGACCGCATTAACTTCCTTAAACATCCTGGAATCTTTAAATGGATCTGAACCCCTCACTTCCGAAAGAACTTCTGAGAAACTTGTTGTTATTCCTCCTAAAAAGTCTATTTTTGTGTCTAGATTCGCGAAAGACACTTCTCCTGATGACATTAATTTATATATTACATCCAAGTTCAAACCAAAACATTTATTTATTCGTAAATTTAATTTTAAATATGATCGCGACATTTCTAGCTTTAAAATCGATGTAGATCCGACCGATTTTGAAACGATCCTTCACAAATCATTTTGGCCGAATGGCGCGTTTGTTCGCGAATTTGAATTTAGACCAAATAAAAACAACATGAACGTCGTGAGATTACCTAATTCTCAGTCAGTTTCAAAAAACTAATTATATCAACTGTAAGCTTTTACTACCAAAACGTTAGAGGTTTGAATACCAAATTAACTGATCTGTACTTAAATGGATTTTGCTGTAATTACAAAATTATTTGTTTGACTGAAACATGGCTCAAACCTCACGTCTTGAACTCAGAAGTTCTTCCGAATCAATATGAAATCTACAGAAATGACCGCGTAAATAGAATTGGCGGTGGTGTTCTAATTGCAGTGCACACATCGTTGCCATCTGAGGATGTTAGTGTTTCATCCAATGCTTACTTTGAGCTCAAATGCATACGTGTGTTGATTGGTAAAGGATATATGTATCTAGCCCTTTGCTATATCCCACCAAATTCCAACACGTCAATTTACAATGAGCTTCTGTTAACACTTAAATCTATAAACTCTAGGATGACACTTTCTGATACTCTGGTAGTACTGGGTGATTTTAACCTCCCGAGCATATATTGGAACGTTAATGACTCGGATATTGTACCTGTTTCTTCTAAAGATAATCACATTTTTTTCCTTGAAGAAATGGCTGAACTCTGCCTCAACCAAATAAACTTGAATTCAAATAAATTTGGCAGGATATTAGACCTAGTATACGTTAATGATATTCCGAACTTCTCCCTAAATCGGTGTGACCCTCTAGTTCTTCCGGAGGATGTTTATCATCCTGCTATTGAGTTCTCTTATGAAGTTATTAACGAAAATGGAACTAAAAATTATTTCAGTTCTAGTGATCAATTTGTTTTTGCAAAGGCGAACTTCAAGAAAATAAATAAAGAGTTGTCGCGCTTTCCCTGGCCAAACTATGTAGATGATATTGACCTTTGTGTTGAACATTTCAATAACACCATCTATAACCTATTTCTAAAGTATGTTCCTAAACGCAGGGTCAATGAAGAACAAACACAGTTATGGTTCACCAAAGAGCTTAAAAAATTAAAAAATAAAAAGTCACGCTTTTTTAAGCTATACAAAAAATCTGTTCTTCATAGAGATTACGTCAAGTACTCAGTCTTGCGGCATAGATACATGGCATTAAACAAAAAATGTTACAAATCATACTTATGCAAAATGAAGAAAAAACTGGTTCACGATCCCAAATCATTCTATAACTTCGTCAACTCAAAACGTAGAGTTCATAGTTTTCCGTCCGCCATGAATTATAATAACACTGCGTCTTCTGATAGCCAACTTATTGCTAACATGTTCGCAAAATTTTTTAGTTCGAATTATTCTATGGACTCTCCTAAAAGTAGTGATTATCCGTTTAGACTTACCCCATCCAATTTAACTCATGTCTCAGTTATATCTCCGGAAGTAGTCTTAAATTCATTAAAAACCTTAAAAGATTCATTTAGATCTGGACCGGATTTCATTCCGGCTTGCTTTCTTAAAAAGTGTGCTGTAAATATTTACAAGCCCCTAACATCTTTATTTAACTTGTCTCTAAAAAAAGGTGTTTTCCCATTAGTTTGGAAGGAATCTTTTATAATACCCCTACACAAAAATGGCAGTAGGTCTTCTATTGAAAATTATCGAGGCATAGCCAAGCTGTCAGCGGTTCCAAAATTATTTGAAGCAATAATTGTTAATTATCTGAAGTACTCTATTTCCTCATCAATATCGCCATCTCAACATGGGTTTTCTACTGGAAAATCTACCACAACTAATTTATTGCAGTTCACAAGTTATGTTTCAAATGGATTTAGAGAAAATGCTCACACAGATGTAATTTACACGGATTTTAGTAAAGCTTTTGACAAAGTATGTCATTCATTGCTCATCCGTAAACTAGGTCTAATAGGTCTTCAACCCAGTTTTATTCGATGGATATCTTCATACCTACATGGTAGAACTCAAAAAGTTATTTTCAAAAATTGTTCTTCCGATGTCATTTTCGTTCCTTCGGGCGTTCCCCAAGGAAGCCACCTTGGGCCAATTCTGTTCCTGCTATTCATTGATGATATTTCGTCTGTAATAAAACATTCTAAGATCTTATTATATGCTGATGATGTAAAACTATTTAAATCATTTTCCTCTATAGAAGATAGATCTTTCTTACAAGCAGATCTTAACAACCTTGTTCATTGGTGTAAAGCAAACTACATGCCGCTAAACTTAAAAAAATGTAAAGTTATGTGCTTTTCTCGTAGAACAGTACAACCAGCTTCTTATAAAATATCACAGCATAATCTAGATCAGGCAGGCGCGGATCCAGGATTTCGGCAAGGGGGGGGTTTTGAAAATTTCTTTTTTTGGAAGATGTTTTTTAAGGGCAGACGCTGCACATACATAGGTAGATTTTACGAATTTATGCGGCCAAAATTGAAAATTTTAAAATTGGTACAAATACAAAATCCAAAATCCCTCTACGTTTATAATAGACCGGGTCTTCTCGGCTTTTATAGACAACGGGGGTGTCCCTGCCGCTAGTCGAAACTTATTAGGGGCTAAGAATCATTCATTCAATTTTAATATAACAATATGCAACATTCAACTTTTTGAAAATTTTCATTGGCTTTTCGGACATTTTAATTGGAACGGTCTCACCCTACACCCTACAGAAAAAAACTTCTAAAATTGACGGAATTTTTCACAGCATTGAGAATTTAACTTTTTACACTAAAATTGGTTAGCTACATAACAGTACACTTAGAAATCTCCTCAAAATTTTCTATAAATTATGGCCTTGCTTTGAAATTTTTAATCCACTTTCAGAAATTTCTACGATTTTTCAGATTTTTTCCATAAGCTCAAAAATCCTGCTTAAAACGATTTTTATTGAAAAATTTTCTATATTTTTAAACTAAAATAAGAAAGTAAAATTTTCGACAGAACTCTTTGAAATAAATTTAAAAACTTTGGCGTATGATTTTTTTTGAGTCACTGTATATATTTTTCAATAAAATCGACTTTTAACGCATTAAACAAGCAATTTGGAATAGATGTAGACAATGAAATATTTTTGGCCGCATAAAACTTGAAAATCTACCTATGCGCGCTGGTGAAAATATGGACTAATACCACCTACTATTATTATTCTATATACTAGTTGCGCCATTTCCCGCACCTTAAAAACACCAAACTCAAAACCCTCAAAATTAACAATAGGTTTGTTTCTTATTAAACTAGAAACTAGCTGTGAAGTGAGCAAAACGGAAAGAATTGCGCTCATAAAGTGCGAAACGAACAGAAAATCAAGAAACGGAATAATAGTAAAAATTAGCGATTAGTAATTTTAATGCCTTTTTTGACTGTTAATGGTTATTTTTTCTAAAAAAAACATTTAATTTTGTTTTGTATACATGTATGTATTTTGTTTATTTATTTATTATTTTGCCCGACGTTTCGGTAAAACTCCTTTACCATCTTCAGGGGTCGACTTTATTTTTGCAAAATCACACGAAATCTAAATCTAAATGTTTGTTTTCTTTCATATCTCCATGTTCGTGTGATTTTCCAAAAATAAAGTCGACCCCTGAAGATGGTAAAGGAGTTTTACCGAAACGTCGGGCAAAATAATAAATAAATAAACAAAATACATACATGTATACAAAACATTCTTTTTAATTAAAATAAGGCCAAAAAGCTCAACAAAACTTAGAATCATAAAACGAAGGCTGGCCAAAACAAAAACATCATAACATTTAATTTTCTTTATTTCTATTTCAAAAATTCAGAAAATTTCAAAAGTAATAAAAATCAAAAGTATTCGTTTGTTTATTTTTTCAACAGCTGTTTCTTACTTTGGCAGCAAATAATTTCAGCTAGGGAAAATTTTACTAGCTGAAATTTGGAGCTGTCAGTAGCTCTCTTCTGCTATTTTTTTTGACTCAAGAAACGATTTTCCAGCCGAAACTTGGCTAACTATTCATAACTAGCTAATAATAAACGGACCTAATATGTATGTCATCACATATCTAAAGTGCAGGAGATTTCAATTGAAGTTCTAGATAACATGTATAACGTATGTATGAATATTTTTGCATTGGTACGTGCGAATGAGTATCGTATGGTATTGGTGGCAAATTGATCATCAATTTCACTTACCCTTGCATTTAAAGCCAAAATAAATAAGAATATATGTATGTAGTACTTTTTGGTTATATTTATATTTTTAATAGAATTTTTACTTTATTGAAGTTCTTGTGTTTATATACTCAAATTTTTAAAAGATTAATTTAAACAAGAATTGCGAAATGCCTCTGAAAAAGGCAATTTCTCCAACGATTCAGACATTTCTGACCAAATTAATTCTGTACAATCCCGATAAAAATAGGGATAAGAAAGAAAAGAAAATAAATTTGCGATTTGGCAATTTGCGAATAGACCGGTCAGTAAAATTTGAGGAATTACTGCATACATTTTTGCGGCGTGATAAAAGAAGAAGAACAAAGTCAATAAAAAACTCGTTTCGGCTATAAATGTAGCAAGTTATAATGTCTTCGTTTTCGCTAGAAAACATTATTGTTATTATTGAGTGATTTGTTGAAGTTAAACATTTTGTTTTGCAAATTTCGATGTTTGTTTTCCTATTTTCTGCCGATTACGCACCGAAAGTATTCCCCACAAGTGTGAAAAACACAGCAACGCGGAATCGCTTCGGTAAGCTGAAAATACCGAGCAAAAAATGTCGATCCGATGTCGTGCCGAGTAATGTGAAAAGGCCCTTAAATACAATTTCTTAACCCTAATTAGATAATCATATTTTTACATACGTTAAAGATAATCGCGTAAAATTGAAGCATGATGGGTTTTTCAGCTATATCTTCATAGTTTTTTAAACGTCGAAAGTCATATGTTCGGCTACCGTATTATTTGACACCATCTGGCCACTCATTTTAAGCAGTATATTCGAAGTAACAGAGCTAACAAAAAACTTTTGCTCCGATGCCCTGGCCTATTAAAGTTTTCAACCTTGAATTGTAATAGATGCTACTATACGTAACTTCGTTCTTTTTTTGAAAAATCTATACTCACAGGGGAGTTGCACACTACATTACGATCGTTACAAATTTTTTAAACTATTTAAATTCATTTATAATGTCCATACACAATTTTTTGCAATTAACTAATATACATTTTATTCATCTTTCCCTTTTTTTTCCCTTATGACCTATCCAGCGCATGCATACATCTAAACATTATAAATTCCATAATCAACCATTTCGCCGTTGAGTATATTCACCTGCTCTGATTTAAATAAATTGATTGATATGTCAGTTGCTTTTTCTTTTTGGTACCTACAGGAATGTTGAAATTTTAAGTGCAGTGTGAAATATTTAAAAATATTATATATATATATATATATACTATATTATGTACATATATTTAAAAATGTCGCGCGTTCGTAAATGTTTCGTTCGGGATTGCGTAAACAGCCAGATGTTTCGGTGGCCAAAAGGCAGTGACTTGTCTGTGAAGTGGCGCCGAAACCTGGCTACTTCGGGGATAAATACATGCATTGCGCACAACAATACGTTCATTTGTGCGCATTTTTCAGCAGGGGATATCGGGAGCTTGCGCCTGAATGAAGGCGCAGCCCCAATCCCCATTTCTGGTAAGTACCCAATATAAAGAAAAGAAATGAAAAAATTTAAATGTGGCTATACATATGTACATACATATTGTCTGTATCAGGGATTGCAAATAATCGTTATTTTTTAAATTTTGACTAAAAAAATCATACTGAAGGAGAAATTCTAAACGCAAAAGAAGTACACAGATGTAATCACCGTAACGCAGACTACCTCTAGGTGCATTAACTTTTATTTTTTCGATTTTTATAAAAAAAATTACTTTTAATCATTATTTTCTGAGTTTTATTTTTAATTTATATACTTTAGGTATTTATATGGCGAAATCTACAATTGTAGTCAAAATTAAACTGAAAAACTCTTATTCTCTGAGCAGAAAAATAAAACTCATAAAATAACTTTTATTTTTGATCGAAAAATAAAATTGAAAAAGTAGCTTTTATTTTCTAATCGAAAGATAAAACTCAAAAAATCACTTTTATTTTCTGAGCAGAAAATAAAACTCAGAAAATAATGATTAAAAATCAACTTTTCGGATATAACTCATAACCGTTACAGTCCCTGGTCTGTATGCAATGGAATCAGGGACTGTAACGGTTATGAGTTATATCCAAAAAGTTGATTTTTAATCATTATTTGCTGAGTTTTATTTTCTGCTCACAAAATAAAAGTTATTTCTTGAGTTTTATTTTTCCCTCAGAAAATAAAAGTTATTTCTTGAGTTTTATTTTTCCATCAGGAAATAAAAGTTATTTTTTGAGTTTTATTTTTCGATCAGAAAATAAAAGTTATTTTTTGAGTTCTATTTTTCCCTCAGAAAATAAAAGTTATTTTTTGAGTTTAATTTTTCGATCAGAAAATAAAAGTTATTTCTTGAGTTTTATTTTTCCATCAGAAAATAAAAGTTATTTTTTGAGTTTTATTTTTCGATCAGAAAATAAAAGTTATTTCTTGAGTTTTATTTTTCCATCAGAAAATAAAAGTTATTTCTTGAGTTTCATTTTTCCATCAGAAAATAAAAGTTATTTTTTGAGTTTTATTTTTTCGATCAGAAAATAAAAGTTATTTCTTGAGTTTTATTTTTCCATCAGAAAATAAAAGTTATTTCTTAAGTTTTATTTTTCCATCAGAAAATAAAAGTTATTTTTTGAGTTTTATTTTTCGATCAGAAAATAAAAGGTATTTCTTGAGTTTTATTTTTCCATCAGAAAATAAAAGTTATTTCTTGAGTTTTATTTTTCCACTAGAAAATAAAAGTTATTTTTTGAGTTTTATTTTTCGATAAGAAAATAAAAGTTATTTTCTGAGTTTTATTTTTTTGCTCAGAGAGTAAAAGTTTTTCAGTTTAATTTTGGCTGCAATTGTAGATTTTGCCATATAACTAGGTAAAGTAGTTAAATAAATTTTTAATTTTTTTTTATTTATAAACTTTACCTACGTGTTAATGTGGTAAAATCGACAGCTGCAGCTAAAATTAAACTGAAGAAACTTTTATTCTCTGAGCAAAAAGATAAAACTCAGAAAATAACTTTTATTTCCTGAGGGAAAAATAAAACTCAACAAATAACTTTTATTTTCTGAGGGAAAAATAAAACTCAAGCAATAAGTTTTATTTTCTGAGGGAAAAATAAAAGTCAAAAAATAACTTATTTTCTGATCGAAAAATAAAACTCAAAAAATAACTTTTATTTTCTGATGGAAAAATAAAACCCAAGAAATAACTTTTATTTTCTGATCGAAAAATAAAACTCAAAAAATAACTTATTTTCTGAGGGAAAAATAAAACTCAAAAAATAACTTTTCTTTTCTGATCGAAAAATTAAACTCAAAAAAATAACTTTAATTTTCAGATGGAAAAATAAAACTCAAGAAATAACTTTTATTTTCTGAGGGAAAAATAAAACTCAAGAAATAACTTATTTTCTGAGCAGAAAATAAAACTCAGAAAATAATGATTAAAAATCTCTTTTTTTATAAAAATCGAAAAAATAAAAGTTAATGCACCTAGAGATAGTCTGCGTTACGGTGATTACATCTGTGTACTTCTTTTGCGTTTGGCATTTCTCCTTCAGTATGATTTTTTTAGTCAAAATTTAAAAAATAACGATTATTTGCAATCGCTGAATGGGATAAGTTAGCTTTCTCTGGTTTTTTTTTCCTGTTAATAGCATAATTTATATACATACATACATACATAACTGAACCGGTTGAGTTACAGAAGCTGTTCAAATATCCCAGTATTTACTAATTTTCAGCTACCAGATGGTGAATTGTAAGAATATTCAGCGCATTCACAATAACAATAACAATAATTGTCTTGGATAACAAAACAGGGTTCATCTGAAAAGGACATTTTGTTATTTATTGAATGAGGTACATACATACTTAAGTGTGTGGTGAGTGTGCAGGTCTCGCCGCTGAAACTTACCACTTTGTCCTTTATACCAACACACAACACTCACCGCTAAGGTGTTTGATGGCATGCCTTTCATCAGAGCAAATGGACAAATAGTGCTTTTGCTTTGATCAGAATCGATTCTCATACCTTCATATCCTAATCTTATAAATTAATTTAATTCCATTTTCCACGAGGAACTATTAAATATACAGCTCTGCTAACTCACCTAACATCGTCTTATCTTGGTCCTACAAGCAAAAAGACACATTTGCCAAGCCGCTGCACTCAGAAAAAAAATCATCAACACGATTCATGTAAAATTAACACGATCGATCTTTACACATAGAACAGCAACAATTTTTTTCAAATTACACGATGTTTGAAACATGATTTTGGCTTTGTAACTGTCATCTGAAAATTTGGTAAATTCAACCAAATTTTATTGTTGATACAACATGAAGAAATTTTAAAATATACAAGATGATTCAAATATAAAATTTTATTCCTAAATGTCATTTGGAATTTGGTTTATTTAACATGATGATAGTGTCAATATAAACTAAAAAAATGCTAGAAAAATGACGTCCCAATTTTAGTGTTAATACAACATGAAAACAAATGTGAAAACAACAAGAACCACAATTAACAATAAAATTTGGTTTATATAACACGAAACAATGTTCAAACAGAAACGTCATTTGTAATTTTGGTTTATTCAACACGATCATAGTGTCAATGTAATCTAAAAAAAAGTGTTAAAAAAGAACTTCAAAACTATTTTGAAACATACATAATTTTTTTTATCATTTGAAGTCTAATTTTCGTGCAAAACGCTAATTATTTTTTAAAAAAGAAAAGGACAATTTTGTGCCGTGGCAGTGATGTGAGTTTAGCATCATTGTCAGTTCGCGATAGTGGGTTTTCGATTTATATTTTCAGTTTTCAGGTGAGTTAAAAGAGGATTACATTTTTGTTTCTAAAAGTATTTAAAGTTCAATATTTTACTTTTCCTCTTCATAGGTTGCAATATCACGAGGAGGTTTTTTTTAGCGAACGGGGGTTTGCGTGCAGCATGCGGTTGTTGCATTAGCGGCCAAACATTACCTGGTGCAAATGATAGTGCTATCGCCCATGTATAAACTATCGCCGGTACATTTGTGTTCGTATGAGAAGGACGCCTTCAATTTGGTCAGTTGTGCGGGTGATGTACGAATGTGCTTAATTGAAGTGATGATTATATATTTTATGTTTTATATGTTTTTTTTTTTATTTAAAAAAATAAATTGTACAATCAACAAGACTTTCTAGTTAATTTAACAATAAATTTAATATAAAATCAAAAAGATGTTATTGTTAATTCAACAGGACCATTTCGTGTTAATTTAACCAGCTTAAATTGCAACATTAACTAGTTAAAATTGTAAAATCAACAGGAAGACTCAATACTTTTTAGTGTTAATTCTACAGTTGTCATCCTGTTAAACTAACACTTGACAGTAGTGTTAAATTTACACGATTACATGATGGCATACATTAAGCATCGTGTTGAAAAAAATTAACCACAAAATTTGTTGGTTTTTGGTTGATTTCACACTTTTTTTTTCTGGGTGTGATTGCGTGAACTGCTTAGTGTTGAAACAAGGATGTCATCAATGAAAAGAAAACTTAAAATTTATTTAATAAATTAAAACTAAAGTACCTACGATTGTTTAGATAAGTATGTATGTACATATGTATGAAATTTTGGTGAATTTAATTTATGCACAAAAACTTTTGAAATAATGGTAACAACAAAGAGATTTTATTATCGTAAGATCCTCAATCAAATATTTATGAGCTGAAGTAAATGAAGAAATTAGTCAAACAAATAACAATCAACACTTGCACTGTTATAATTATCAACGGCTGTATGTATGTATGTATTTCTACCCGACCGAAAGTTCTGCAATTACATAGCAGCTAAAGCATGTAATCTTCAAGATGTCTACATGTCTAGAACTAAAAGAATTAGGATAAAAGGTTTCGTGCCATAAAAAGGGAACTAATTAAAATCCGAAACCAGACGTACATATATATACGTATGTATACATATGTATGTATGTATGTATGTATGCACGTTGGTATATTTCCATTTGTTCTATTGCTGCAAGCAAAACAATTATTTACGATTTGCCAAATATTGCTCGATTTTAATTTCTATTGTTAAGCTTTCATTAATAGAATTTTTATTATTAAACTCTTTTTGTTTGCTTCCACTTAAGCGTAAATAATTGCGGCCAAAATGCCATAGAAATCAGTTTATTGCGAAACAAAAGCTAAAGTCTGAAGTAGGTATTTTGTTATTTCTATTAAAATTTGGGTCGTCGGAAATTTCATACTGCGCGGCATTAGAAAAACAATGAACTCATGCATACATACATACATATGTACATATTGATGGGATTAGTTGTTTAAAAAGCTCATGCAAAATTGAGCGACATTAATTTATTCACTCAACAACATAATCCTTTTTATATGCATACAAATTAATAGAATTAGCCAAACAATTAGCATTAAAACAAGAAAGTGAAGTCACTTGCCCACGGCGGAGCAAAAAACAATTAAAATAAATATCCAATTTAAATGAATGTTGGCTGGCAAATACATACGTACAGATGTAGGTAAATGTTCATGTACAAATATGTACATATGTACTCTGAAAAAAAAAAACGTTGTAAATCTAAGGACTTTCGCTGTTAAATCAACTACTTTCCGCAGTTGAAATGTGCCCAACAACGCTCCGTTGTTGTTTCAAAGGTGCGAGCGTTGTTGATTTAAGTCAATAACGGAGATTGTTGGAAAAAATTTTCACCTCCGCTTGTTCTCCTATTCTTCTCTCCTTCTTATCATTCACTGGTTGCTATCTTTATTTCTTATTCTGATTTTTCTTCTTTATTTTATATTCTCCTCCGGATTCGAACCATGACATCAACCTGAAATTCTATCCTATCTTCACATAGTGGAACATTCAACATTATATTGAATTGTAGTAACCTATTTATACTTCCATTTCCTAAAAAGGAATCCATGAATTATTTGAATCATTGTAAAAACAAAATTTAAAAAAAAATTGTTCTCATTAGTTTTGTTTACAACGGAAACTGTTGGGTCAAATACTTTTGCCTTTAAATCAACAACGGGGAGAAAATTGTTGCTAAAAATAAACTTTTTTTTGGATTTTTCTCTTCATCTTCTCTCCATCATTATTTTTTTTTGTTGGTTTTCTCACAAAAAAATATTTTCTCACAAGAATTTTTTTAAAGGCAAGCAAGTTTTTGAATCAACAACGCCCGTTTTTGAATAAATTGTTGGATCAAAAACTTTGCTGTAAAAACAAATACTTTTGCTGTTGAATCAAAGACGGAGATTCAACAGCCGAAAGTTGTTGGTTTAACTACGGGTATTTTTTTCAGAGTATAAGCATAAGAACACAGTCGGAAATTGTAGGTATTATGGAGATAATCACGGGAAAGTCTTTT
Source organism: Urophora cardui (assembly GCA_960531455.1). Taxonomy (NCBI): domain Eukaryota; kingdom Metazoa; phylum Arthropoda; class Insecta; order Diptera; family Tephritidae; genus Urophora; species Urophora cardui. The sequence goes on from OY482674.1 coordinate 15,514,218, forward strand.
GCAATCTATAAGGAATAGGATTTTAGTTCAGATTACTAACATTACAAACCCAAATTAACCTTTATTGTGAATTTTGTATGAGCTATTGGCCGGTTTTATTTAAGAAAAATTAAAAAAAATTTTTTGGTAGAAGTTATGGATCCATTTCAGAGATCACCACATCTCCTCATCAGACTTCCTAACCTTTTATTCTTTTGGAACGCTTCAAACTGATTACTAATCTTCTAAAAAGTGAAATGTGAGTCAAAAACCAAATTTGCAAGGCTGTTCTTGAGGCAAGGCACTTAAGACTGCAGGGTACATATTACTCGAAGGTGATGCCATCTATAGAAGGAGACACAATATCCTCTATTTACATTATCCATACGAAGAAGAACCATATTGATTGTTTTGTAATGAAGTGATAAAAATATAAGACAATGAAAATTGCTTTTTCATCTGTCCGAGATTTGAAAATGAAAGGGAAGACTTTAGCAGAAAAGTTTATTCAGGACCAGATATAGAGTAGTTTGTAGTACATATGTACATATATATCGTCGCTATAGAAGAAAAAAGACGCAAAAATTTTTTTTCAAAGAAAGACGAATTAAAAATATTTTTCGAAAGAAAGACTCTTTATTTTTTTTTGATAACGAAGAAAGACGCTTTATTTTTTTTACTATAAAGAAAGACGCATTTAAATATTTTTTAGGAAAGAAAGACGTATTCGATTTTTGTTTTTTCTTTGTCAATATTAATGCTAATGCGCCTTTCTTCGCAGTTAATAATGCTAATGCGTCTTTCTTCGTCGACATATTTTATAATAAGTCTCTTTTCGTTGAAATATTTTTTAATGCGTCTATCTTCGTCGACATGTTTTGTAAAGCGTTTTTTTTTCCCGATATATTTTTAATGCGCCTTTTTTCGTCGAAAAATTACTGGCATGCGTCTTCTTCTTCCGGAGCGACGATATCTGTTCAGTAATTACATACTTATACAATAAAGTGATGTCCGAGCTCTGTTTGGACAGTCTACAATATACTTAGAGGAAGTTAATCTCAAATCCCAATGAATCAAGCCATCTAATATCGAGTCTTTTTCTTGAGTAAATTATCGCTGCTGTTTTGCGATGGAATTGTGAGCGGGTAAAGAAAGATTTTTATATCATGCTCTCGATTTCTAGCTCGGCATACATACATATGTATGTACATATTTGTATACATAAGTTTATATGCACATACCTATGTAGCTACCTAAATATTTAATTAAGCCTACATTTGAGAATAAACAAACAACGTTCAAAACTGAAAACAGTCATTACTGCAAACATTTACGTATGTATGGATGTAAGTATAAGTATGTATGTATAAAAAGGCCCTACCCCACAAACTCCGCTAATAACATTTAATTTACTTAATTACAGCCTTTAAAATTTTGTTTATTTTGTGTGTTGAATTAACAATTTGTATAAAAGACACTTTGGAGAAAGCAGAAGGATTTGAATAATAACTAAATTACTTCAAGTGCTGTTTTGGTAATAATAAAGTTAACAACAACAGCACTTCTTTTTGGTCCTTACACAATACATTAGCAACAACAATTTGCTAACGAATATAAAACAATACAAACAGGCGAGCATACATATGTAAATACAAACATCAATAGACTTGCACAAAAGTATATACTTACATGTGTAAATATGTATACTAGGATGGTCCCTAAGTGTGTGGAGAAAAATTGTATATCATTGTATTTCGTGAACCTCACACCCTCGGTCGATGCTAATATAATTGAAGGTACCACATATAAATTTTGGTCTCGATCGGAGACGGTTAAGTGGTGTCGCGCAGGGGTCAAAGTTCAGGAAACTCTATGGAGACTGAAAAAATTAAATTAAATTATTTGTATATCTAATGCCCAAAATCGATAGTTCTGCATTCAAGGCTACCACGGACATGATTAAGGGGTGTCGCACAGGGGCTAAAGTTCATATTACCATATGCGATCCCTTAAACATCTCCGATCGGAACCATAATTTATATGTGATACCTTTAACCGTGCTGTTACCGATCTGGCATGTGAGACCGAAGAAAATTCGCTAATTTGATTTTTAAGTACCACCCTAATGTATACGCTCATTGAATTTTAAGCACCAAATTCTGCTCCAACTCCTGCTCCTGCTCCTGCACTGCTGCTGTTCCATTCGAATGCTTTCAACTAAGTGCTAAAGTTTTGCAAGCGAATTTACCGTAATAAATAAGCATGAAAAGCCATATTGACACAAATATAAAAGAAGACACGTGTACATATGTATGTACACAAAACCATTGAATAAATACAATAAACTTTTATCTACATACATATACATACATATGTATATGTACAATGTACGATTGTGGGTAATTAATTTAATGAGGTAAACAAAATCCCTGATTGCTTACTTACATACTTATTTCATGGAACAATTTTCAATGTGCACTCGTTTGTATAGTTAAGTATATTTAAATACACGTCTGTACATATCTAAATATGTATCTTTGCGCCTGAAGGCTTTGTATTTGCATATTTACATACATGAAGAAGTCTTTCTTAATTCCGCAAATATTTGTCATGAGTTTTACTTTTCGTAGTAATTCTGGTTAACTCCTTAGTATACTCTGAAAAAAAACGTTGTAAATCTAAGGACTTTCGCTGTTAAATCAACTACTTTCCGCAGTTGAAATGTGCCCAACAACGCTCCGTTGTTGTTTCAAAGGTGCGAGCGTTGTTGATTTAAGTCAATAACGGAGATTGTTGGAAAAAATTTTCACCTCCGCTTGTTCTCCTATTCTTCTCTCCTTCTTATCATTCACTGGTTGCTATCTTTATTTCTTATTCAGATTTTTCTTCTTTATTTTATATTCTCCTCCGGATTCGAACCATGACATCAACCTGAAATTCTATCCTATCTTCACATAGTGGAACATTCAACATTATATTGAATTGTAGTAACCTATTTATACTTCCATTTCCTAAAAAGGAATCCATGAATTATTTGAATCATTGTAAAAACAAAATTTAAAAAAAAATTGTTCTCATTAGTTTTGTTTACAACGGAAACTGTTGGGTCAAATACTTTTGCCTTTAAATCAACAACGGGGAGAAAATTGTTGCTAAAAATAAACTTTTTTTTGGATTTTTCTCTTCATCTTCTCTCCATCATTATTTTTTTTTTTGTTGGTTTTCTCACAAAAAAATATTTTCTCACAAGAATTTTTTTAAAGGCAAGCAAGTTTTTGAATCAACAACGCCCGTTTTTGAATAAATTGTTGGATCAAAAACTTTGCTGTAAAAACAAATACTTTTGCTGTTGAATCAAAGACGGAGATTCAACAGCCGAAAATTGTTGGTTTAACTACGGGTATTTTTTTCAGAGTACAAAATACCTATCGTCGTTTAAATTTCATAACCGCCTAAGTGAAACTTTCATAACCGCCTATACGAAATTTTTTCGATTTTGAGTTCTTGATGAAATGTGTAGCAGTATTTAAAGGTGTATGATACCCATTAAGAATTTATTGTGCAAAATCTTCCAATATTCTGAAAAAAAAGCATTAAACACGAAAAGTCTGTAACTGAAAATAGTTACTCATACGCCTAGGCACACATTTGTATAATTACAATGTGCTTCAAAATGAGTGTTCATCTGTACGTATTTCCCACTCGGTTGGGAAATAGTCAATTGACTTTATTTCGTTTTTGGAAACCGCATCGATCGGTATCAGTTCGCGTAGCTGTTGCTATTACAAAAAAAAGCGCCGCAGGCAAAAATTTGGAATTAAAAATATGCATTAATTTTTTATTGAATTGATAAATATGTTTTTTAATAAAATTACCTTGTGGTTCATAATTGTGGTTATTTTCCCCAATGAGTTTTTTACATTTCAATTTTCGTCCATAGAAACACTGACGGTGCAATCTTTATTATAGCATTCATATCTTATGTACGCGGTAAGAACATTTTTTTTCCTGAATAATAATTTGTAATCAATTAATAATAATTGTGCATTTTTCTAAGCCCCTCCACATATGAATATTGTAAACACATTTCGAAATTGTTCAATTGTTTTCTTTTTTGACCACAACACTTCACTAAATTCACTTATCAACCAATTAGTAGTAACATATTAAGAGTGAGTAAAATTGTATTTTCATTCATTAACAAACGGTTCTCATAACGGATTTCCAAAACAAATAAGTAGGTAAATATTTTCATGAATGAACAACTCTTAAGAATCGTTGACGTTATTTCCATTTGGCTGGGAAATAACGTCAATTATTTTATTTCCAAATTTTCGTTGACTGAACTTCGTTTTAGAAAACGCAATAAAATCAATTGACTTTATTTCCCAACAGAGTGGGAAATAGTGTCAATTGACATTATTTCCTTTGACCTTGTTACCTGTGACCATTGATGAAACCAAAAGAAAGGAAAAGCTTATCCCTCTAGTAACAAAGCGCTGTATTGCATTTTTGGCCTATATGTCTGCTTTCATTTTTATTTGCCTGTATTTACGCCTTTGCCTTTGACATGACAGCAATCTCATTAACAGTAACAGCAACAAAAGCAACAACACTTATTAATTTATTTTTTTTCTTATTTGTCTGCTCAATCAAAGCCAAAAAACCGCTAAAAATGTGACACTTTTATTTATTCTCCAAGCAGTAGTAAAACTAACGCGCAACATGTTGCCAGCAACATTGTAGCTGCCCTTGATGTCTTAGTAATATTGTTTTTCTGCGGCTTAAAATGTGCATGCCATTGTTACATACTGATATTTCTACGTTTAAGTACCTAATTTATTTGACAAAGAATGAAGAATTTAGTTACTAATAGATACCAAAAGCAGCCAATATAAATACTCATTTGAAAACACACATATTCATATACAATCTCTGTGTTGCTGAAATTTTATTGTACATCAAATGCGTGAAAATTTCGTGACGGAATAATTAATATTGAACCGTAATACGAGTACGCATAACTTACAAATAGTAATCATCAAATATGTATGTATGCAGATGTATTATGTGTACTTACATATGTACATTAAGCCGTATCACGAAAATAAAGTTTGCGTGTGTCAGTTTTATTTGAACACTTATGTACGTCGAAAAAATATTTATGGTGTAAAATTTTTTTTTAGGCCCGCGTTAAAAACAGCTAAATCGCGTTTTTTGTAATAACTTCCTTATTTGATGTTGGATCTCTATGATCTTAATGTAGCAGAAAAGGTCTCACTCTGCACTATATTTGGCCCATATAAAGTTTCGACCTCAAAGGTTGTTCTGAGTTTTACCTTTAAAAAGTTTGGAGTTACTATCCCTAGATTTTTTTATTTTTATTACTAATACAAAGCTCTCAAAAAACCATGAGGCCTCCGCTAAAAAAGTTGTAGCCTTTATTCACAAACAAAAAAGTTATATCGTTTTAAAATCAGAGAACCTGTTTTTTGAAAAATTATCCCAAGTTCTTATTTATATGAGGCAGTAACGCCATATACATAGTATGAGTTTTTGATTAAAAAGTATTCTAAGTCCTCGCTTGACTTGAGAATGTTGTACCGCGATGGAACAGCTACCAATACTGGATACATGATATGCAAAAAATTATTGATGATTGGACTATTCGTGCCTATCAACGTGATTTATATTGAATGATAATGGCTGTAGTGAAGATTTGGTAAGTATTCAAGTGGGATCTCTAAGCACAACGCGCTGGCTTGCAACGGCTTCACGATTTGTGCATCCGTGCGTATCGTAAAATCATTCAAGTTATTTAGAAAAACTGCTAGAGTTCGTTGTAAAATTATACGCGCCTAAAGAGACAACGTAAGTCTAAATGTATTATCAATACTTGCATTTTATATACATATATATACATACGTATAGTTTTTCCTCTTTTCTTTATTTTCATTACCTCAACAATAGTTACTCATACGGCCCCCACCCCATGGGATCGCTTTGTATGTGAAAACTGAAAATGTTTTCTTAAATATCTCGAAAATGGGAGCTAATCCGGATTTTCTAAATACGCCATCGTAATCTGGAGCTAAAAATTAAGCTGACGTGTTTCGCCGTTTCTCTGTGGTAATTTATTATAAAAAAAAAAAAACAAGTGTTTCATTTTACAACGTTATAACTTGTTTGTTTGTGAATAAAGGCTAGAATTTTTTTGGGGGATTCCTCATGGTTTTTTTAGAGCTTTGTATTAGTGATAAAAATAAAAAAAATCTAGGGATAGTAACTCCAAAATTTTTAAAGGTAAAACTCAGGACAATCTTTGAGGTCGAAATTTTATATGGGCAAAATATAGTGCTGAGCGAGACCTTTTCTGCGACATTAAGATCATAGAGATCCGACATCAAATAAGGAAGTTATTACAAAAAACGCGATTTAGCTGTTTTTACCGCGGGCCTGAAAAATTTTTTTTACACCAAAAATATTTTTTCGACATAGTAAGTGTTCAAATAAAACTGACACACACTCAACTTTTTTTTTGTCCATATAACGTGATACGGCTTAATGTACATTTGTATGTGCCTACATGTACACCATTACCTTTATGTTACGCTTGTTTAGTGAGGTCATACATACTGCCCTTAATTCAGGACATACTAGATATTGATAGGCGATTTCAATCAGAATGCAATTGTGGCATAAGGTGAAGTGATTAGTCGGCTATTTTGGGGCAAGCATTGTAGAGGTGGGCTTTGACCAATATTTTGCGTAGTGCTCTTATTACACATGTGCATATATATGTACATAAATAAATAAGTATGTACCTACAATATCTGCATTAATATGCACTAAATCGAAGTTTGGCAAATTGTAGGAGCAATTTTAATGCTTAGTGTAAAGCGATTTGCGTTACATTTATAAAAACGTGTGTGTGGGTGTGTGTGTGTGTGTGTGTGTGTGTGTGTGTGTGTGTGTGTGTGTGTGTGTGTGACCTTTACTCGCCTGCACTAAATACTGCCATCAATATTTAAAACAGTAATCCTTTTGTCTATGCTTCGTTGCTTCAAACTTGATGAGCAAATCATAGATTAAGCATAATTTACATGCCACTGCCAGGGCATTTGTTGAAGGCTTAGAAACCAATTTAATAACATTGAGTGAGTTTTTGTGGTTGCACAAGAAACAAACTAAATGCCTTTCTCTCTTATTTAATATGCGTTTTAGAGCTGCCTAATTGTGTGCATGAATGTAAACATTAATGAATGTATGTATGCATTAACAGATACTTATACCAAAAGTGATAAAATCTGGTCACATGAAGGGGGCCGTAGCCAGGAATTTTTTTCGTGGGGGGTTATCATCGTAGATTTTTTTTTTTTTTGCGAAAAATATATCGCTAGCTTAGAGTGCAAACTGTGTAAGTCCATTTTTATGAAAAAGTGTTTTTAAGTGTAGAAAGCTAGAAAAATCAAATACGCACCACGCTAAACAAGTCTGTGAAACTTGTCATATTTCTACTCGTTGTTATTCAGCGATACGCAAATTGTGTAAGTCCAAAAAGTGAAGAAAATTGTGTAAGTCCAAAATATTTACATGAACGGAAATTTTTTTTTCATTTCGAAATTTGTTAATTTTTTGTTTTTGGTGCCTCCTACAAAGTTTGAAAAAAGGACTTACACAATTTGCACTCTAAGCCAGCGATATAACCTATTTCGTGCACTAAATAAAAATAATAAAAAAATCTGGTTTCTAAAGTACTATTTAGAAGAAAAATTTTTTTACAAAACTTGATTTTCAAATTAGGGTTTTTATAAGAAGTTTTAAAAATCAGGAAACTTTTATTCATTTAAGAATTAGACTGTTCTATTGCAAACACGATGAATACTTTATTTTTGGATATTTTATCCAAGTGAAAAAAAAAAAAATATTTTATGGACGAAAAACTCGGTTAGATTCCCAACCATGTGGAAACGAAAACAGCTATAAAAGTCCGCCCCAAGATTTGAGCAGGGTTTGAAATTATTTTCAACTTTTTTTTTCATTTCCATTGAATTTCATTTTCATTTGAAAATTTAAAAATAAACAGCGCAACAGAAGTATAAAAAATAAAAGTTCTACTCTACTGCAATTGTGCAGCCTTAAGTTTCCAAAAATTATAGTCGACTGTTGCTGTATTGTGAAAATTTTTACAGCATTGTTGTTGTTGTGTTGTTTTTTTTACTTTATGGGAACACAATCTAAATTGTAATGTACAAAAAAAAAACAATTTTAAAAAGCCGCACTGAAAACTAAAATTCTGTTTATCTGTGCTTTGCTGTCGACTGATCTGTTTGAAATTACACAGTAAAGCAACAGCACAAATAAACAAACAATTATATTCGACTGTTCTGTGCTTCGACTTCAGATATTTTCAAAGGAAATCGAAATTCAAAAGTCCTCAAAAAATTATGATAACTTTCGCAGACAGCAACAGCTTATTTTTTGAGACTGTTGGTGTTATGCTGGCAAACACTGCTTGGGAAGCTTTATATTTCCCTCTAATGTCCTTTGATCTGTGAAGTCGTTTTCATATAGTTGGGTCATTTAACCGAGTTTTTCGACCATAAAACATCCCTTTTGTTTCATTTGGAAAAAATCGCCAAAAATAAAGTATTCATCGAATCTTTTTAATATTACGGTTAAAATGTTTGCAATAAAACAGAATGATTTTAGAATAAAACTTTCCTGATTTTTACAACTTCTTATAAAAACCCCAATAAAAATCATATTTTTTCAATAATCGCAAAAAATCAATAAAATGTTGACCTTGAAAATTAGTATTGAAAATAGGTGAAATCGGACTATAACAACTCACACATCCCATATTGGGATCTTTCGAAAAACACACAAAATATTACAATTCAGACACTAATATAACCCGAGTAATGAATTTTCAGCCATGCAATGACTTTATGCAATTATAAGGAAATATGCTAAAATTTTAGAAAATGTGCGATGATTGACTGTCTTATTCCGGAGTGGTAACATAATTTACTTTATAAGTGGTGTGTCGTTAGAAGCGTACTTTAATTATCTTTCGAACGGAGTAGATACGGTTTGCGGGTATTTGCAACTTCAGCGAAAAGAATTTTTCATTGAAGTTATAACCAAAAAAACCCAAAATTACGTTATCTCAAAACCCTAACGATAAAAAAATGGTTTTGAACTCAGCAGGTTCATGCCAGCCCTCCCCTATACCTGAAATTCTTGGTATTTTCTCAAATTAATTATTTGTAAATTAGTGTTTTCAACATATAGCTTTGCATATGATAGAAGTAAAATTTCGTAGAATTTCGTGGGGGGTTCAAACACCCAAAACCCCGCCCCCCCCCCCTAAATACGGCCTTGCACATGACATATTCCCTAATTACTTATGCGCTGTTGTCTTTAGTACTTCATACATACATATTACACTATACAACAGCACTTTTGGGTGCGAAATAATTGTCATAAAGAACGAAATACCATATACATAGATCAATATAGAAAACCCCCCAAAACGTTTTCCTAACAGAGGTCTAATTTTTTTTATTGCCATATTAATTTTTCTGAAATTTCATCTGAATGATTTTTAAATACTGGAAAAAATGGGTTGAAATAGATACATATCGTATAGAAATATGTTCTTAGGAAACATATATAGTAAAATTGCACGAGCTTTAATTTCGTAGAATAGTTTAACCCGCTAACACCTCCAAAGGGTGGACGTTTTGATCACTTTTTCAGAAAGTCCGCAAAAAGTAGTATTTTTTCGGTCGCTAGAGGGTTAAAATGTGCTAGAAAATTATTCGCCATAAAATTTCACTAGGGGTCTACTCAGACAAAATCTTTGTACAAAGAACCTAAAAGGCCGCAAAGAACCTAAAAGGTCGCAAATACCGTAAAAGACTACAAAGAGCTCTCAGAAATTAACCCGCAATTTGTGTCACAGAGTTACCATATGTTATTTACATATATGTGTGTCTCTGTAGTTGATCTCTGCATTTATTAGTATCACGGGAATGCATGCATGTTAATGTAAAATTTTTGCTACAAAAACAATTTTTGCTAGGAAAAAGGTTTTTGTGTTTTAAAACAATACATTTTTGTTTTTTCTTTTTCTTTGTTTTTGTTTTTATTGTTTCTCTCAACTAACTATTTATTTAGCTATAAATTTATTTAAGGGACCAATAACTTTTATCTAACACGTTTAGCAAAAGGGATTTGTGAATGTACATACACACTCAGACAAAAAATCATCAACACGATTCATGTAAAATTAACACGATCGATCTTTACACATAGAACAGCAACAATTTTTTTCAAATTACACGATGTTTGAAACATGATTTTAGCTTTGTAACTGTCATCTGAAAATTTGGTAAATTCAACCAAATTTTATTGTTGATACAACATGAAGAAATTTTAAAATATACAAGATGATTCAAATATAAAATTTTATTCCTAAATGTCATTTGAAATTTGGTTAATTTAACATGATGATAGTGTCAATATAAACTAAAAAATGTTAGAAAACTGACGTCCCAATTTTAGTGTTAATAAAACATGAAAAAAATTGTGAAAACAACAAGAACCACAATTAACAATAAAATTTGGTTGATATAACACGAAACAATGTTCAAACATAAACGTCATTTGTAATTTTGGTTTATTCAACACGATCATAGTGTCAATGTAATCTAAAAAAAAGTGTTAAAAAAGAACGTCAAAACTATTTTGAAACATACATAATTTTTTTGATCATTTCAAGTCTGATTTTCGTGCAAAACGCAAATTATAATTTAAAAAAAAAAAGAAGGAAAATTTAGCATCATTGTCAGTTCGCGATAGTGGGTTTTCGATTTATATTTTCAGTTTGCAGGTGAGTAAAAAGAGGATTACATTTTTGTTTCTAAAAGTATTTAATGTTCAATATTTTATTTTTCCTCTTCATAGGTTGCAATATCACGAGGTTTTTAGCGAATGGGGGTTTGCGTGCAGCATGCGATTGTTGCATTAGCGGCCAAATATTACTCGGTGCAAGTGATAGTACTATCGCCCATGTATAAACTATCGCCGGTACATTTGTGTTCGTATGAGAAGGACGCCTTCAATTTGGTCAGTTGTGCGGGTGATGTACGAATGTGCTTAATTGAAGTGATGATTATATATTTTATGTTTTATATGTTTTTTATTTAAAAAAATAAATTGTACAATCAACAAGACTTTCTATTTAATTTAACAATAAATTTAATGTCAAATCAAAAAGATGTTATTGTTAATTCAACAGGACCATTTCGTGTTAATTTAACTAGCTTTTATTGTAACATTAACTAGTTAAAATTGTAAAATCAACAGGAAGACTCAATACTTTTTAGTGTTAATTCTACATTTGTAATCCTGTTAAACTAACACTTGACAGTAGTGTTAAATTTACACGATTACATGATGGCATACATTAAGCATCGTGTTGAAAAAAATTAACCACAAAATTTGTTGATTTTTGGTTGATTTCACACTATTTTTTTTCTGGGTGCATGCACAAGTATGTACAGCAAAAAGGGTTAAAAGTTAAGTTGGTGAAGGTGGCGGCAAAGCGCATGCAGAGCAAAACAAGTGTGTGTATTGCAAAAAGTTTGTAACGAATGGATGTAAAAAACATACCTGTGGGCACGTATTTACACATATCACACACTAAATCAAAAAGCGTTACAACTCAAAATTCAAAAATTTTCAGGAGAGGCAAAAAACTTTTTAATTTTTGTAGGCAATGATATGGGAAAAGGCTACGTATAATAGTTATTTCTCAGTTAAAAAAGACTCTGATGGAAAAGATTCTTTGGCAGCCGCTAGAGATATATTTTGTGTACCAATTTATGGAAGAAACCCGATTTCGAAAAATTTTGAGTTGTAACGCTTTTTGATTTAGTGTGCGATATTTGTAACTGTATATACATATGTATGTCTCCAAGTTTATCTCACGCATTTGCATATCAATTTTGTAACGGTCACTTAGCGCATGTACATACATACATATGTATTTTATGGAGTGTGAAAAATGTTAACCACAACCTTTCGTTACGGTTTTTGTGTGCTACCGAATTTTTACTATTATTTCCGAAATATTTATGTAATATTTAATATTATATGCACACATACATATGTATGTATTTGGATTACATAACATTCATGGCAGGCGACGCGTGTTCGGAAACTTTTAATAAAATAAAAGTCTGACGTGCATAGAAAAAGTGAGTCTTTATTTATATTTGTAGTTAGTTAATAAAAAAAAAAATGAGTGGAAAAGTGCGAGCTTGTGTGGGCGTGCATATTTTATAACCTCGTGTGGCTTTTTGAGACAAATTTATTGTACGTTTATACTTTTTATTCTTCTATGTCGTTATCATGGTTGTCTTTGAATAGCAATAATGAAATGAATTGTTGTGTTTGAAAATGCGTCTTCCAGGTCTCGCAGAGCAAACCACAAGCGCCCACTACCTAGGGCGTCTGATCGAATCAGGGCAACGGCCAGCATCCAAAAACTGTACAGAAAAAAACAGAAAGCAGGCGATCGAAAGAGTCGTGGCGGTCTCTAATAAAATATGACAAATACCCATTGCCTCCATAGAAGAGCATTTGTCACGATTGACCGAGGCACGAGACAGCGGTGAATTATGAGGTGATGCCCTTCGATCTGAAGCACCAACATCGGCTTCGTACGGCGTCTTTTGGCGCGCGTTCACGGGAGGGAAGGTCCTTGCCAAACTAAAATCGCGTACAATATTGACACCAGGCCGCCGCGATATTTCCTACTCAAACCTAAGGAAAGCTGGCGCAGGTACCTACCTGATGACAGCACTATTTAATGCTGTTCTTCGCCTAGAAATCACTCTGGCGCCCTGAAGGGAAAGCATAAGTTGTCGTCGTTCATAAGTCGTGCCAATGTTCGTAGTTTCTAAACCAAAGCACGTTGGCGTCCTTTAACCGAATTCAGTTCGTTGTCTTACATCCTTTTTCCTCAGATACGGGACGTTTCTGGGGTTTCTTCCATTTTGTCCTACTTCTCGAGGTCTGTTGCGAATGGTTCTACTCAAAACTGAATCATTTAAACCCTCCTTGATATCATTAGATGGCGATTTACGCATGACAATAACCCCAAACATGCCTTCAGAATCGAAAACTCATGGCGTGAACGTAAGAAAGCTGTTGTTTTGGAGTAGCCCTCACAGTCGTCGAACCTCAGCCCTATAGGCATTATTAAAGAAGACGATGGGGGATCAAAAATGGAAAAATAAGCTATGGGAAAAGTTATGGGAAAAAATTAAAGAAGCCTAGTACTTAATACCAGTTGCAAATTGCGCTGATTGCTGAAAATCACCCAAGAGTCATTGAAGCGGAGAGGACTGTGTAAACATCAATATATGGTAATTATTATTTGGTCTTAAAATGAAATAAATGGAGAATAGCAAAATTTTTCTCGTGTCCCTATTATTTTTTCCAATACTGTATATGTATTTCAAACGAATTTTCAATGCAAAAAAGGTGTTCTACTCAAAAGTACTGTGGATCCATCCTAGGTTCTACTCCAGAAAGAGAATTCTGCCGGCTGAGGGTTATTTTTTTGAAGCGCGGCCGAAGACCGCTAAGACGATTAAGCGTATTATATGTATGTATAACTTCTACGTATAACATTTTTTGGTCTATTTCAGACATTTTCTGATTGCTGTTTATTTGACATTTTTTGTTGTTGTGTGGCAGCACTAGAGCAACAAACAAACCGATTTGCATACGAAAAAGGGTTGTTCAATGTGACAATTTACGCAACTTTAAACATTAATATTTCCAAAACTATTTGTTTCCTAGCCGTTCGGACTTCAAATATAGAATCGGGAGGCGGTGCCACGCCACCTTAAAAAATCAGTTTTGCTGGAATCGTGGCACGACTTATGAAGTTCCAACCAAGCATCATGATTTTTTTATACAAAAAAGGTGATGAATTCGATATCTCAAATTGGATATTTCGCTGAGTGACACGTTTCCAATACATTTGACCGCTATCTTTGCCGACCGCCTCAAGACAAGGGACACTAATAGCGGACGCTTCAGCGCCACACAAAAAGGGGTGCTGGAGTTCAAGAGGTGCTTCGAGCACCACTTCGTTTTACAGAAGCTCATCCAGGATACTAAGCACCGAAAGAAAAAGGACCTGGTTGTGGCCGGGATCGCATTTTACAGTGCCTTCTGCTCTTTAGCACACCCATCATCTTAGTTTCTTCATGTATGTACATTTTCTTAATCATATTCTTGTTCACTTTACGTTCACACTTAAGATTTTGTTAATGTTCATGTTCGTGTTCGTGTTAGCGTCATATTCATGTTCACGTTCATATTCATATTTAGGTAAATTCCCATATTCATGTTCCTGTTCAAGTTCATATTCAAATTCATGTTCAGGTTCGATTTAATGTTCGTTACCACATTCATGTTTGTGCTCACGTTCATGTTGACTTTCATGTACATACATGTTCATGTTGTTATTCACCTCATTAATGTGCACTTCACCGCATTAATGTGCACTTCACCTCATTAATGTGCACTTCATACTCCTTCTCATCTTCATACTCACGTTCATCTTCATGTTGGTGTTCTTGTTCAACTAATATTCAAATTCAAGTTCATGAGTTACATATGTTCATAAGAAGTTAATTTTTACCTATTTTGAGAAAAATACTAGTTTTCTTATTTACTTCTAAATCCCCTTTGGGTATAGAAAAATGTAAATTTTCCATTATTGAAATTTATACTCGCACTCACTTTTTGTTCATGAAATGCTACATTGCGCACACCATAAAATTAGTTCGTGTAGGTTTAATTACTCGTTTATGGCAATTCAACGAGAAAGTGCGGCTGTTTTCCCTTTTCTTTTGGCTAAAGTGTGTGTAACATATGAGCCGTGAAATTGATAAAAACTGTTACTGTCGTTGTTGTTGTTTACATTTACAAATATGAGCGTGAAAAAATAACAGCTTTTGATATGCGCGTGCATATTTACTTCACAAATTTTCAATGCAAAAATCACTTCACTTACTTTTGAAATTCGAAGCACTAAGGTTAGCACAGAATTTTGTGTAAACTCTTGAGAGTTTCTTAACTATCGCGAATCAGAGTGAAGGATATGCCTTAAAGAGATTCTATGAAGCGCTTTTCAGAATAGAAATTTGAATGAATAACGAATTTTAGTAAACCCAAATCAGAGTGAAGGATGTGCCTTCAAGTGTTTGCCGCTTCTACGTATTAAATACTCGTACAAACTTCCTAACGTTTGTGAAACAACACAATTTCAGGGAAAACAATGCGAGAATATTATAGTGTTGGTGGTGGTGGTGGTGCCCATGGCATAGAAAAAAAGAGCCAGTTAGCTGTTTACAACAAAATCAGGGACCCATAATAATCATTATTCGTTATACTTTCAGTCAAGGATGGGCATTTTTGCATTACCATTCAAAGTGCATTACCATTCAATAGTCAATGGTAGTGCAAAACTGGTTTGCATTACCATTCAGTAGGGAATGGGAATGCAAATTTGGTTTGCATTACCATTCAGTAGTGAATGGGAATGAAAATGTGGTTTGCATTTATAATATCCCATAAACTTCCTTTCCGTTAATAAATAGATTAGCCACTTAATACCTTTACTATGGTCACAGGTTTTAACTGCTATTAAATGATGAATGGTTGTCCAAATCACTCGCACTCATTTTTAATTAATAGTCCAAATCACATTTGCAGTGGGAATGCAGTGAATGGGAATGCATTCACCTTTGCATTCGCATTCACTATTGAATGGTAGTGCAAGCCACATTTGCATTCCCATTCACTACTGAATGGTAATGCAAACCAAATTTGCATTCCCATTCGCTACTGAATGGTAATGCAAATCAATTTTGCACTACCACTCATCATTGATTGGTGGCTGCAAGGCTGAATGCAATCAAAATTGAATGCAGCTTGCCCAACCCTGCTTTCAGTGAAAAAAATCAAACACTTGCAAACATCGTAGAAGAGTATTGAGTTTGTGTGTGTGCATGTCTGAAAGATAAATATATCACTCAAGGAATAAGTGTTATTTCTGATCAAAAAAAATAAAACTAAAAAAATAATGATTATTTTTGATGAAATACAAAAAAAATCTAAATATATTGTGATTAAATGGCGATTTTTATTATAAAACTCATAATGATTACGGTCCCTGAACAAAATCAAAAAACTATGAGTAACTAGCGAATATAATTCATAAAAGTGCTGGTTTAAAAAAATAAACTTTTACATATGTTGAAAATTCCTAGCGCATTTTGGCAGCTAATTAGGAAACTTCAAGTGGATTCCATATATATGGATAATCGCGTCTGATCCATAAACTATGGATGTCATATTCATATAAAGTGTATCATAGATATTGGGAATACACTCAAACTGGCTTTGACATAAATTGAGGTTTGTTGTCTGGGGCAGAATAATTCCCACACTGAACGAAAGGCTACTATTCGTATCCATATAGTCAAACCCACAAACCTTTTTTCCTCCCTGAGGTACAATTCTTATTAATGCCAATTGAAATTTGCGAAATTTGTTCTGAATGATTTTTAAATAAAGGAAAAAGTGGGTTAAAATGATGAATTTCATATCATACCCAATATGCGTTGCACCCGACCCCCTCAGAATTTGATGAAATTTTGCACAGAGGTACATCTTACCTACCCAAACACAGCCTCATTTTTAGAAATTGCATTTTCGAAAAATTGTGTGAGTGGCAATGTATAGAAATATTCGAAAATATTCGAAAAATGACAATAATAGGTACTTTTAAAGTTCGATTACTAGGGAATGGCTTTACCGATTTCAAAGATCTTCATACCATTAGAAAGGTATTTAATATATATAACATATCTGAAAACTAAAATGGCCTTTTTTGTTTTTCTTTTAAATTTATTTAAGTAAATGCATCTCTTGGCTTTCTTATATTTTGATATCACGCGTAAACTAATCAACCGATTTCAAACATTTTTATACCATTAGAAAGGTATTAAAATTACCTTTTGAAAACATACACCGTAAAAATTCCATATTACATATTACACTGAAAAAAAAATTTCAAAGTTTTTTTTTTCTAAAAAAAAATCTTATTTTTTAAAATCGCTTGATCTTTGAAGTGTTTTTTCAGTTTCAAATTTTATTTTGGAAAACATTTTTTTTCAGTGTACTAAAACAAAAGACAAATTTTAGAGTGTATTTTTTTGAAAGCTCATTTCAACACCTTTCTAATGGTATGAAGATCGTTGAAATCGGTAACCTAGTAGTCACACTTAAAAAGTACCTATTATCGTAATTTTTCGAATATTTTCGAATATTTCGATACCTTGCCACGACCACAATTTTTCGAAAATGCAAAAATGAAAAATGAGGTAGTATTTGGGTAGGTAAGATGTAGCTCTATGCAAAATTTCATCAAATTCTGAGGGGGTCGGGTTCAAAATGTTAGTTTTTTTCAGCCTTTGATATGAAATTCATCAAATACTACATATCGTATAGAAATATGTTGTTAGAAAACATATATGTACTTAGTAAAATTGCACGAGCTTTAATATTGTAGAACATTTTAACCCTCTAACAGCCCCCTCTTTTTTATATAGTCCATAGTATTTTAAAGGTCGCTACACTCAAAAAAAAAATTACTCAGATTATGGAAAAATGGGAATGATTCGGCGCTAAAGACATATTTCCATATTTTGATGTACAATTTTCTTTAAAACGTGGTTTTTATTCCTTGATTTGAAGAAAATCGTACATCAAAATATGGAAATATGTCTTTAGCGCCGAATCATTCCCACATTCCCAAGTTGTTTTTTCAGTGTAGAGGGTTGAAATGTTCTAGAGTCTTATGCGGTCTTTGTACATGCATAGATTTTGCCTGAGGAGACTCCTATTGAAATTTTATAGCGAATGATTTTCTAGAACATTTTAACCCTCGAACGACGTTCAAAATACAATTTTATTTAAACTTTCTTAAAGAGGGGTCAAAACGACCTCTTCGTGGTGGTGTTAGAGGGTTAAAGTATTCTACGAAATTAAAGCTTGTGCAATTCTACTATATGTTTTCTAACAACACATTTCTATACGATATGTATTTTAACCCTTTTTTTTCTTTATTTAAAAATCACTCAGACAAAATTTTACAAATTAAAAATTACAATAAAAAAAACAACAGAACTCAAGTGTGTAAACGATTTGGGGGTTTTACTATGTGGGTAGTGGACTTTCGTTCTGTGTGAGAGTTATTGTGCACCTAGAAAACAACCCTCAATTTGTATTACAGTGATATTTTCAAAAATTCCCTCCACTATGGTCAAAGTAAATATCAAGTGGAGAGATACATGACATTTGCATTTTTTTAATAAAAAAATAATTTTTTTTTTTCGCACAAATATAATCCCAATGTAATTAAACATGCCGCTAATTGTATGCATTCAAACAGCCAGCGGCCACCAACACGTTTGATTGTTTCCAACAAAAACAAGAGCTGCCGGCTAAAAAGTTGTCAACGGCAAAGCTTTCATAACTAAATACATATGTACAAATTTCATTTGCCGTTGTTGCTGTTCTTGCTGAGTGTGTGATTAAGTGGGTGTGGGTGTTTGTGAGCGTGTCAGTCATGTGAGAGAATGCGTGTGGCATATTAATTTTTAAAATATATTTTCCTCTACAGTATGTCAAAATAAATACGAGTATGTTATTTGTATATTTGCGCTAGAGCGTAGCTCTTCCAATTGTCGTTGTTGTTGCATATGCTGTTACCGGTTCACTTCTGTGCTTACACCTTTTCCGCGCTGCATGTTGAGCACCTGCCTGTGCATGATTGCATGTGTGTTTGCTTGTATGTATGTGCAGGCACTTTCCCAGCAAAAATCTGGTCATCGCTATTACCTGTCAGGCATGACAGAAGGCCTTGCCATGGAACATCTGGCGAGACCGTCACTTCTTTCACGCATTGCCAGTAATGCAGAGTGGAATGAGCTTCCATTACCCATTCCACGTAATGCAAAGTAGAATGGAGCGCGAAAAATGAACTGGAATAAATACCAGTGGAAATTTCCATCATGTCTTACATTTTTCGCCTTCTTTCTCTGCTTCTCTGTAAGGTATTCTTTATTTGATTCACTAAAATCCTTGCGGTATTGCGTGATTTATTCGTTCGACGGTAATGCAGTGGGAAAGTCCTTCCCTACAATGACAAGCCCATGCTAATGTCAGGCATTCTGTCAACGAATGTGGAAGCGATTGCCAGGGATTTTCTGGATTACCCTCTTAATTCCACGGTCATCGAGTTTTTTGCTGGGTTCCTGCTTCTTTTGCATATACTTACATATGTATACGCGTACGTGCTGGCGTCGCTTTCCAAAGACTTTTTAAAATAAATTGCACTTGTTTTTAGTAAATTTTTGTTTGCTTTTGTTTTTGTGTGTGGCAATGAATTGCACACTTTGTTTTATACATACATATGTGTGTATTTTGTGTTATCGTTGCTTGTTTGTTAGTTTGTTGAGCGACGAGTCAGTCAGTTAGGAAGGTAGTTTTTCAAAATTATTTATTTTGCATATTTAAATAAGATTTTCTACGCGAATTGCATGTGTATCCGTGTGTCTGCATGGGTGTGTGTGTTTTTCTTTGCATAACCCTGCAAAAATCATTGGATTATATGATCCATTTTGTGGTAGGTGGGAGTACTTTCAAAGTGAACATAAACATAAACCCAAGGGAGGGACTCGTTTATCTGCATCGGCTCGTAGTTAGCCGAACATTGCTACGAAAACCGAATGTATATCGCGTTAACGACGAAGCAAGCGCGTACACATGTATGTACATATGCATGCTTGTTTGAACGCGCACGATTTAGTAATAAAGAGACCTTGAAACGCAACACAACATGTTGGTGAATGCGCTAGACAAATTTTATTATATTTTTTTTATTAAAGAAAATTATATATAATGCTAATAATCAAATTAAAATGGCAGTCGTTCAAATCTTTTCAGAGATTATTAAATTTCATTAATTTTAGTATCTACTCCATTAATTAATCCAATGTAGTTACCACTTGGATTACACGGGTGTCATGCGGAAATCGAAGTATATGATCCCTGCCTAGGACATCGCCATGTTAAATGGACAATATTTTTTATATGAAATGTGACAGGTTATGGAGTACTCGGTTGGTCCACAGCGAGTACTCTATACACGCGTGCATGGAGTACTCGGCTTTTTTGCAGGGAAGTGCCTATTTGTTTTTGTGTAATTTCTTTATCTTATTGCGCATTTTGTCGTAACAAATATCACGTTGCAATCAACGGAAGTGCAATCAGCTGATTTTGTGTGTGTGTTCTTTTGCACTCATACTTCCACATAAGTACCTAATTCTTTGCAATCACATTTTTTTCGTCAACTTTTTCTAGCATGTTTGTCGCGCTAATTTGCATGTTAATGAAATGAAAAAGAAAGTATTCAAAGAAAGTTGCACGTGTAAGTGCATTTGTTTGAAAAAAAAAAAAAAACAAATGCAAAGAAAGGGTTAAAATTCCAAACTTAGCTAAATACAATGTTCAGCTGATAATAGTAAAATGATATGAGGATACATTTTATAAAACCTTTTAAACCATCAGCAACCTCAGAAACCGTCACTTTTGGTCGCTTTTTGAAAGGAATCAGCCTAAAATAGCATTTATAAGGACGCTAGTGGGTTACTTTCTTTTAAGAAATTGTTAACCGGAAAATTTCCGTAGACTAAATGTTTGTGGAAAGTACGCAAAACGCCAGGAACAGAAAAACAAATATGGCGCCTTGAAATATGCAAAAAAATTTCTTTCAAGTAATAACAGGCAAAGCAAATTCTTAAAATCTTAAAAATAAATCAGTTTATTTTTGCTCAAAGCTGCTTTATTTTCCTTAAAGCAAATGTCCATACATATGCAGATCAGAGGCGGGCGCTTCATACAAGCTGAGAAGCCCGGCTTGCGTACATATTTTCGCTCATTTCATTTTACAAATTTCTTTAAAATCTGGTTATTTTACGTTTTAAATGCGTTTACTATTTAAGTTCTCAATAATATAGCCCCCACTGTACATCCGGTGCCTAAAAGCATGCTAAGAAAATAGCGCATATACACCACCAATCCACCTCACAATGTGTATTTTGTTTGTACAGCCAATCACAACACAGTGAGCATGCTTTAACGTTTCAACACATTGGCTTTTACCTGGCTTTCAAAACAGGATAACATAGCTTGTTTTCTCGCTTTCTCTAAGGAGAAATCAATTGCTTATTTTCATACTTAAATTGAAAAAAAAACTAGCAAAACACCTTTTTTTATTTTTTACATGAAATTTGTATGGGGATGAGAAGCTGGCTTCGGCATTCAACAGTATTCACAGTCAGCGTTGCCACTTTTGGTACTTTCGTACCAAAACTGGTACTTTGAAAATGATTTGGTACGTTGGTACGTTGCTTTTGATTTTGGTACTTTTTCCTTAAAAGCAACGGTTTGGGAAAACAATGTTTATTTATTTCTATCTATTTTTTATTTTTCTATATATTATTTTTGTTCGTTCACTAAAAGAACAGTAATTATGTTGATTAGTTACATCGCCAAAACGCGATAGGTATCCCAAAGACGTAGATGTTATGAAATCGATACAATTCTTGATCACTAGCATGACCCAATTATACCGGTCGTAGCATTATGCCACCAACAAACAATTACCGTGTATTTTGTTAGAGCTTTTTGCTATTAGTTGTCAAAATTAGCAAACAAATTGTATGGAGGGAATAAGGTAACTCGGTTTGACCTTGGTGTGCTGTGGCACTTGCTCCTAGCGAAGAAAAAAAAATCAGCTGATGGCATGCTACAGCGGCTGTTAGTGAGCCCTAATCACTACTCAATAAATATACAAACATGTATCAAGCAAGTTTTAAATGGAAAGAGTGATGGAGATGTAAAAAGTTAAATTAATTTAAAGCGAGATAATTTTATTAATTTTTGGTTTGTTTTCTTTAATTTTTTAAATACTCTTCTTTTTGCTAACGTTAATATCGCACCCTAAACTCAAAATTTTTTGAAATCGGTTTTTTATCATTAACCGGTACACAGAACATATCTCTAGCGGTTGCCAAAAAAAAACTTTTCAATCGGTGTCCCTTTTGACTGAAAAATAGCAGTTATACTTAGTCGTTTCAACACCATTGCTTGTAAAGAAAAAAAGTTGTTTGGCTCCTGAAAATTTTTGAATTTTGAGTTGCGTCAATTTATGATTTAGGGTGCAATATATTGAAGTTAATTTTCCGTTAAAAAATAATAATTGAAAAAAAAAACCATTTGTCTACTACGACTATTACCACGAAAAAATCTGTTTGGTACTCTCAAAAGCAATTTGGTACGTTTTTTGGTACGAAGAAAAATATGTTAGTGGCATCACTGTTCACAGTCATATGCATATTTGATATTTTCGTTTGCATGTACATACTTATGTACATAATTTCTTACATGTACATGTACATGCAAACATAAATATCAAATACCAGATTATAAAAGCGTTGATAGTGATTTTTGGCGACTATTGGCACAATATCAAGATAATTTTAAAACGCGACGGAAATCAAAATCAAATAAAATCAAACATTTCACGACTTTTGGTAATTCAGTTCTTCAAACACTAAAGCACCCATTTTTTAGATATTAGATAATAAGCAAATACACTTGCTACTGCTGAAATTTCCGTCAGTATAAGGAAATTAAAAATACCTCTGCGCTTTTGTGTGAGATTTCCCTATAAGTTTAGCGTCATCAATCAAAACGTGAACCCGGCTGACCCTCGAATGTTTCTGAGCGATATTGGTAGCAATTGGTCTTGATGAGGACTCCAACATACATAGAACTCTTTTAACTGTGATGCCTTGGCAGTGTCTCCAGATATGGGTCATAACGTGGACCCAGATGGTCCTCGAATGTTTCTGTGAGATATTGGCATCAAATGATGAAGACTTCGAGATAGAACTATTTTAATTGTAAGGGCTAGGCCGGGCCCCCAGATATGGGTCAAGACGTATTTAAAAATAATGTAAATACTAGGGCTCTAGATACCCGGGTATCGAGCAATTCGATCTGATCGTTTTTGTTTGAAGCCCGTTTGTTGTTCAAATTCCCGTACAAACATTCGAGCTTTCGAGTTTACAAACAAAAAAAAAGTGTATCGGAAAAACAAAAATAAAAAAACTACATGTAAAGAAAAAAAAAATAATAATAAATAAAAGAAAAAAAAACAAACTTCAAAATCCCGAATTGTTCAAATGCCCGTACAAACATACGGGTAATAAACAAACAAACAACTGTTCGAGCATTTGAACAACAATTGTTCGGGCTACTCGAAAATGTTCAAAAAAAATTGAGAGCTCTAGTAAATACGAACATTTTTATTTTAAAGATGTTCATTGTAAAATGGCAAAATCAAGAAAAACATTTCAAATTTAAAAATGTTAATTTTTATTTTAAGCACTATGAAAATTTGAACCAAAAAATTTCGTTTTATTCCATTAATTTTCATTTTTAATTTAAACAAGCTCCTTTTTCAATCCTAAATACATTTTAATTTTCATTTTTAATTTATAAATTTCTATTTTTAAAAAAAAATGACCTGGTTTAAAACGTTCATCAAAATAAAAATTTTATTTTTGATTCATTTTCTCTGAGTGTACAAACAAAAAAATGTGCATCAAGAAAACAAAAATAAAAAATACATATGAAGACAAAAAAAAAATAAACGAGAAAAAACAAACCTCAAATACGCGAATTGTTCAAATGCCCGTACAAACATACGGGTAATAAGCAAACAAACGAGTGTTTGAGCATTTGAAAAGCATTTATTCGGGCTACTCGCAAATGTTAAAAACAAAAATCGAGAGCTCTAGATCAAAGTCAATGACGGAACGCAATCAGACTTTTAGATAATACAGCAAAGAAAATTACGTAAGTGGCTAATGTTTATGCTTCACACATACATGGGCTTGCCCAGACAATTTATGCTAGGTCCGCCACTGATGCAGATGTATGTATGTATATACATATACTCTAAAATACAATTCAGTTAGTTTAACAACGCTATCACAAGCCCCTGACCATTAGTGTCAGAAATGTCACAAATGTCAAAAATGCCACGTTACATTTCAGTTCAGCTGTCAGCAGTATTATATTATAAGTATTAATATAGAGAACAGTAAAACGAGTGTGTATTCATATACATTTACATACATACATACATACATGTACATTAGACCGTATCGCAAAAAATAAAGTTCACCGTACGCCCCCGCATATGATGTCTTTTTGTAAAGCATTTCCGCAAAATTTTTTAATTTTTTTTTTGGACGCCGCTAGATGTCGCTAAAATTTATTTTTCTCATATCTTCGGTATTTATAGTCCGATCTCTAATTTTAATACTTATATACTATGGAATATTATTAACCCTATGTGCGCGATTAGGGTCACTACCACCCAGTACTTAGTTTATACCAAAATAATGTACCTTTTTTATGTCTGCATGTTAAAAATAGTCAAAAATCATTAATCTTTTGCAAAATAAGTATTTCGATCGCTTGAGCAGAATCCGAATAAAACACGTTCAACGTTCCGAGGAATATGAGTTTCTCGGTTCCTTTGGTCTTTTAGGTTAATTTTACAGAAAATTTTTTTGAGGAGACTCACAGTAAAATTTTATGCCAAATAATTTTCTAGAACATTTTAACCCTCTAGCGACTTTAAAAATACTATTTTTCCTGATTTTCTAAAAAAAGGGACCAAAAATAACCCTTTATTGGCGGTGCTAGAGGGTTAAAATATTCTAGAAAATTATTCACCACAAAATTTCAGCAGGGGTCTCCTCAGAAGAAATCTTTGTAAAATGAACCTAAAGGACCAAAGGAAGCGAAAAACTTATATTCCACGGAATGTTGAACGTGTTTTATTTCGGGTTCTACTGAAGCGATCGAAATACTTATTTTGCAAAAGATTAATGATTTAAGACTACGTTTAACATGCAGGCATACAAAATTACATTAGGGTGATATAAAATAAGTACTGGGTGGTAGTGACCCCTATGACGCACATTGGGTTAATAATATTCCATAGTATAAACCGTACTTTCAAGCCAAAGACATTGGTGTATTAAACTTAGAGATCGGACTATAAATACCGAAGATATGAGAAAAATAAATTTTAGCGACATCTAGCGGCGTCCAAAAAAAATAAAAAGCCTTTCCGGAAATGTTTTCCAAAAATACATCATATGCGGGGGCGTACGGCGAACTTTATTTTTGCGTCCCTATAAGGCGAGACGGCCTAATGTACATACCCTGCTTCTAGTGCATTTTTCGCCACTACTAGTGCAAGCTAAATCTCTTTTGCATGTTATCAACAGGCGAATTTAACACGGCGATGTCCTAGGCGGTGTCAATTATCACTCCCTGCACTACATTTTTTCAATACCTAGTTCCGAACTAGTACTAAATTCTACAGTTTACACTAGTTCGTTTATGGGCACAATTTCGATAGTTCTGAACTAACTACAAGTACCTAAAAATTCTACAGTTCTACATCTGACGCTTAAGTGTAGCATTAGACACACTTCATGCAAGTGGCGCGACGGCACACTGGCTAATGCGTGTGACAAACAATATGGCGAGCGCGGGTTCGAATCCTGTCGGTGTCGAGGCGTATGATATTTCTTTTACATTTTTTTTAACTAATATTTTTGTAAATTTTTATTAAATAAAAAATAGTTAAAAAAATTAAAAAAATATTTTTGTAAATTTTTATTAAATAAAAAATAGTTAAAAAAATAAAAAAAAAAAATATTTTTTATTTAATAAAAATTTACAAATATATTAGTTAAAAAAAAATAAAAAAATTTACAAAAATATTTAAAAAGTAATAAAATAAAAAAAATTTAAAATAAGCCTGAGGGCTCGGAAAAGCATAATTAGTGGAACATTTTATTTCATACAAGTTAAGATGTAAATAGAAAACGCTTTATATAAAACGCTTCACAAAACATCTCAGAATTGCAGAAATATACAAAAAGCCGACGGCAATTGAACGAACTAATAATTTTCATAGAATATCTGTCACTTCGAAATTGCATACAAATGAAAGTGTGTCTTAAAATGGTCACTCAATTCACTCCTTCTGAACTGGTGAGGGTCTAACTACAATTGATCTAGTTCATTTTTGACAGCTTTTCGCTAGTTCGGAACTAGAGATTTTGCTCACTAGTTATTGAGTTCCCTGCAGGGTATACGCATACACTCATACATACATACATATATCTATGTGCATATGTTACTTATCTTAATGCTGCAAAAAAATTCGACTAATTGGGAATAGTATTTGAGATCACTGGCCTTTTCTGCTGCCTTTAGCTGATACATTATACCCACCAAAACTGTGTTGGGGATTACTCTCCTCAAAACTTAATTGCGTTCAACTCTGCAGGAGCTGTTTATACTACTAATTAAATAGTCTTAACGCCTTACATATGTATACATACATACATATAAATACCAAGTATATTGCTCACTGACCGCGGCGTTATTTATTGTTGGATTTATTAACGCACCGCCCCCCCCCCACCAACAAATATTAGTATAATTACAAACATGCATACACACATAGCGCACACCTTAAATAATGTGCCTACATACATACATACATCCATTCCAGACCTGTTAAATTCCGATTAGGATTAGTAATCAATTAAATTGTTTTGTTTTTTAATTGGTAATCATTATTTTAATTCTTTTGTAGAAAAAAAGTAATTTTAATGATTACGATTAAAAAAAATCAAAAAAAAATCAAAAAAAATCAAAAAAAATCAAAAATAATCATAAAAAATCAAAAATAATCAAAAATAATCAAAATAATTTTTTTTGATTGTTTTTGATTATTTTTGATTTTTTATGATTATTTTTGATTTTTTTTGATTTTTTATGATTTTTTTTTGATTTTTTTTCATTTTGTTTGATTTTTTTCAATATTGTTGTAAAGAAATTTGGATACGCATGCACATAAGTATTCAGGTAGGCATGCATGTTTGGTCAGAGAGGCATAAAGTTTGTTTGTACAAATGTATGTGAACGCATATTAAAGTACGTAACCCTGCAGTAAATATGGGGACAGGTGTATCCAAGTCATTGTGTATTCTACAGCGACAACTGCACTAATTAAAATGTCGACAAATTTAGAAGTACAAAATTTGTATAGACCTTGGGTCGTTGGAAGTTTTTCGTACTAGATACGGATACAAACCCTTCTTACACCTGGGGAAGATTCATTTCTAGGTCCAGGAAAAGGACTGGGAAGAGCGAATAAATAATTCTGATTATGCCAGAGATTATCTTTACGCAGATCTATTTGCAGCATAGCAAATCGTCTACTGCTTTATTATGTAGTAGGCATGCGAAGCGGCATACAAATTCCCTAATAATCCTATTTGAGGAAAATGGGTATGTCGTGAACGCATCTGTGGCCTTGGAGGTATTTCTTTAGGCAACGTCCTTCACTTTATAGGGAAAGTAAGATCGTGGGCTTGTATCATTGTTCCGCGATCAGCAGAATGCACGATGCTTATGCCTCAGACACACATGTGGTAGAAATATTATAATATCAATACTATGATTTGGCTTTACTATGAAAATTTTCAATTAAACTACAATATGAGAGTGACACATATGTGGTATAGATCGCAATATTTCTACTATACTACGATGTGTGTCCCTAGCATTAGAGAATTTGTTTACAGGAAATTAAATGTTTATCCAGATATGATTAATCCGAGATAATTCACTCAGTTTTTACTAAAGATTAATGTTATATATTCCTTAATATTATAAAAATTAGCTAATACAATAAATATACATTTCTTTATTTATTGATGTATCTAAATGTTTAAATTGCAATAAATTTTCATTAGAAAACAGCACGATGGTATAGAGAATCTATGATTCCATTGCCTCGGTATGGCCCCAAAAAAGCTAGGCACTTTTTTTAAAATGAACATAATTATATGCAGTGAAAATACATATATGGTTTTGTCATATAAATGTAGGGAGTGCAAAAAATATAATTTAAAATGCAGTGAAACATGAAGTTATAAGCATAATAATATGTATGTAAAGTATACCATGTATATATGGTGCAAGCCACACTAAAAGTATTGCTATCATCTCAAATCTCTCATCTGCGCTCACCCACCTTTTTTAAGCTAAGCCCGGATAATTAAGAGGACAGAGAGTAAGTCTATGCATACGGCAGACCCACCAAAATATATTCGATATGATGAGGGCTATGAGCTGTGTCGTTGAGCAATGTCCATATATGCGTATGCATAAACGCAAATTACTCCCTCATGTTTTGAGATATCTACTTGACATCTGGTACGTGGGTGGCTTTTTAAGAGAAATCGGACCACTATAACATATAGCTCACATACAACCGATTGTTCAGATATACACATTTTGGTGTATAACTCCTCAGGCTATGTACATAGGTAACTTTTCATTTCCCCATTCATGAAAGCTATGAAGTCTTCGGTACGGCCGAAGACAGCCGCGCTCTTACTTGTTTTGTTTTTTTTTTTTTCACGAGGAGGAAGCATCTAAAGCATTTACCCTGCCAGTGTGGGACTTCACCCGCACTAAACCTGCTGTCGTCGTACCGAACGCCCCCTCCCCCACGGTACTATCAAGCTACCGTCGTGAGGTTGGTTGAGCACCAGGCTTTAAGTCCGGAATAGTTGCGTTATTGCCCTCAGTATGCCTTAAAAGGCTTCATACATACCTGCATACGTACAAATGTGCATCTTTCTTTACAACGATGTTGATAAAAATTTAAAAAAATCAAAAAAAATCAAAAAAAAATCATAAAAAATCAAAAATAATCATAAAAAATCAAAAATAATCAAAAACAATCAAAATAATTTTTTTTTGATTATTTTTGATTATTTTTGATTTTTTATGATTATTTTTCATTTTTTTTGATTTTTTATGATTTTTTTTGATTTTTTTTAATGGTAATTGCAAAACAATCATTAAAATTTGAAAACAATGGGTAATCAATCATTAAATAGATACCTGAAAAAATAATCAATCAAACCGGTAATCATTACGATTAATAATCATTATTTAACAGGTTTGATCCATACATACATACCTAATTGCCATGTCACTTGAAAATGAGCCGAGCCGGCCAAGAAACAACGCTTACTAGGTATTCGACGCTAGAAGCCGCACGACATTTGCTTTGCTTTGATTTGATGCTCTTGTTTGTTTCGCTGCTGCGATTCATGCTGTGTTGAGGCTTAAATTTCAGCTGCTTTAATTACATTGCTGATAACGGTAATTAGTTATTTATGTTTATATAAGTACTCAATGCATTGTATAAGGATTTGCTTTAGATGTTGACAAAAACATTCATATATTTATATGTATAATATTCAATGTTGCTGAGCGCTATTTGTAGATACATTCATATGTATTGAACAATCCTGCGCTTTAATTGATTTCAGACTAAAAATTCTGCTTGAAAAAAGGGTTGAATCCTTACAAAATAATAAAAACAAATAATAAAAACAAATAAATTAATGCTTTGCTGGAGGGAAGTAGAATAATATACATACATACAGACTTTGTTATTGAAACCCAGTAAACGTTAAGCTCGGTTGGAAATTCGCAAAGAAACGATGAAAGAATCTCTTTTTCAAGTCTTAACTCCGGTAACACTTCACAACAGTATTTTTGCAACAGAGTACCTAATCATGGCATTTTAGTGAAAGTGAAGATTGCTCTAATCGCTTTTAATGAATAAAATTAAATGTATTGCAGCACGTTTGAGTCTCTTTTTATTTGCACTCAAAGTTTAGTAGTCGCATAAGAAATTTGGTTAAAAATGAAGAATTAGAGTATGTTATGATTATTGAGGTCGAGAATTTATCCTTGGTACACACTTTTACACAAAATTTACGCTAGATTGATATTTCGTATAATGGCATGCATATTATAGACACGAGTTGAAAATGTTGCTGGCGACATGTTGCGCGCTGTTCTAATGCTTGATTTTTTCAATTCACAATCCTTTAGCGTAAGTTTTTGATGTGTAAACATCTTTGCTGTAGCTACGAGTGATTTCGAAAAACAGGTAAAGTTTACGCGTAAACGTAAATGACCTTTGTGTTAGTGCACTGCTGCGTCCGTGTGAATCGCTTGGCATTGTCTGTGGTAGGTAGGTAGATACACATGTACTTACAAATGCTTGCATGCATAGCCGTGCAAATGCAAATATCAACAACAACAGCAACGAAGCGAAGTGAAGTTGTTGTTGTTGTTGTTTTCTGCAACAATGCGACAAATAGGCAAAATAAAAAGGACCAACCTGTTTGAACATGTATGCAAATGTATGGATATGCATACCTACATCTACCTATCTAATTTTCTGTGCAATATTGGCATCAAATGAAAGGTTTTGAGCAGGACTTCGATATGAAGCTCTTTTCATTGTGACCCCTAGGCCGGGTCTTAAGATATGGGCCAAAAGGAGGACCCGAATGATCCTTGAATGTTTCTGAGCAGTATTGGTATCAAATGAAAGGTTTTGAGCAGGACTTCGATATGAAGCTCTTTTCATTGTGACCCCTAGGCCGAGTCTCCAGATATGGGTCAAAACGAGGCCCCGAATGATCCTTGAATGTTTCTGAGCAGTATTGGTATCAAATGAAAGGTTTTGAGCAGGACTTCGATATGAAGCTCTTTTCATTCTGACCCCTAGGCCGGGTCTCCAGATATGGGTCAAAAGGAGGACCCGGATGATCCTTGAATGTTTCTGAGCAATATTGGTATCAAATGAAAGGTTTTGAGCAGGACTTCGATATGAAGCTCTTTTCATTGTGACCCCTAGGCCGGGTCTCCAGATATGGGTCAAAAGGAGGACCCGGATGATCCTTGAATATTTATGAGCAATATTGGTATCAAATGAAATGTTTTGAGCAGGACTTCGATATGAAGCTCTTTTCATTGTGACCCCTAGGCCGGGTCTCCAGATATGGGTCGAAAGGAGGACCCGGATGATCCTTGAATGTTTCTGAGCAATATTGGTATCAAATGAAAGGTTTTGAGCAGGACTTCGATATGAAGCTCTTTTCATTGTGACCCCTAGGCCGGGTCTCCAGATATGGGTCAAACGTGGACTCGGATTATCTTGCATGTTTCTGAGCAATACAAAACAAAACAACATAAAAAATCAAAAGTCAAAAACCAAAAACCAAAACAAACAAAAACAACAAAATTGTAGCAGTCACAATGACAACAAAAAATTACAAAAATGATAGTCGCCTTTTAATCCATAGAAAACCAGGAAAAAAGGAATAAGGAAAAGGGAATAAATATCCGATTTCGAAACTGTTTACACATCAATATTCATGAATACCCGTTATTCACGCTTTTTTTATAAAAATGAATATCAAGAATCGGCTGGTTTACTACAAAAAACGAAATATACCATAATTTGCCAAAGTAGTTAACGTTTAACCCTTGAGTGCAAATAAAAAAGAATCGAAACATTTTGGAGTAAAATTTCTTTTGTTTTTGCGCATTAGCGATTATCGACGGAGATTTAATAATAAGCTGTATATGAGCTTTACGCAGACATCGAAATTGTTCAGAGAATAAAGATCCAGCGGCTGCGTTAGGCAGTTCATGTAGTGAGAATGTATGTAACTGTAAAGGTAAAGGTAAAGGTAAAGGTAAAGGTAAAGGTAAAGGTAAAGGTAAAGGTAAAGGTAAAGGTAAAGGTAAAGGTAAAGGTAAAGGTAAAGGTAAAGGTAAAGGTAAAGGTAAAGCTACTCATATCATAAAAATTTTTATCGTCGTTGTGAAGCGGGACGGATATTTGCTAGTCTGATATATTTTCGCTGCTTTATGAACTGAATATACAATCTGTTCTGGCTGGAAAAATCTTATGGAATTTAGAGTGGTTATCTTAAAATACGGAGGTTTTTCTATCGTAGTAACACATGGTTCTCATGTTCTCATTTTTTAAACCTTCAACACAATGTTTATTGGGCTGTGCCTATTAAGCTTTCTTATTGATTCTAATAGGACATAAGTAGATTTATTTCTTACCCTTCTTATTACATTGTTTAATGCTTAGTATGTAGTTACCCATATGGTCAGCTCATTCGCACAAAACTCCAACCAGCCATTCATTTTACTCACACTAAATGCAATGCCAGTAATTTATATATGTCCATATTATCCCCCCCATTGCTACTACACCCACCTTTTTCACTAGTTGTAGTCGAATTGTAAAGCAATAAATAAAGTAAACAAAACTAAAGCGTAAGTGTACTCGTAATGCCCCCGCGTTGTCACTTTGCCATAAATATCAATGATAATTTATTCTGCGAAATTAGTTAAAATAAATTATGTACCTACTTATTTAATTTGCTGACAAATAAGGACATGTACGTGTAAGTAAATACATACATATGTCAGTATTTGCTAGAAAATTTCATAGGAAATTGATCTACTTATTTGTATTGTTCTGAAGAAATCATACCTGGCTCTGACGTTAAAGGTTAATCACCTGGTTCAAGAGTTTGTTGACTTTACTAAGTCTACAAAGAACGGACAGCCTACATATACATATCTAAAGTTAAATACAGAAACCTCATATTTCAATGCTAATTGCGCCGTACTATATATATATTTAGATATATCCATTTTCATTCACAGCCGACTTAGTCATCATATTCAATTACAATAAATTTCCATATAAAAACCTTAAGCTGCAGACAACACAACGCCACACAAAAACAAAATAATAAAGCACAAAAGCAATGGCAAATTTGGTTGTTGTAGAAATAAATGAAAGCGTACATACATACATATGTAATTCAATAAATAAATATTTATTTACTTTTGCCAACGTCCTTTGCTTGCTTACATTTTTTTTGTCAATACCCAATTATACACAGTTATAAACAATTTTAAGGTACCTACGTACACACAAAATAACAACAACAAAAATCACAAATAAATATACAAATATAATAATATTAATATAATACAATGGCGCTATTATAACTCTGACGAGTTTTATGGCCGAGCTTCTCTCCCAATTCGAGGTGTGCTCCTTTTTTGTTTTTCCTACTAATTGGGTGGACCTACAGTTTTATGCCGGCTCCGAACGGCGAATGCATTTTTTGTGAGAAGCTTTTTCATGGCAGAAATACTCTCGGAGGGTATGCCGCCCACTGCCGAGAGGTGACCGCTGCTCTTAAAAAACCCAATAATTGGATTTTTACTAATTAGAAAATTTTGTTTGGCTCGGACCGTGGTTTGAACCCGAGACCTCTGGCATAGCAGGCGAGCACTCTACCCACTGCATCACAGCGGCCATATACAAATAATCCAAGGCAATAAATTTGTATTAGATTAGATGGCAATATGCAAAGTGCATATGTCAAAGGTTATTTACTTACTTTCATAATATGAAAAGAAAATTGCTTCATATGCCAAATTTCGTGTGGATATTTCGTTAGTGATATTTATTCGTGTTTTGTTGAAGTAAATACATACGTAACAATTTCAGTATTTACGCAAGCGTTATAAATTCTTTGATTTCCAAAGATTTGCGTATTAATGTACTGATAGATGTAGTATAAATGTATTGTTTGCGATTTTTGTGTGCCGATTGTGCTCTGAAAACAAACAATATTCTATATTTATTGGCATTAAGAGCGCTGAAATGGCATAAAGTGATAGTGGTTGATATATTTATGTACCTATATTAGGTTTCGTATTAAATTATATTAGAAAAACAAATCTTTTCCTTTGGCATTGTAGGTATTACAAAGCAACTTGCTTTCATTTGGTAGAGACCGGGGCGTATGAGTAACCTTTTATACCTTTCACTAATATGAAAAGGTATTACATATATTTAGGTAACTTCTCAACAAACATCAGACCAAAAAATCTCAAACGTTTGAGAAAACCATTATTCTCAATTTGCTAATAAAGATTTTCTCGAAAATTTCACCGTTTGAGAAAAATGTGCCCTTTTGTTTGAGAACGCTATCAAGGGAAATTTGAGGTGCATTTGATAACAAACGTTTGAGGTTTGAGAATAAGGTTGGTTCTGAAATGCATCTCAAATTTAGAATTAAGAAAAATGTTTATGAGGTTTGTGCCGAAACCAGGGATGGAAAATAAGAGTTATTTTTGAATTTTCAACTCAAAAAGTCAATGTGAAAAAGTTAATACATATTTTAATCATATGTATGTATATATGTATGTATACATACGAAATTAATGTATGAGTCAATACGAATTCCAAAACCGATAACGAATACGGAAACCATATATAAATATGAAAAGTGGGCGAAGACGAATACGAATAGAATACGAGTACGAATACGAATACCGAATACCTAATCTTAACACGAATGTTGAATTCGAACGCTAATTGATTCACTACAACAAAAAAAAAAAAACAATGACAAAATCGATGAAACCGGCGAATTATCGCAATTGGTGGAACCGGTGAATTATCGCAATTGGTGGAAGTGCTCATAATTGGTGAAACCGATGAATGGAACAAAATCAATGAAATCGATGAAATATTGCAATTGGTGGGACCGGAGAATGCAACAAAATCGATGAAACCGGCGAATTATCGCAATTGGTGGAAGTGCTCATAATTGGTGCAACCGGTGAATGGGACAAAATCAATGAATTAGGTGAAATACTGCAATTGGTGGAACCGGCGAATGCAACAAAATCGATGAAACTGGTGAATTATCGGAATCGGTGGAAGTACTCATAACTGGTGGTACCGTGAGTGCAAAAAAATCGATGAAATCGGTTAAATATCGAAATCGATGGAAGTGCTCATAACTGGTGGTACCGGTGAATGCAATAAATCGATGAAATCGGTGAAATATTGCAATTGGTGGAACTGGTGACTGCTGTAACCGGTGAATTATTACAACTGGTGGAAGTGCACATAATTGGTGGAAGCGGCGAAGGCAACAAAAAAGATGAAATCGGTGAAATATTGCAATTGGTGGAACCGGTGAATGCAAAAAAAAAAATGATGAAACCGTGAACTATCGCAATGGGCGGAACCGATGAATTGTCGCAATTGATGGAAGTGTTCGTAATTGTTGGTACTGATGAGTGCAACAAAATCGATGAAATATCACGAAATTGGTGGAATTATCGCAAAGCTGGTGAATTATCGGAATTGGTGTAACCGGTGAATGCAAGATGAAACCAGTGAAGTAACGCAACTGATGAATGTATTCTAAAATGGTGGCGCCGGTGAGCACGACACAATCGTTGAATGCGAAGAAATTGTGCGTCTTTTGGATGTATGTGTATGTGGTGAAGCCGCAGTTCGACAAAGTAGATGAGTTGGAGGTGAATTAGTGGCGCTGGTGGATGTGTCCTAAATTGGTGAGACGATTGGAGCTGAATAATTTCAATTCATACTCCTTTTTGTTGGTGTTTGTACAAAGAAATCGGTATTGAAAGACATTGAAGAGCGAATAGTAGGATTTGCAGACGATTCACATGTGCTATTCCATGGGTGATAGAAATATAGAAAAGTATAGAAAATTTCTGTTACATATTTAAAGGGGACGCATACTTTCTTTGTTGTTGCATACTTAAATGTATACGTTTTCTTGTTGCATATTTCAAGGCGTCCCATTTGTTTTTTTTTTATGGCCTAAGGCCTTTTGTGTGCTTTTTACAAAAACTTGTTCCCTGTGAAATTTTATGGTGAAAATTTTACTAGAACATATTAACCCTTTGGCGTATTTTAACCCTTTTTGCCAATTTTTGCTAAAAAAAACACACAGTCATAGTACTTTACATTTAAAATGATAAGGGTACAAAAAAAAATTGTGCTGGGAACGCGAAAAGAGCTGGATGTGGGTATTTGAAGGCTGCTTTTAATTTCATTTCAATGCGTAGATACTTCATGCTTCATATAACGCTTTTTGCGTAGCTAAATTTTTTGCTAGACACACGTGGATTCAATTCTTACTAAAGGCTGTTTTAATTAAAAAAAAACAACATATGTACAACAATAAGCATAACGCATTCAGTTGAAAATGTACTTGAGTTTATAGCTTAAAAAATAATGAAAGAGCTTTTTTTTTGGTGTCGTTATAAATGGAAATGGTAATAAGAATTCAGAGAGAGCGAGTAACTGTTGTAAGTTTTCGGTGTATTAAAAAATGCAAAAGCTTTCTACGACGCTTTAACACAAAAAATAGCATACATATATGCAGAAATATGTAAATGTAATATGCAAAACAGCAGTTGACACTACGAGTTTACATCGTCGCCCCCCTGCCAGAACCACGAATGTGCCATTTTTCCAATTTTGAGTTAAGCGGTTTTCCTGATCAATCTATGCATGCTCTACATTTTAGTAAAATCCCCAGTACCTTTGTGCACTGGAAGCCACCAAAATTTTCAATGCCAGTAACACGAATGTGTAAATCAGTTATAAAAGTATATATATAGTATATAAAATATGTTAAAAATTCCTTGAAAATACATAAATTTCAAAAAATATATGGGGCACATTCGTGTTTCTGGTCCAACAAAAAATGTAAAAAATTCCTTGAGCATGATGCAACTAGAAAGGTGGTATCGGCAGACCAGCTGATATGTAATTTTTTTCGCCGCAATGATACATAGTTGTCAAATGTATCTGTTCAGAGCCAAGGCCATATTTAGGGGCGGGGGATTTTGGGTGTTTGAACCCCCCACGAAATTCTGGTAGATAAATTTTACTTCTATCATATTCAAAGCTATATGTTGAAAACACTAGTTTACGAATCATTAATTTGAGAAAATACCAAGAATTTCAGGTATAGGGGAGGGCTGGTATGAACTGCTGAGATCAAAACCATTTTCTTATGGTTAGGGTTTTGAGATGACGTAATTTTGGGGTTTTTTGGTTACAACTTCAATAAAAAATTCTTTTCGCTGAAGTTACAAATACCCGCAAACCGTATCTACTCCGTTCGAAAGATAATTAAAGTACGCTTCTAACGACATACCACTTATAAATTAAATTATGTTACATACATTTTCTAAAATTTTAGCATATTTCCTTATAACTTCATAAAGTCATGGCTGAAAATTCATTACTCGGGTTATATTAGTTTCTGAATTATAACATTTTGTGTGTTTTTCGAAAGATCCCATATATGGGATGTGTGCGTTTTTATATGTAGTCCGATTTCACCTACATATTTTCAATACTAACTTTGGAAAGTCACCATTTTTTGATTTTTTGCGATTATTGAAAAAAATTGGGTTTTATTGGGGTTTTTATAAGAAGTTGTAAAAATCAGGAAAGTTTTATTCTTTTTAAAATTATTCTGTTTTATTGCAAACATTTTAAGCGTAATATTAAAAAGATGCGATAAATACTTTATTTTTGGCGATTTTTTTCAAGTGAAACAAAAAGGATGTTTTATGGTCGAAAAACTCGGTTAGGTGACCCAACTATATGAAAACGACTTCACAGATAAAAGGACATTAGGAGGAAATATAAAGCTTCCCAAGCACTGTTTGCCAGCATAACACCAACAGTCTCAGAAATAAGCTGTTGCTGTTTTGCGAAAGTTATCATAATTTTTTGAGAACTTTTGAATTTCGATTTCCTTTGAAGATATCTTAAGTCGAAGCACAGAACAGTCGAATATATTTGTTTGTTTTTTGTGCTGTTGCTTTACTGTGTAATTTCAAACAGATCAGTCGACAGTAAAACACAGATAAACAGAATTTTAGTTTTAAGTGCGACTTTTTGAAATTGGTTTTTTTTTTTGTACATTACAATTTCGATTGTGTTCCCATAAATTAAAAAAAAAACAACAACAACAGTGCTGTAAAAACTCGAAATTATGTTTGCCCTTTGGTGTGCTGTACAAATTTCCACAATACAGCAACAGTCGACTATAATTTTTTGAAACTTAAGGCTGCACAGATGCAGTACAGTAGAACTTTTTATTTTTTATACTTCTGCTGCGCTGCTAATTTTTTAATTTTCAAATGAAAATGAAATTCAATGGAAATGAAAAAAAGTTGAAAATAATTTCAAACCCTGCTCAAAAGACTAAAATAATGACATATCTATCAATTTAAAAAATCGGATGTCAAATAACAAAGTTGCAAAAAAAAAAAACAAGTTAGAGTCTCAACATAAGCTAAAAATCTTGAGGCGGACTTTTACAGCTGAAAAAAGCTGGGTAATCTAACAGAGTTTTTCGTCCATAAAATATTGTTTTTTTTTACTTGGATAAAATCACCAAAAATAAAGTATTCATCGTATTTGTAATAAAACAGTCTAATTTTTAAATGAATAAAAGTTTCCTGATTTTTAAAACTTCTTATAAAAATCCTAATTTGAAAATCAAAATTTTCGTAAAAAAAATTTCTTCTAAATAGCACTTGAGAAACCAGAATTTTTTTTATTATTTTTATTTAGTGCACGAAATAAGATATATTTTTCTCAAAAAAAAAAAAAAAAAAAAAAAAAAATCCACAACGATGTAACCCCCCACGAAATAAATTCCTGGGTACGGCCCTGTTCAGAGCTATTTCTTATTGGCTGGGTAAATGCATGTCAAACCAATGTTTTTGTTTACATTTACATATATGTTTATTTACATTTACTGTTTGAGTTTGAATTTTCATTGTGTGTACAAACACATATTTTTTGCTTTAAGAAATAAAATTGATACATAAAATTAAAAAGAAAATACCGCCAGTATTTGCAAATTGTAAATTCTTATCGAATTTTGGCAATTAAAGTTGGCACTGTAACTTGCATGCATTGTGCCGCTTCGTACCAAACGTATATAATCCATGTCATTACTCGTACCTACATATGAAAATGCGCGTTACTTTTGTTTTCTTATTAGTACAATTTTTTCAAATGTGTTACAAATTGTAGTATAGTCTACTAGTAGTGCATCCGCCTATGCTTGCGCTGCCACCATCACCCGACCCATCTGAAACCCAGCGGAGCCATCGGGTCCGCGTGGCAAAAGTAAGAAGCTCTTATTGTTGTTGTTGGTGTTGGTAGTGCTTCTGTTGCCTTAATGCAGCTAACGATGCGGTGTCACCAACAACCGGCGACCTAGTTTGATGTAGTTGATGTTGTGGTTGTTCCTGTTGCTGATAGTGATGTTGGAGCGTAGTTGGTAAGGGAAGCGGTAACGGCAACAGTGCTGACCCCGAACTCCACCGCCATTCATGCCAAGCTGATTGCCTTTGGTGGCATTGTCATTGTTGCTATTTAGTTGCCTTTGTAAGAGTTGTTTGCGCTGGCAGTTGTACTGATAGTAACTGCAGTTGTTGTCGAAGTGGACGGTGCATTCGTAGAATTCTGCATAAACAAACAAAAATTGTAATAAAAAAATAAAGAAGCCAAATTTCACCCAACTCACCCTACACCATCTTCCAGATTTATCGCTGAACCAATATACGCAAACGGGTCATATGACCGGTCAAATGACCTGCACAGTTCTTGCAGGGGGCTCAATCGATTGCGTTGGTCGACGCAATATTTTCATAGTTTGCAAGTTCAGCGGTGACGTATACCTACGTTGTCGATTAATATTCGTCGGCTGGCTTGTTCAGCAACATCATTACCGGTTGCAGCTAAGTCATCGAGCAGTGCTGATTTCACACTTGCAGTTCCACCTGCTCCAACACCACCACCAACAATGCCACCACCCGGACTGGTAGCGTTTGTTGTTGTTGCATTCGCCTTAACCAATATTGTGCAATCGATTGGTTTGCGTACATATATAATTGTAAATTATGTATGTAAATAAAATTTTTTTATTTTTTTAATTTGAAATAAAAAAATTTCATTGCCAAATAAATGTCACTAATAATTCGCCTGCATTCATTTTGATAAAGGCGAATTCCTTTAATTTGCCATTTTCCTGTCTGATTTTGACAACCAGTTACCAAAAAAAACACTAACAAACACAAGGGAATCGTTGTTGTTGCCGTACTGCTACGACCATATAATTTCACCATGCCTTGAGAATAAATTTCCAAAAATATATGGGGCACATTCGTGTTTCTGGCCCAACAAAAATCAAAATAATTCTTTGAAAATAAATTTCCAAAGTAAGCAAAACAAACACATTCAATTCTAATTCATATTTATTTGTGGAACTATTTCGAATCTTCAATATCGCAGTCTTCTGAAAAGTTAGGCTCAGTATTATGCTCTTCCGAACCTCACTGCTAGTCTTCAAATTGTTATAAAAAGAGTGGCAAAGAGGCAATCATGAAATGCACCTTGAACGGAAAATATTAGCTCGCCGATTGCGCGATGAATACAAAGCTATTCCGTAAACTAATTTTTGATTAGCAATCAGTGCTAAATACGCCAAAAGGACCTTGTGGGCAAATATTTACCTTCGAAAACTGACCATAGAAAATGGTGCTGTACAACGCAAATCATCAGAGGGGCATGTAACTCTCCAAAACCATTTCAAGTTCATACGCAACTATACGACGCTTTTTTAAACTTCATTTATTTCAACGAAGGAGAAACTGCCCTTTCGAAATATTTGCTGGTCGAGGTGCATATCGTCGTATCCATACGAAAACACATTTAAAATTTCTTACGAAACTGGCAATTAAACAATTCTGTACGAAAAGTAGCACATTTGACTAATTTATGCATTAAAATTATTGTTGTTTAAACAAAATTTGTACCTTTCGTCAGCCACAAAAAATCGTGTGCTAGTTTTCATATGGTACGACGGTATATAAAAGATTAACTCTACAACATGTTTTACAAAAAAAAATATTCTGAAACAAAATTTTTAGTAGCTTATTTGCCATTGAATATTGGAATATTGGCAATAATACCCACGCCCGTTTATTCGGAGACATTGCCTATCGCTGACGCAAAAGCAAAAGATTTAAATAAAATGTGCGAAACCTTGGCGATTCCAAAGGAATACCACAATTTTTATAAAAATTTGAAGGCTAACAGCGGAGCTCGCGATGCTCTACCTGAGCCTGACCTTTCAGAGCACTCTGATTTTGAAGATTAGGAATAGTTCCACAAATAAAATATGAATTTGAATTGAATGTATTTGTTTTACTTACTTTTGGAAATTTATTTTCAAGAAATTTTTTTGGTTTTCGTTGGGCCAGAAACACGAATGTGCCAAATCTCGAAGATTAGAAGGAATAGAAGCATAAAAACTATATCAGGGCATCGAGCTAAACAAGGTTCTAATTTGCAGATATACTTTTATATTATAAACAAATTTTTCAAATTTTGCGAGAAGAATAAACTTTAAAACTCGATTTCCCAACATTTTCATTTGAGCACATTCGTGGTTCTGGCAGGAGGCCGACGACATGTACTTGTATTGTGCTCAGCCGCAAAAAAACATTGATGTATGCATGGCTGTATGGGAAAGTGGCAAAGTTTAAAAATAAAAATTTTTAACCAATTTCGCTGTTACAGTGCACACGTTTTCATTTGCATAAATATGCATATTTACATGTGTATATATGTTTACGTTGTTGAATAAATAAAATAATAAGTACACAGATGTTTTACATGCAAAAGCGTGGGCGTTTCCACAAAGGATTTGCGTTAAATAGATTTATGCTTGTTTGTGGCCTATGTACGTCTGTCACTGAAATTTGAATGATATTAATTGATTTATGACCATCGAACAACGCCCACTTTGTATAAGTTGCACGACGTTTTCCTGGTAACTATCTACTAGATACAAAAAATTTTGTTTGCTTATTATTGTTACCTTTCTTTGAAAAGAGGCAGCGTGCGCTAGAAAAGGCTTTACTAAACACCAGCATTTGGTTGTACTTCAATGGGCATCAGCTGTAGTGGACCTC
This sequence comes from Urophora cardui, assembly GCA_960531455.1. Lineage (NCBI taxonomy): Eukaryota > Metazoa > Arthropoda > Insecta > Diptera > Tephritidae > Urophora > Urophora cardui. The sequence goes on from OY482674.1 coordinate 15,556,290, forward strand.
CTGCAGCTTTACCTTTAAACTTTTTACTATGAATTTTGCATTTATCCTTTTACAATTTCTGCGTTTCTCTGAATGTATGAGTAGCCAACATAATTTTTATTTTTTTTTCGATTAAATATGTACCTGCTGTTTCGCTATTCGCATTTTGCCCCTCGACGCATGTTGTTGTCCCTCATGTAATTGCCTTTGTAAATTGAAATTGTTTTGTGAATGAAATGTGAATGACAAGTATGAATTGTTGTTACACGAATTGTAAATTCTGAGAGCAAGCAAAGAACAAAAAAATGAAAAACATTTGCATACAAACCCACCGAAAAATCTACGCCTTATTTAAGGTTTACTCCAGAAAGTGATAAGGCTAATGAAATAATGCTTCAAAATTCTAAGGAACATCTGTTGTATGGACAAAAGCTTATAATACCTAGTTGGAAAAGGTAATGTATGATCATTTGTAAATGGATATAAAGGCCATAGGACCTATACATTCCAGAATGCATGATTTTTTTCATTGTGCTATCCTAGGAAAGTCATGCATCCACTTTTCCCTGCAAAGGTAAGGCAAAAAGGAATGTTTGTATGAGAATCGCTCTTGCCGTGGTCTCAGTGTCGCTTTGTTTTCGCACCTAAAAATAAAAAATATTTTTTTTGCATTTTTCTCTTCATTCTCTTCATTCGGTTTCCAACTAGAAGTATGTAAGAACTTCACTCTAGCTGGTTCTCCTCTGCTTCTCTCATTGTCGCACCATCCTCGCCTTCACTGCTTCATCCAACGCATTCATGTAGTGGGACATTCAACATTATATTGATCTTTAGTGATGATTTTATACGTCCGTTTGTTCGAAAAAGAATCTGTGAATTGTTGTCGTCATTATAAAAAGCAAAACCAAATAATTCTCATAATTGTTTTTGTTGCTAGATTCAATGCTATAGCTGAGAGCCAATAACTGAACTCTTCGCTTACCTTGGGTTGCATTCTAGAATGTATCGGATTTCCTATAAGTTGGCAGCCACACAACATAGAGTTTAGAGAAAATCATAGTTTTTTTTGGAATACATATTTACTATAATGCAAATTTTTCGTACATCTTTTCATGCGTCCGCAAGGTCCACCACCTTTCCAACTCCGTAAGGCTGATTCCATGTGTTGATATCATTAGGTTATAAGAACTACTCTCTCTCTCTCTCTCTATCTCTCTGACAGGAAACCTCATTCCAAAGGCTTACTCGCCATGCAAAATACGGTTTAGATAATTCATAATAATATGGGCTTATGCGGTGTTTAAATACCTTATAATAAGGCTTATTCTACACAGGAAATAACGCCCGAATTATTTCTTATAATAAGGGATTATATGAAGTTGAAATACCTTATAATAAGGTATAATAGAAGGCGTTTTTGTTAAGCTGCATAATTCAAATTTTTTGCGCAACGCACTAAGGCACACTGAGAGAGAGTGCGGGGCACACATAGCCTTTCTCTTTCCGCTGTTGCTACTGTTTGTTTGTTTGTTAGTTGTTTGTAGTTATAATGTGGCAATCAAGTGCAGTGACACAGACCACAACAAAGTGTTGCCGCTCTTACTCTCTCACACTCTCTCTCTGTAACTCTTTCCCTGTCTATTCTACATTGTGCTGCAATTTGTGAACCATAAAATAGCGCTAAAATGCGATTTAATGTACCTGGAAATGTGTTGTGATTTGATGCTTCACTCACTTTCGGTGCATTTCTGCTGCACTCCTTCTGTACCTATTATGTACTTCATGTCCATGATGGCTGATGATTATTATGTGGTTGAGTGTGTATGTATGTGGCAATAAAGTTGGTTAAAAAAGCATGAAATTACTTTGTTAAAATGACTGCGTTGTAAAATGAATTACATATATGAAAAAGGAAAATAGGAAAAACTAAACTAAATACCATATTAAGTTGATTTTTCAATGATTAAGGCATGTACCCATATAAGTAGTAAAACCGCTAAATCTTTTCTCGTTTTCTCAGCTCAACAGATATTGAAGATTGTTGACAGTTGTGCCCGAAGTGGACTCCCATGTGGTTATTATGTAAGACTCTGTTAAAGTATTATAAATATAACCCTTACCCTAAACTATTACCCCCGAAAAGGATAAAAATTATATTTATAAACAATTTTAATTGTTGAATTATTGTGTGGACACAGAAGATTTTAATTAATTTTTATTTGGCGAAAAGCGAACAAGTTCAAAGCTACGTATTACCAGCGATGATAGAAATGATAGCTATTTCGAAGAAAACCAATTCTTCATCATCAGATTTCTTTTCGGGATTAAGCCGGGAATCAAACTTAGACCCACCGTGAGAAGGTGTTAATTTTAGCGACACGCTAACCAACTCACCCAAACACGGCCTGGTACGCAGTGGAACTTTTTGTCGCTTTTCTTTTGCCACCTTTACTCGCTCAACATTATTGTTGTATTTTTATGTACCCATGATTTTCATGGGCCGCTGTGGTGCAGTGGGTAGAGTGTTCGCCTGCTATGCCAGAGGTCTCGGGTTCAAACCACAGTCCGAGCAAAACACCAAAACAATTTTTCTAATTAGTAAAAATCCAATTTTTGGGTTTTTTAAGAGCAGCGGTCACCTCTCGGCAGTGGGCGGCATACCCTCCGAGAGTATTTATGCCATGAAAAAGCTTCTCACAAAAAATGCATTCGCCGTTCGGAGCCGGCATTAAACTGTAGGTCCACCCAATTCGTAGGAAAAACAAAAAGGAGCACACCTGGATTGGGAGAGAAGCTTGGCCATAAAACTCGTCAGAGTTATAATAGCGCCATTGTATTATATTATATTATGCTTTTCATGAGATAACACAAAATTTCTACCATCGCTGGTAATACGTAGCTTTGAACTTGTTCGCTTTTCGCCAAATAAAAATATTTATAAACAATTTATAATAAAGCATATAAAAAATTCGTTGCATATTTTATGGCGTCATATTTGCTTTTTCATTGTATACAAACATAGTGTGAGCATAACCCTATATGAAATTTTCCGGCGTAGAATTTCTAGAACTTTTTAACCCTCTAACGGCCAACTGAATGCTATTTTATTCGAACTTGCCATAAAAGAGAGTCAAAAGAACTATGTACATGGTTGATATTTTTGAAATGATATGCTTTAAAAACTAAAAAAAAAAAAATATTTCAATGTGCACCAAGTATATTTTACCGCAAAAAATTAATTTTAAATTCTTAATGTACTAAACTGTTATAATCCAGAGATGGGTATATAACATTTCTTTCCACCTGACTGTGTATTTTTTCTTATGAATATTTACACTCCCCTGTATTTTGTGATCTTTTTGGTGTAAATTGTTCATTTATTTATTTATTGGCATTTTTTTCTTGAAACCAAACAATCCAAATGCGTGCCCTTCGTAATAAAAATGTACATATGCATATGCATGTAAATATATTTAAGCTGGCATAAATTTGCAATGTTGCCCTCATTCAATATGAAATTTGCAAATTCAGTTGGTGTATGGCGCAACTGAAAACATACATACATATACATATGTATTCATAAAAGTGTGTGCATAATTTTATTTTTTTTAAATAAAAAAATTACAAAACAGCAGTACAAATGTTTATTTGCTTGAAACTATGGCAAATATTTATTTAAAAAAATAAAAAAAAAAAAATAAATTAATAAATAAATTAATAAATAAATATGCGCACGTTTTTCATACATTTTAATTAATAAATTATTAAGAAAAGAAAGCTATTTATGCCGTAGAAGAAAAACTTAAAGAGTCTAGTCAGCACAGAACCGCTGTTATCATCATGCTCTACACGCAAATTGTGATGAATGAGTTCGAGTTATTTTATCGATTATCTCAATTGTTCAAACGTCTCAACGGCTCTCGATGATTTTCATTTGCATTCGAGTCTAGTCGCGAATATTCGTCAATCGAAGCTAGCGCTAAAATATCTCGCACTCGCCAACGATTCATCTTGCTTTGAAAGTTACCCTACAACATCTCGAGCTCGCCCATCACAAATAGAAACAACCTTCAACTCGGAACAATCACAAGAACATCTCAATTCTGTAGTCTAGGAGCGAGTCAGCTTTTGACTCGATTATGATTTTGCAATAATGGCGACTCTCTTAATTGTCTAAAATATCTGGTTATCGAGTTAAGCGTAAGTGGAAGTAAGTACTAAATTCATTTGCACCGTACAATACATAGTAACTGCATGTTTGTGAAAATTCGCAGGACAAAGTAGTACTAAAATAGTGAAAACTAGTAAACCTTGCCACGCGATGCTTTGGCTTTCAATTCACTGTGCGACAATTTGGGGGTGGAAGACCACATATTTCACATTTGACAATTTTTTTGTATTGCCATTTTAAACTTGACTTCACCTTAAAAAATTCAGAATATACATTGGTTTAAGTCCATAGATTCTTATTAATAAAATATAAAATGAAGCATATAGGTACATACATACATAGTTACTGGTTATTTTTATTTTCTATGGACCTAGATTTTTTATACAAATATTTTGTCCGAGGAGCCCCATAGCGAAGTTTAATGCTGAATAATTTTCTAGAATATGTTAAATTTAAAGCGACCTCCAAAAGGCTATTTATCGCACTCTTCTTTCTCTTTCTAGTTTCCTTTCTACTCCTCTTTATCTTCCCTTTCATATGACCTCTAATTTAAAAATCAAACAAACTATAGCGTAAAAATTAAATTTTGAACAGGTGGCAATCTTTTTTGTAAAAATTTTAATAAATTACTCATTTTAATAATAAATAAATTACTTATTTTCACACAAAGCCCTTTCATATGGCACCTCAAATTTAAAAATCAAACAAACTACAACGTAAAACTGAATTTTTGAAGAGGTGGCAACTCTTTTTGTAAAAATTTGAATAAATTACTCATTTTCAGCTCAAGCCCTTTCATATGGTACCTGAAATTTAAAAATCAATCAAACTATACAGGAGAATTAAATTTTTAAACGGGTGGCAACCCTTTTCAAAAATATTAAACCTTCCTGCACTTCTACAGGTCAAGCCCTTTCATTTGACACCCCATTTTCGAAAATCGGTATAACGGTGTAAAAGTTATGGTGCGTACAAAAAATCGCTTAGCGTAATATATATAAAGATACCACGCAACATGTTAGCAACATATTGCTAGCAACATTTATTCAATTTATTAATGCCATTCAAAAATTGCTGTAAAAGTGGCATTAAAATGCTGGTGACTGTGTTGGAAGCGCGCAGGGCTTCACAAATTCTGCTAATAATAATAATAAATGTAGAAAAAAATGCATGTTGCTAGCAACATTTCAAGGCTGTGAAACATCACTTTGTACATGGAAATCTCTTGCTCATCGATGCGTTCAGCTGATGCGCTAAAGATTGTGTAATGATTATTATAATTAAAAAACTTATTTGCTCAACTCTAAGCCCATAAAGACTTCATATTAAGGTAACACTGAAAGTCACAGATTAATCGATAAACATTGGAAGTATTTTGAGCGATTACAGCTTGATTGCTTTAATGAGTGTTAAAGGCCAAAGAACTATTTTCTTACAGTAAAGAGAAAAATAGCCTTTGGGAAATTTAAAATACGCTTTCAACTAAAATAAATAGTAATAGACACAGTATTAATTGTGTGTGTGATGAGCAAGCAACGAGTTAATCGATTCTTAATGATGGTTCATGCACAACTTTTTGACAGCTGTCACATTTTCAGGCAACAATCAGCCAACTAAGGCAGATCAGCGAGTGCAGCTGTCATTGACATACAAGAAAATGCAAGTTGCTGATAACAAATATTTGTATCAAATGTGATATTTGTGGCAATTTAAATCCCTACACTTTATTCGCTACTTATGTTTAATCATACAATAATATGTAAATATGTACATATGTATGTGCATAAGTTAGAAACGAATTATACTAGGAAAGAAACTAGCAACAAATTTTCTATCAGATGTCGAAGGCAGGCAATAGCTCAGCGGTTAGAACTGTAGTTATTGTACTGCAAGGTGCGCAAGTTCGAGTCTTGGCAGAAGCAAAAGTAACCTGATGAGTCTTAGAGGGATCTAAGGTGAAACAGCTGTAGTTACATCCATGCTTAAAAAAGTTTTTTTCTAGTTTCTAAAAAATAAAAAATAAAATATAACCTGGGCCTGTGCTCGTTAAATTAAATAAACTAAATGCTTCATGTTCAATATACATGCACTGGAAATGCTTATAATATTTCACACATAAATACAAATGCAAAAGTAAAAACATAATTCAAAGCTGGTTAAGCTCAATGTTGTCAAACGTGGGAGATATTGGGTATGGAAAATAACATTTTTGCATATGTGTGCATATGTTTTAGAGCTTACGATTTCTCGAGTTCGAGCGAGACTCGACATCTTGCGAGATTCCCGAATCTTGAAAATCTCGAAAGGCTCGCGAGCCTCTCGACATTCAACTACATCGCAGAAATAGCGGTATAAGCATACTATGCTGTTTTATAGCTTGTTCTGATTTTATGTATTTACTTACATGTGTATTCTGCATAATAATTCAATCACTTTCAGGTGTACATATTTAAAAAAAAAAATCCAAATGTGTTTCAGAAATTTCGAACTGAAATACAATTAAAATTTCATAATATTAAATTTTTTCTTTCCAATGACATACGACAAATTTTTGATATTCATATTTTTTTGACACAATACACATAATAGCTCTGTTCAATAACAAAAAATTTTTTAGAATTTTTCGTAAAAAATGACAGATCTCCATATAAAAATGACACTTTTTAAGAAAAATTCGTAACAATTTTTTGTTATTGAACACAGGTAATATGTTATCGAAAAATCCGAGAAACGAGATTTAATCGAGAACCCGAGTCTCGGTTTTCTCGATCCTCGAATTTCTCGACACTGCTCGAGATCGAATCGTAAGCCCTAATATGTATGTACATACAGACATATCCCTGCAGTAAAAATCCGCAATGAATACTTAATGAATCACTGATGCAATTCACCTATGACGAGGAGGCATCAGTGAATACTTTCATATAGAGACTGATGAATTTTTCATATAAATGGTTTGCTTTCCTCAGAAAAAAAACAAGATCAAATAAAAATTTACTGAGTTATGACGACAGTGATGAATATTCAACAAAGAATCATCACTGATCCTTCAGCAGTGAAACAAATTTACTGCAGGGTATATAATGCTAATAGATATTAAGTATATGGTTCATATCAAAATTTATGCATATAAATACTGCGCTACATATTCAACCCGATTCTAAACGAAAAATCCACAAGGATTTTTCCGCTTCTCCCTGTTCCCTTATTCTAAACACAAATTCCTTGTGGATTTTTTCGCTTCTCCCTTTCCGGCTATTCTAAATGATGTTCGTAAAAGTGAAAAGCGAATAAGGAAGAAAAGTAGGTATCATGAATGAAAATAAAAGCGAGAATTTATGCAATTATTTTGTGAGATTTTTCACAAGACAATTTTAAGTGAATGTTGAACAAAATGTGAGTGAATATAACTTTTGTTAATAAAAAACACATAATTGAATTAATTATGTACTGGTTTGCTTATTTTTATGACGGAAAGTATAAACAGCAAATAGATATTTTAGTAAGTTTATTGAAAGGGCAGCCGGATATTTCGCGGCTTGTAGGCTGTAGTATCCCTTCCGGTTGTAGTAAGGGTGCTTGGTTTGATATGGAGCGATGATACGGACATGTGCTCCATCAATACATTCAAGGACACTAGAGATGTCGTAGTTTTAAAAACCGCACTTAAAAACTTTCTTTTTCGTCGCTGTTCATAGCTTTATGAATCCAAATCGGATACAACTCATTTTCAAAAATTTCAACAACTTTTAGAACTTTGCTGAAGGTGGATTGAGCCAATCAAACGTCAGAATTTTTTCCAACTACCGTTTGATATCCGTCTTCAAGCAAAAAACGGAAGAATGCGCATAGTTTTATTATAGGAGAGATTGCAAATAGTTTCTTTGGCTGCTGTGTATGTGATATTAAAATGTCCAATAAATATTTGAACGCAGGTTTATTAATTCTATAGTATTTAATAAATCTGCAAATTAATAAAATCAATGCAATACTCTCAAAAAACTTTTATTTCCTATAAAGATTCCGTCAAACAGATTCGTACCATCGCGCAATCTTCCTCTTATAGACCTCTGCTACTTTCGAAAAGCAATACCATGTATATTCACTCTTAATTTTGTTAAATTTGCAATTTTTTAACAAAAATGCAAAATTTGTGGGGAAATTTCGATACGGGTCAGGCCCCTGAATTTTCGGTTTTTTTTTTATTTTAGGGTAGGGGGGTCATATGGATCACTAAAATGCAAACGAAATCTTGGGAAAACTTATAGTTTATTAATAATAAATTATTTTTGCGTAGTACACTCTAATGCGTTGGCGGCCTTCGGCCCTCAGCCGACAGAATTCTCTTTCTGGAGTAAAATCTACGGACCGATCCACAGTTGTTTTGAGTAGAAAAACATTTTGCGTTTGCGGCCTTCGGCCTCGCTTCAAAAAAAAATTACCTTCAGCCGGCGGAATTCCCTTTCTGGATTTATATTTCTGGAGCAGTCCACAGTATTTTTGCATAGTGGGGTTTTAAAATTTGTAAAATTAACATTCACATAACATTTCCAGAAAATTTTATTGAAAAATTCTTAGTGGTTTGAAAATAAATACGGCATTCGCATAATATCGAAGGCGACACAGGTAGGCGCATAGGCAAATTCCGAAGCTACTTTTTTATTTACAAAGGTAGAGTGTAATGTAAAAATCAAAGCGAATTCACATCATGGCCCAATAGGAATGGGCCAGTCCCAAGTGAATTCAGGTTTTAACCAAGGCGAAATATCATTTTGACATCACACTACCAAATACAATAACAAAATGCATCAGAAATTTCTGAATCCGCTTATGCGCCTACCTTCCTAGATCTGCCTTGCAACAAAACAGCTGACTTCGAAAATCCGCTCACATGTTCGAAATTCTGTTCGCCAGTTTTTCTTCACGCTAGTGAAAGGGAATAGGAGGAAATTTTCCTGGTGAAGAAAAAAATCCGCAAGGGCTGAGATCCTGGCGGATATTTAGAATCGGGGTGATTATTTTAAAATTCCTCTGCACTCATATCTATACATACATACATACATGCCAAAAGATAAAAGTTTCATATTCACTGTCATGACCATAAATTGCAATCAAATTGAGTTCTTCCTGCGTACTTATACACACATGCATATTTATACATACCCTATAGGGAAAATATCTAGTTCAGAACTAGGTCGCTTCTAGTGCATTTTTCGCCACTACTAGTGCGAGCTAAATCTCTTTTGCATGTTATCAACAGGCGAATTTAACACGGCGATGTCCTAGGCGGTGTCAATTGTCACTCCCTGCACTACATTTTTTCAATACCTAGTTCCGAACTAGTACTAAATTCTACAGTTTACACTAGTTCGTTTATTGGCACAATTTCGATAGTTCTGAACTGGCTACAAGTACCTAAAAATTCTACAGTTTTACTTCTGCCGCTTAAGTGCAGCATTTGACACACTTCATTTTTTTAACTAATATTTTTTTATTTATTTATTTAATACAAATTTACAATACTATTTAAAAAGTAATAAAATTAGAAAAAAATTAAAAATAACCCTGAGGGATCGGAAAAGCATAATTAGGGGAACATTTCATTTCATACAAGTTAAGATGGAAATAGAAAACTCTTTATATAAAATGCTTCACTAAACATCTGAGAATTGCAAAAATATACAAAACCGACGGCAATTGAACGAACGAAAAATTTTCATAGAATTTTTGTCACTTCGAAATTGCATACAAATCAAAGTGTGTCTTATAATGGTCACTGAATTCACTCCTTCTGAACTAGTGAGGGTCTAACTACAATTGATCTAGTTCCCTTTTGACACCTTTTCGCTAGTTCGGAACTAGAAATTTTGCTCACTAGTTATTGAGTTCCCTGCAGGGTACATTTAACCATAAACATACATACATATATAAATAGTTATGCACATATGTATTTACCTACTTTCCATTTTGCCTGATTTTGCATTGATCAGCAACAGGTATTTATGTACGAGTATGCGTAGCAAATATTAAAGCAATATAAATTTGTTATTACAATGTATGGTATGAGAATATTTCAAAATTAATCAGCAATCAGCATTTATGGGTAAATAGTGCTTAATTAATTAAACATGCTTTCGAAGTGCCATACTTACCTGCATACCTACATTTGTATGTATTTGCAATGTGTGGTGATGTATAAGTAAGGCAATCAAGAAATTAAAAATTCAATAACGAGGCATGTTTAAAGGGGCGAGAGAGGGGTGATAGAGAGGGGAAGAAAGAGAAGAGAGAGATGTGATAGGAAGGAAGAGAAAAGGAGAGAAAGGGAAAGAGGATTGACTGCGTATGGATATGCGTAGGTACGTGCGAGATTATTTTGGAAATGGATTAGGGGTGAGCTTTATGCCTGGTTTTCACTAGGTCATATATGACGTCAAATATTGTCAAACAAATGAAAACGGGTTGGCATATTGTGTCAAATGCGTTTGCAGTCAGTTTTGACCACTCGCTGTCATATAAAATGACAGCCATATGAAAACACTCAAATTGTAGTTTGCCAGCGTATTGGGCAACATTTGACACACAAAATTCATTTGCCAGCGTGTTGGCAAACTTGTTTCGTTTGTCAAGCTCACAGCTGATTCGCAGGGCCACGGAGCGTGTCAAGGAGCGAAGAGCTAAGGAGCTATGGCTTTTTCACGGAGCGGAGCTGGAGCTCAAATTACAGGTAGAAGCTGGAAGTGGAGTTAAAAATCACTAGCTCTTTATATATCTATATCTGTGGCCACAAGCAATAACCGCTTAAGTCGACTTAAGAAGATTTTGAGTTACATATACCACATTATTCTCCTTTTAAAACTCTATATTTCTGTAAAAAACCCCATTCTTATAACTTAATTCAATAAAAAGATATAAATAAAAACATGTAGGTATATTAGGTATATTAAACTTGCTATAACAGCCAAGGTAGATTTATATACTTAATGAAATTTCTGCATGATATTTTGTTTTATTTACAAAATTTGATCGTAACATTGTAAATGGCTCACTGATTTTGCGTCCATGGTTTTTAATCGATTTTTTCTGATTTGTTAAGAAAAGCCTTCGAATAAAAATATAAAAATAAGATTTTCTTTGCACTGCCATAAGCACTCAGATATAAAAAAATTTTATATGTACATATGTGCCTATGATTCATATTTTATGTGCAGAGCAAAGGCACTTTGTATTACAGCTCCCGAGAACTGCCGTAAGAAATCGAAATATACAATAACAAAAGTGTAATGAAAAAAAAATTCAAAATATGAAAGCACTGTAAAAAATTTGTATTCAAATAATTTTCATATAAAAAACAAAAAAAAAATTTGTATGTATGTGATACTACCATTTGAAAATAAATTCTAAAATAATAGTGGTCTTCATCTAAAGTGATAAAGTAATAAATTTTTAAAGTTTATCAGTTTATCCGCATTTTTACATGAAACCACCTTGGTAAATAATTGTTTAAACTCTTGTCAGTGTCAACTTGATTAATAAGTAAAAAAACCCAATAAAATAAACAAAAAAAAAAATGCCGAAGGAAACCACAATTTCTTCTTTTAAATTGAAAAAGTAAAACTGACAATGTGTCAGACTTGAGTTTTACCGAAATTTATAAATTTACGCAACAAAATCGTTCGGTAAAGTGATAAACTTTGCTTAAATATATTTTCATACAAATTTTGACAGATAATTTATTACAATTAATATTTTATCACTTTACCGCATTTACCAGCAGTTTACCACTTTAGATGAAGACCCTTAATATTTTATTGGAATTCATAAAAAAATCTAAATGAGCAAAAAATGTTTCAATGCATATAAAAATTTTGTAGATGTATTGAGCTTTGTACTTTCAATACGAGAGCGTTTAGCAGGCCTGCTATAGAGAATAAAGGTAGGTTTAAAACCGAAGATGGTTTTAAAGCGACCCTAGATTATGCCAAATAGTTCGAGTTTACCTTTATCTCAGGTAAGCGTTGAGCGTCTCTTTTCATCATTAAAAATTGTCGTATCTGATTTAAAACAGTCTTGTCGATTTGAAGCGGAGCCAATATATAAAAAATCGGAGCGAGAACGGAGCCCTATGCAAAAAAAGGATGGGAACTAATGCCTATATGACACTACGTTTTTTTCTTGTTTTTTTTTTGGTGTGGAAAATCCACCGAACGTCAAAATTCAAAAACAATTCTTCTGTAGGTTGAAAAGAGACAAAAACTCCCTCAAAAACAATTTGATTGACATTAAACTTCAAACTAAATGAAAATAATATTTATTTCAAGAATTAATTTTTTTTGGAAATTTGAATTTAAGTCACTGAAATAAAAGTTATGAAACTCAGATGGCAGAGTAGCTGTGTATTCCATGTTATAAAGAGAAGCCAGTGCGCAGTATACTTTTTCTTCCGGACTTCTTCTTTCCCCTTACGGCCAAAGCAGAAGCTTATAAGAGGCAAATTTTAAATTTGTATTTCCATATATTTTTTATTTTATATATAATTTATTTTATAGTTGTCAAATTGAAACAATTGTCAGAAAAACCTGCCGAATGCAAAAAAACCTACGGAAATACAAGGTGGCTCGTTGGTTTTTAACCGCCTATTTCGTTTGGTTTTTTCAATATAGCTTGCTCGCTTGCGCCAACGCAAAACTGTATTTGACCATCTCCTTCACTCAAAAAAACCTTGTAGAATACCGGAAAAAAAACGTAGTGTCATATGGGCATAAGAGCAGCAAAAAATTTTGGAAGCGGAGCAAACGAAAAAATCCTTTGCACCGGGGCCCTGGTTTGTCGAGCGCACAGCTGATTGTGATTGTGCGAGTATTATAAATTTATTTATTTATTTTGTTAATAGTATTTTAATATTAGAAAATGGAAGAGTTATTAGTAAACGATTTCCAAGTTTTTGTGCAACCTAGAAATACCACCACCACAAGAAAACCAAGGGTGAGAAAACTGACCTTGCTGTCCGGCTGTCAAAAGCTTTTACTTCACGTTTGACATGAGAGATGAAAACGGACTGTCAATCAACTGACACCAAAATTTGACGGCAATCTTTGACCCACACTGCTCTATCGACTTCATGTCAGTTTTTGAAACGTAATGAAAACACATTTGACTCAAAATGACATATTGTCATCTAGGACAGTGATTTGACGTCAGTGAATTTGACCTAATGAAAACCAGGCTTTAGATACTATAGCTAATGAAGGCATATACTCGTACTTGCTTTTTTTTTGGATAAAAGCAACAAAAGCCGATGTGCGAGACTTTAACAAACTAAGCCTAACTTATCTACACTCAAAATAATATTTCGTAAATATTACGAAATCTTTCGTACATATTACGAAATACTTTCGTAAAATTGAGCAACGAATGGTTTCGTAAATAGTACGAAAGCTATTTCGTACTATTTACGAAATACTTTCGTAGTATTTACGAAATACTTTCGTATATTTACGAAATACTTTCGTATATTTACGAAGGCTTTCGTACTATTTACGAAATACTTTCGTAGTATTTACGAAGGCTTTCGTACTCTTTACGAAATACTTTCGGAGTATTTACGAAATACTTTCGTATATTTACGAAGGCTTTCGTACTATTAACAAAATACTTTCGTAGTATTTACAAAGGCTTTCGTACTATTTACGAAATACTTTCGTACTTTTGAGCAACGAAAGATTTCGTAAATATTACGAAACCGCTTTCGTACATTTACTAAAGCTGTTAGAGCTATCAAATTGTTGTACAATTGACCAAATTATTTTTTAGCTTAAAGCTAAAAAAACCCCAATTATTACATACATATATATATGTATATATTGATGTATATTTCAACGAAATTTGAAAACTTTTTCGAAATATGTATATCAATAAAATAAAGCTAAGAGCAAAATGTTTTATATATGCATAAGAAATAAGTTTAGATAATTTCATTTTAGTTTTAAATATCCACTAAAATAAATTTATTCAATTAATTTAAAAGTTCTTTATTAATTTAATATTTTACATTTATATTTATATTAATTTTAGTAACTAAAGATAAAGATAAAGATAAAGCGAAACTACTTAAAACCCTAAAATTCAAGCAGCTACACTCGGCGAAAGAAAATAAAAAAATTTTTATTTTTATAATGCACGTTTTAAACCAGATCGTTTTTATTTTAAAAATGAAAATTTGTAAATTTAAAATGAAAGTTTTGAAATAAAAATGTATTTTGGATTAAATAGAATCATTTTTAAATTAAAAATTAAAATGAAGGGAATAAAAGCGTAACTTTTAGGTTCAAAATCTCATAGGGCTTGAATTAAAATAAACATTTTTAAATTTAAATATTTTTTCTTGATTTTACAATGAACATTTTTAAAATAAAAATGGTCGTATCTACATCACTTTTAAATACGTTTTTGCCCATTTTAAGCACGTTTTCACATGTTTTTAAAATTGTTTCTCTGAGTGTAGAAATATCTCTTTATATAATTTTATTAAGTATTTATTTAGGAAAATAGATAAGATCGAAAAAAAGGAAAAAGTAAATGCAACTAATGTACTCACCCTTAAGTTGAATCAAGTTGGAAAATATCACAGTTTATTTTATATATCAATATTGTCTTTTTATATACAATGCATTATTTTTTTATACATTATTTCATTACGCACTTACTACTTAAAATAATTTTTGATATTATTGCACCGACTCAACACTTCACAATGAAAGAAAACTTGTACGGTAAAATATTGTACGAAAGTATTTCGTATATATTACGAAAGTATTTCGTAAATCTTTTAATCCTTTGATAATATTACGAAATTATTTCGTATATATTACGAAAGTATTTCGTAAATCTTTTAATCCTTTGATAATGTTACGAAAACTTTCGTACAATATACGAAATTATTCGTAAAGACAATTTTAAGAAAATTTACGAAAGTGTTTCGTAATATTTACGAAATATTTCGTAATATATACGAAAAAAATATTAGAAAATGGTTTACGAAAGCCATTTCGTAATATCTACGAAAAATTCGTAAAATTAGATTTTGTTGAGAAAAATTCTTTCGTAATATATACGAAACTTTCGTACATTTTACGAATCTCTAGACTACGAAAGTCTTTCGTATTTTTTTTACGAAATTTTATTTTTAGTGTAACTTCGAAGCTACGCCTTCGGAACTACGCCTTCGTAGCCACCAGATCAGACATTAATACACTTAGAAAGGCGGCTAGACCTTAAATCTTCTCACAACAGTAGGAAAACTAACGTGTAACTTCCTCTGAACAACTTAGTGGAGCTATTTTTGGCACGTAATCCTTGCTTACTGCTTTCCATATTAGAGAGGACTTACTTACACATAAGTAACGCAGGTTCCGGTATTGAGTTTGGCGCTTCGAAAAACCAACAATTAAATAGTACATACTTTGCCTCTTTTTCTAAGTCTGTGGGATACAGTGAACAGAAAAGACTATCATCATGTTTGAATCTAAAAAAGTAGACCCTAAAACAATAGTGACCGCTTAGCAACTGACTGAGATGGCAGTTGAGCTCCAGATGCCCTCTACATACTTACTTACTTAATTGGCACGTAACCGTCTAGACGATTTTGGCCGAGTCCAACATAGCACGCCAGCTATTTCTGTTTCGTGCAGCATGGCGCCATTTGGGAATACCTAGGGAGTCAGCATCACTGTCCACCTGATCTTCCCAACGCAGTGAAGGTCTCCCCTTTCTTCTGCGTTCAGCGGGTTTCGACAGAAATACTTTCTTGGCCGGAGCATCTTCATCCATTCTCGCAACATGACCTGCCCAGCGGAGCCGCTGGATCTTTATTAGCTGAACAATGTCGATGTCTGCGTACAGCTCGTACAGCTCATTGTTAAATCTCCGTCGATACTCGCCCACGCCAACGCGCAAAGGTCCATAAATCTTACGAAGAACTTTTCTCTCGAATACTCCAAGTGCCATCTCATCTGATTTTGAAATTGTCCATGCCTCTGCGCCATACATGAGGACTGGAACGATGAGTGTCCTGTAGAGTGTGATTTTGGTTCGTCGAGAGAGGACTTTACTTTTCAATTGCCTACTTAGTTCAAACTAGCATTTATTGGCAAGAGTGATGTTTCGTTGGATTTCAGTGCTGTCGTTGGATTTCAGTGCTCTCTACATACATACATACATAAATATGCCCAAGTGTTAACGTTCGACATCAGCCTATAATTCAGACGGCCTTTCCTTGAGGCTGCCCAACGTTCCTACGCCCATTTGGCGACTTCGCATCTTTTCCTCTGACCTCTTTACGTTAGTTACTAGCCTCATTGCTTGGTAAATGCTCGTGATTTCTCATACTTGAGTTTCTATTCGATGCCTTATTTGCTAGCATCGCGGCGGCGTCGCTGGAGACAGTGCGAAATGCGCTTATTACTATAAGCCCGGCAAGATGTGAGAATTGAAGCTCTTTTACGCTAGACTTACTTTTGAGGACGTCTGTACAGATTGGCGCTGCGTATAACATCAATTCCCGCCGAGTTGAGCGGACACTTCTGTTGTTGGTCATCATGCTTGAGAGACCGCCGAAGTTCATATTATCTATCACGTGTGCCCTATGCCACACCCCTTAACAGGCTCCAATCGGGACCAACATTTACACAGGAATATCGATTTTGGTCATGAGGTATAAAAAATGTTATCTAATTGTTTCGTCTTTGTATAGTAATACGAACTTTGACCCCTGTGCGACAACCGTCTACGATAGGGAACAAAATTTATATGTGATATCCTAGAATGTGCTGTTACCGATGTAGGGGTTAAGACCAGACCTGTTAAATAAGGATTATTAATCGTAATGATTACCGGTTTGATTGATTATTTTTTCAACTGTCCATTTAATGATTGATTACCAACTGTTTTCAAATTTTAGTGATTATTTTGCAATTACCATTCACGGTAGGCAGGAAGCGACGATAGGTTGCATGAAAATGTCGAGAAAAAAGGAAAGTGGGGTTGTGTTATGTGATGTTTATAGATGAAACATCCGTTGAAATTAAAATCCGAGCTGCTCCTTTTTCAAGGATATCCACATTTTTTGTTTTTTTTGAAAGGATCAAATATTGAGGAAATCGAAAATTCGCCACTGTCCAAATTTTTCCGATTTCAATACATTATTTGGTCGCTAAGGGATACAAAAAAAGGTATTAAAAAGAAAAAAGGACACCTATAGTGGAAAAATCCAATGTGAACAGGACCTAAAGGATAACCACTGAAATATAAAATAACACAAAATGTACCCATTTTAATTTGCGCATAACTCCTAAAATGTTAACTCTATGTGAAAATTCCGTATAATATGTTTCATTCAGAATAAATAAAGGAATATTTCTTTGATATACAATTTTGATCTACCTGCAGTGGTTAATGTACTTTGGTCCATCTAAAGTGAAAATTTCAAAAAAAAGTACTTTTTTTTATGGTGCTATTTTAAGTTCAAATATTTGTCTAGTTTATGTAAATATTTTAATCTAATGATCCAATTCTCATTCTTACATATCTATACGTTAATATTAAAAAGAATTAGAGCTGAAATACGCGCTAGCTGTGCACGGTGGACGGTAAGCAACAATAGGTTGCATGGGAATATCGAAAAAACGATCGCCGGCTAAAAACTTACGTAAAATGATATTCTAATATACTTCATAAACACACAGCAAGCGTGAATAAAATCTGCAACATTTTTTTTAAACGAAAATTAGTACCAGCACACAGCTAGGCACATATTCGTTGGGCCATCGTTTTTACGATATTCCCATGCAACCTATTGTTGCTTCCCGCCCACCGTGCACAGCTAGCGCGTATCTCAGCTCTAACTCTTTTTTAGTATTAACGTATAGATATGTAGGAATGAGAGTTGGATCATTAGATTAAAATATTTACATAAACTAGAAAAATATTTGAACTTAAAATAGCACCATAAAAAAAACGTACTTTTTTTGAAATTTTCACTTTAGATGCACAAAAGTACATTAAGCACTGCAGGTACATCAAAATTGTATATTAAAGAAATATTTCTTTATTTATTCTGAATGAAAAATATAATAAGGAATTTTCACGTAGAGTTAACATTTTAGGAGTTATACCCAAATTAAAGTGGGTACTTTTTGTGTTATTTTATATTTCAGTGGTTATCCTTTAGGTCCTGTTCACATTGGATTTTTCCACTACAGGTGTCCTTTTTTCTTTTTAATGCCTTTTTTTGTATCCCTTAGCGACGAAATAATGTATTGAAACCGGAAAAATTTGGACGGTGGCGAATTTTCGATTTCCTCAATATTTGATCCTTTCAAAAAAAACAAAAAATGTGGATATCCTTGAAAAAGGAGCAGCTCGGATTTTAATTTCAACGGATGTTTCATCTATAAACATCACATAACACAACCCCACTTTCCTTTTTTCTCGACATTTTCATGCAACCTATCGTCGCTTCCTGCCTACCGTGTAGATGAGTTTTTTTTTTGTATGGGATTCTTTAAACCTTCTCAGATCCTCCCTCCGGCACCGGAATATGAAAATAGGATGTTTTAGAGTAAGTAAACTGAAAAAAAAATTTCACTTTTCCAAAAACTGGATGGAGCTACACCGAAAACCGCGAAAATTCCCAGAATTTCAAGGTATGTTTAGATTTATGTCTGAAAAAAGTTAGGATTTTGCACAAGAAAAAAAATTGATACCCACCCATACGAAGAATTAACCGCTAAATCGAATGGCATATTCAGTTTTTTGGTAGACTATCCAGGGAAGGTAATAACGCGGCCTAAAGTGACCATTTTCTTTTTTTTCTCATGAATCTTCAACTTCTTGCCCTATACTCTTCCCGAAAGCGAACGTTATTTTTTAACTAAATCACACGGTAGGCTGCGTTATTTAATGCGCTTTCCAGAAATGTATAGCTATTAAAAATCGAATAAAATTTGGATGAGTTCATCAAGTTTAAATGAAGTAAAGTCGGGTATAAAAGGGTAACATATCTTAAAATTTCTTAATTTTTTTAACAATTTTGCTCTTGAAGGGGATTTTTTGGGTTTTAAGTGATAGTTTTATGTGGATGGATAACTCCACAAATGCAAAAAAAATAGAAAGGCCGAGACCGCGGATAACGGACAAAAAGTTGAGCCGGATGGTGCCAAAACATTTGTGGGCAATATGGGTATCAAAATAAAGATTTTACCTAGGACTTTAATGTAAAGTCAATCCATTTTGCTGTGTCCACCGTTTCGACACATATAAGTCAAAAATTAGACTAAAATTTCGCCGATATCCTTTAAAGTATTCTGTAGTCATCCTGGACCACTTATTCACCAGTATATCAGAAATTGGCTAAGAAATTGGCATGTAATAAGTTCCATATGCAAACCCTAGTTAAGACCTTTAATTTGATACCAATATTGCCCAATAATATTTTGGCGCCATCCGGGGCCACGGTTTTTTCCGCTATCCACGGTCTCGATCTTCCAAATTTTTTTTTACATTTGTGGAGTTATCCAACAAAATAAAACAATCACTAATAACCCAAAAAACCGTCTTCCAGAGCAAAATTTAAAAAAAAATTGAGAAATTTTAAGGTATGTTACCCTTTTATACCCGACTTTACTTCACTTAAACTTGATGAACTCAGAGCTGGGCGCTAAGGATTACAATTACATTTTGATTACGATTACTGTAATCGTAATCCTAGAAATTTAAAGATTACGATTACTGTAATCGTAATTGAAATTTTTACGATTACGATTACTGTAATCGTAATCCTAAAAATTTAAGGATTACGATTACAGTAATTGTAATCGTACGTTCTATGATTACGATTACTGTAATCGTAATCCTAAAAATTTAACGATTACGATTACAGTAATTGTAATCGTAAGTTCTATGATTACGATTACTGTAATCGTAATCCTAAAAATTTAAAGATTACAATTACAGTAATCGTAATCGCGAAAATTTCAATTACGATTACAGTAATCGTAATCCTAAAAATTTAACGATTACGATTACAGTAATTGTAATCGTACGTTTTATGATTACGATTACAGTAATTGTAATCTTTAAATTTTTAGGATTACGATTGCAGTAATTGTAATTGTAAAAATTTTGATTACGATTTAATTATATTTTGTACAGTAAAACTTCTTATACATTACCAGAACATCCCCTTAACTGCTTATACATATGTACATATATCCATACATATGTGGTTACATAGACAGTTTGTATACACGTATGTACGAAAAATAGCACATTTGACTTCTGGCTGACGAAAAGTAGCAAACATATGTATGTATATATTGTTTTTACATTAAAATTGTTGTTTTTTAAACGAAATTTCTACTTTTCATCAGCCAAAAATTTAATGTGCTTGTATTCGTCAGCCAGAAAAAATTTGAGCTAGTTTTCGTATGGTACGACGATATGTGTGTATGTATTTAGATATGTATGACAAAGATTTATAATAAAAATTAAATTAGTAGTACGCTATACATAGTTAAATAACGTTTACATATCGTCGTTTAAATTGCAATACCTCGTATCGACAAACCCCAGGAATGTATTTTTGTTAAAGTAGGAGTTAAGAAGAGTAAACCGAAACAGAAAAATGTATACGAATGAAGTACATAACAAAGTTAGATGGTAGGCAGCTGTATATTCAGCACCACAATAATGCTACCATTCATGGTAAATACCAAACAAGATTATAATAACGACCATATGAAAGAAGCATGCGGCTTGGAATGAAAACCTCACGCTTTCGCTTCATTGCTTTGTTTACTATACAAAGTCATTCATGCAAAGGCGGCCATAGTCATGGGGCATATTCATGGAAGTTGTTATCTTCCATAACGGAAATGTAAGGAGAAAAGTATTGATGATTGTAGTAACGTTGGGCCAAATGGGTAAATGTACATACATATATGTATACTAGGGTGGTCCCCAAATGTATGGAAACAAATTGCGTATCATATTTCGTGAACCTCACCACCAAGGTCGATGCTAATATAGTCGAAGATATCATGTACAAATTTTTGTCGCGATCGGAGACGGCTAAGTGGTATCGCACAGGGGTCAAATTTCAGAAAACTCTATGGAGACTGAATAAATTAAATTTAATTTCTTGTACATCTAATGCCCAAAATCGATAGTCCTGCACTAACGGATACCAAATATATATTTTGGTCCCGATCGGAGATGGTTAAGGGGTGTCGCACAGCGGTTTACTATATCACCTCTCTTCCTTTTGGGCGCTTACTAGTTTGGTCCGAAAATTTATATTTTTTAAAATTCCTTTTAAAAAAAAATTTAATTTTCTGCTTATGAGGCGAAAAGATTCGATGTACAGTTCAAGAGAATCTCTATTTTATTTTTATGTATTATTAATTTTAGTTAGTTGCTTAATACCTGAATGTGATTTTGGTAAAGATTGTTGCTTTCTTTGAGAATTTTGAGGCAGTACCTACTGTAACCGTAATCATTGAATATACCATTACGATTACAGTAATCGTAATCCTAAAAATTTTACGATTACAATTACTGTAATTGTAATCGTATGTTCTATGATTACGATTACAGTAATCGTAATCCTAAAAATATAACGATTACGATTACAGTAATTGTAATCGTACGTTCCATGATTACGATTACAGTAATCGTAATCCTAAAAATTTAACGATTACAATTACTGTAATTGTAATCGTATGTTCTATGATTACGATTACAGTAATCGTAATCCTAAAAATTTAACGATTACGATTACAGTAATTGTAATCGTACGTTCTATGATTACGATTACAGTAATCGTAATCCTAAAAATTTAAGGATTACAATTACAGTAATCGTAATCGTAAAAATTTCAATTACGATTACAGTAGTCGTAATCCCAAAAATTTAAGGATTACAATTACAGTAATTGTAATCGTAAGTAATCAAAATGTAATCGTAATCCTTAGCGCCCAGCTCTGGATGAACTCATCCAAATATTATTCGATTTTTAATAGCTATACATTTCTGGAAAGCCCATTAAATAACGCAGCCTACCGTGTGATTTAGTTAAAAAGAACGTTCGCTTTCGGGAAGAGTATAGGGCAAGAAGTTGAAGATTCATGAGAAAAAAAAGAAAATGGTCACTTTAGGCCGCGTTATTACCTTCCCTGGGTAGTGTACCAAAAAACTGAATATGCCATTCGATTTAGCGGTTAATTCTTCGTATGGGTGGGTATCAATTTTTTTTCTTGTACAAAATCCTAACTTTTTTCAGACATAAATCTAAACATACCTTGAAATTCTGGGAATTTGCGCGGTTTTCGGTGTAGCTCCATCCAGTTTTTGGAAAAGTGAAATTTTTTTTTCAGTTTACTCACTCTAAAACATCCTATTTTCATATTCCGGTGCCGGAGAGAATATCTAAAAAAAAACTCATCTAATGTATATGCATTCATAATTCGTTCAGCATAACAATATTGCCGCTGGAAAATTTGTATTTATGCCCATTTTTGTGTTGAATTATAGATGCGCCTACAGAGTAATGCACTCAAAAAAAAAATTACTCAGATTATAGAAAAATGGGAATGATTCGGCGCTAAAGACATATTTCCATATTTTGATGTACGATTTTCTTCAAATCAAGGAATAAAAACCACGTTTTAAAGAAAATTGTACATCAAAATATGGAAATATGTCTTTAGCGCCGAATCATTCCCATTTTTCCATAATCTGAGTAATTTTTTGTTTGAGTGTATGCACACGCCAAAAGCAAGCAACTCATGTATCCACACACGTAAACAAAATAGCATAATAAAATACATAATTATGAATAAATAAGTGTTTGTTTCTAGACATTATTGTTGGTAATTTGCGCAAAATGCGAAATTTCACAAATGAAATTTTTGTGCAAAACAATTTATTTTTCAATTAAAAAGGGATTTGGCAAATTTTCCGCGCGCGCACGTGCAACGGACAACGAATTGATATCTATACTAATGGAGAGTGGCTGTTTTGTAGAGCAGCACGTGCAGGCAAATGTATGTATGTATACATGAATATTAGACCGGGTCGGTGCCCATACAAAAAAAAAAAGTTTGCAATTACCCCCCCTAGGATGAAAGATGACCCTGCGGTGAATTTGGGATGATAAAAATTTTCGTCCTGCGAGAGTCCTAAAAACAGCCAAAATCGATTTTTATTCACAACTTTTTTATTTATAATCCGATTGCAAAGTTTGATATATCGTTGAATAGGTATTTTTTAGTACTACATATCTCCTGAATGTCCTTTTACTCAAAACAGACGCCAAACCGAGTTAGACCGCGTAACTTGATTTCTACCTCCCTATATAAAAAATCGGGTTACGCGATCTAAGTCGGGTTAGGGTCTGTTTTGAGTGAAAGGACATTCGGGAGATATGTAGTACTAAAAAATACCTATTCAACGATATATCAAACTTTGCAATCGGATTATAAATAAAAAAGTTGTGAATAAAAATCGATTTTGGCTGTTTTTAGGACTCTCGCAGGAGGAAAATTTGTATCATCCCAAATTCACCGCAGCACATAGGTAGATTTTCATGTTTTATGCGGCCAAAATTGAATTTTGTGAAGTTGTTACAATTACAGAAAAAAACATACCCACATATTGGAAATAGACTGGGGAACAATAATCCGTCGCTTTTTTCCCGACCCCATACTCTGCACTTGCTCCCAGATGGTCGAAACTTAGCATATCTAAAGTTAATATTTTAATTTTTTTTTTACATATTTTTAAGTGCTAGTTTCAACGTGAATATTTATTATTTAAAGCATTTCATTTAAGTAATCGTTATGGATCCTAAATCTTCAAGTAATTATTAACACTTTTCAATAATATCCTTGATTTCCAATAATTCTAAGTTTATAGTTTTAAGCTTTTAAAGTTGGGATATTTAAAAAAAATTTCACTTTTCTTTGTGTTCAAATTGATTTTGTTATATTGCTCTGTCAGACTCAGTCAAATTAACCCCCGGACATGATATCTAGCACAATTAGTATTTTTCCGGCAAAAAATTACGTCGCACAAAGCCGCACTTCACTACTAGATACAGGGTTTTTCATATGTACCTACAATAATTTTCTTTTTTGCGTTTTATATTTGATTTCAATGTTTATATTTCTAACGCATATCTTGGTTAATGTAGGTGATGCTCGAAAGTAACCGCGATATTTATGACCGATTATTGTTAACTTTTTAGGCAGTATTTTTAGTATTTCCAATTTTTCAAAGTCAAGGAAATACTTATCATAAAAAGGGGCTAAGAATTCTAAAGCTACATTTCTTTAGAAGATTTTTGAGTATGCAATTTTGCAGCTCATTCAATTTTAATATAATAATATGCAACATTCAACTTTTTGAAAATTTTCATTGGCTTTTCGGAAATTTTAATTGTAACGGTCTCACGTACATATAAGGCAAACACCCTACAGAAAAAAACTTATAAAATCGACGGAATTTTTCACAGCATTGAGAATTTAATTTTTTACACTAAAATTGGTTGGCTACATAACAGTACACTTAGAAATCTCCTAAAAATCTTCTATAAATTCTGGCCGCGCTTTGAAAATTTTAATCCACTTTTAGAAATTTCTACGATTTTTCGGATTTTTTCCACAAGCTTAGAAATCCTGCTTAAAACGATTTTTATTGAAGAATTGTCTATATTTTTAAACGAAAATAAGAAAGTAATATTTTCGGCAGAACTCTTTGAAGTAAATTTAAAAACTCTGGCGTATGATTTTTTTTGGAGTCACTGTATATATTTTTCAATAAAATCGACTTTTAACACAAATTATTAAAATTTTTCATTAAACAAGCAATTTGGAATAGATGTAGACAATAAAATATTTTTGGCCGCATAAAACTTGAAAATCTACCTATGTGCGCAGGGTCATCTTTCATCCTAGGGGGGGTAATTGCAATCTTTTTTTTTTCGACCCGGTCTAATGTACATGCACGCGTGTGTGCAGTGTGAACAAATAGCGTGATAATATTGGATAATAATAATTAATTATTGAGTAGCAAAACGTGTATTGGCATAATAAGTAAGTATTAGTAAGAGCTTTTGTTTGTTTGTTAGATGCTAAAATGTTAAAAAATATTTTCACACAATTTGCTTTACAAGTTAGCGATGAAAAATATGCAATTTACTTTTAATTTTAAATTGATGTTTTGTCAGCACTTTCATTGCTTCAATCTACGTCAGTCAAATGAAACTATAAACGTAACAAAACTGCTATATTGTTTGAAGCTTTTTTTTCTGGGGTTGAGGGTTGAAAATTTAAATCGTAGCCCACTCTTTGTTATATGCAACGATATTTTGTATCTTCCTCTAATATGTTGTCAATCATATTTTTGTATTACACATATTTTAATTGATCAAGTAAATTTTGTTTAAAATTTTGAGAAAGGTGCTAACCATAACAAAAATATTCGCATCGGCCAGCTTTCTTGAACACCTTTAATTTGATACCCATATTGTAATATTTAATTGATTTTCAAAAAAAATTTGTCTGCTAAAATTCTCAAACTGGTGGCAACCCTCAAGAAATTTTGTTTTGCAATGACAATTCTTAAAATTTTTTTCCAAAACTGCAAGTCATGTTATAATAATATACATATATCTACATTTAATTTGTTAATGCTACTCGAAATTTTTTAGCAAGTGGCAACCCTATCAAAAATATTATTTAGCAATAAGAATTTGCATGTTTTTTTGGAAAAATCGAAATCTTCTTAAAAAGGTGGCCACTCTAACAAAAATATTTTCAGCGTACATACATACTTCTTAAGCACCCTCAATTTGATTCCCATAAATTAATTAATTTTTGACAAACTTTATAGAGCTACAAAATTCAAAACAAGTGGCAACCCTGAAAAAACTTTTGATTTGGCAATAAGATTTTAAATTTTTTTTGCTAAAAATATATGATATGCTTATTTACATTTATTTTATTAAGTTCCTTAAACGAAAATTTTTAAGCATGTGGCAACTCCCAAAATATTTTTTTGGAAATAAGATTTCTAAATTTTTTTAAATACATGATGGTGCTTATAATACACTTATTTTATTAATTTCCTTCACCGAAATTTTTTAAGCAAGTGGCAACCCTCAAACATTTTTTTGTGGCAATAAGAATTTCTTAATTTTTTTTAATGCTATAATACTTTTATTGGCTTCTAAATTTTTTGTAATGCTATAATGCTTTATTTGATTCTAATTTTTTTAATTTACATAATCGACTTTTTTAGGTAGGTGGCAACTCTAAAAAATTATTTTTGCAATGGGAGTTCCTAATTTTTTTTTTGAAAAATATTTTATTAATTTGCCTTAACAAAATTTTTTAAGAAGTTGCCAACTCTAACACAAAATATTTGCAGCAATCAGCTTTCCTAAACACCTGATAACCATATTGTAACATTTAAACGATTTTTACAAATTTTATTAAGATAAGAAAAATTTAAAACAGATAGCAACTCTGAAAATAAATTTTGTTATGCACTCTCACTGCTTCATTTCTTCTAAGCAATACACGATTTTCTGTATAATATTTTTATTTCATAAATGTATCTAAACAAATATTTTAAGAGGTTGGCAATCAGTGGCGCACAGTGCGTCGATCCAATGCAAAAATACATATATATATATGTAAATTCTTAAGTTCCGTCAGCAGCAATACGCAAATGAAATGAGAATCCTGAATCCCCATTTCATTTGCTTATTTATTTATCTTCTTCCTTTATGCGCACCGACCATGAAATAAATAAACATAATTATGCACTAATACCAGCAACAATAACAACAACGTCTTTACTGTCGGGCATTTAAATTGATTTTTTTTGCCAGCAATGTGCATGCATGCAAATTTAATGAGATAATTGCAAAAAAAATCTTAATTGAATTTTAATTTCCATTTAATGCGAGCGCAGTTATGAAGTGTGAATGAAATTTATTTGAGTGGTGTTTTTTATATATATTTTTTTTTTAACGAGCAAGAAGTGGTATGAAATGTTTATTGTAATTTTTTTTTTTAGAAAAGGGATTGGCATTGGTTTTGACACATGAAACGGTAGAATTTTTACTAAAAAAACTCAAGAAAGACACTTTTAGCAATTTTCTTAGTGTGCATTTTAGTAGTACAGAGAATTCTATTCTAATAAAGTAGAAAATAAATATTCGAGTTTTGTTCGTTAAAAACAGTTTTTTTTTTGGTAAACAGTGGACAGAAATTTTTTTTTTGTTTGTAAAATATGGGCAAAGAAATTTTTCTTGGTAAAAAGTGGACAAATATTTTACATATTTTCTTTTTCAGTAAAAAGCAGACATAGAAGTTTGTTTGGATAAAATGGACAAAGAAGTTTTTCTCGACAAAAATTAGAAAAATATATTTTTTTTTTTTCAGAAAAAGTGAAACTAATTTCTTTCTCCGGTAAAAAATTGGCAACGAAATTTTTTTTGGTAAAAAGTGGACAAACAATTTCTTTTTGGTAAGAAATGGACAAAACTTTTTTTTGGTAATGAACATAAGTAAACATAGAAATTTGTTTGGGAAAAAATGAGCAGATTTTTTTTTTGGTATAAAATGGACAAATAATTTTTTTTTGTCTTTAGAATAAGTGAAACTAACTTTTTTCCGTTAAAGAATTGACAAAAAAATTTTTTTTTGGTAAAAAGCGGACAAACAATTTTTTTTTTTTTGGTAAGAAATAGACAAAACATTTTTTTCGGTAAAAAGTGGACAAAAGTAGACAGAGAAATTTGTTTGAAAAAAAAGAACAAATAAACAGACATTTTTTTTGGTAAAAAGTTGACAAATATTTTTTTTTAGTGAAAAGCACAGAAGTTTTTTGAGAAAAATTGAGAAAGAAATTTTTTTTCGGTAAAAAGTGGACAAATAATTTTTTTTTTTTTTTCAGAAAAAGCGAAACTAATTTTTTCCTGGTAAAAAATTGATAAAGAAATTATTTTTTGGTAAAAAGTGGACAAACAATTTTTTTTTTGGTAAGAAATGGACAAAAGTAGACATAGAAATTTGTTTGAAAAAAAAAATAAAGCCATTTTTTTGGTAAAACGACAAATATTTTTTTTTAGTAAAAAGCAGACAGAAGTTTTTTGAGAAAACTGGACCCACAAATTTTTTTCGGTAAAAAGTGGACAAATAATTTAATTTTTTTTTTCAGAAAAAGCGAAACTAATTTTTTCCGGTAAAGAATTGACAAATAATTTTTTTTGGTAAAAAGTGGACAAACAATTTTTTTTTGGTAAGAAATAGACAAAACATTTTTTTCGGTAAAAAATGGACAAAAGTAGACATAGAAAAAGAAATTAGTTGCGTTAAAGAGTGGACATAAAAATAATATTTTATTTTTTATTATTAAACAATTTTTGCGCAGTAAAAAGTGGACAGTAGAACAACTGTATAAAGTTGAAAAAAATTATCGTGCGGTATAAGAAGGGTATAGCAATTTTGTGCGGCAAAGTAAGCAAAAAGGAATTTCAAGAGCTCTACTGAACTTTAAGCATGTAATCGCTGGCTATTTAAGCGTAAAATCATGTATAATAACAAGTGTAAAATTCGTTCGAGTCTATATACATCTGTAATTAATTTTCCACTGACTGCATATACAACTTTGTAAGCATATTTTCGCTCACTTCAGCTGACTTTACTGCGTCCAACCGCTGTGTCCTTTAACTGCACTGCCAGTCAATTGTCGCATCCTTGCCGTGTATTGCCTTGTATGCATTTCCATTTCATTGCATAAATTTTTCGCAACCTTTCGCCAATATCTTCAGGCCAATTGACAAATAAAAAAAAATGCAACTTCATGACAAAGATTTTTAAGCAGTTTTGGCGGTTGCAATAATGCTGCGTTGCTGCGGGATTCTGGCAATTGTTATGTCAAAACGCCCCGGCGACAGTTGTAGTGATAATAAAAATTTAAAAACTTTTATAATAAAATGCTTACTTGTGCTCACGTGTGCTTACACATGTACTTGCATGCAAGGCCGTATTTAGGGGGAGGGGGGTTTGGGTGTTTGAACCCCGCACGAAATTCTGGTAGATAAATTTTACTTCTATCATATTCAAAGCTATGTATATGTTGAAAACACTAGTTTACAAATAATTAATTTGAGAAAATACCAAAAATTTCAGGTATAGGGGAGGGCTGGTATGAACCTGCTGAGATCAAAACCATTTTCTTATGGTTAGGGTTTTGAGATGACGTAATTTTGCGTTTTTTTGGTTACAACTTCAATCAAAAATTCTTTTCGCTGAAGTTACAAATACCCGCAAACCGTATCTACTCCGTTCGAAAGACTATTAAAGTACGCTTCTAATGACATACCATTTATAATTTAAATTATGTTACATTTCTAAAATTTTAGCATATTTCCTTATAACTTCATAAAGTCATGGCTGAAAATTCATTACTCGGGTTATATTAGTTTCTGAATTATAAAATTTTGTGTGTTTTTCGAAAGATCCCATATATTGGATGTGTGCGTTGTTATATGTAGTCCGATTTCACCTACATATTTTCAATACTAACTTTGGAAAGTCACCATTTTTTGATTTTTTGCGATTATTAAAAAAAATTGGTTTTTATTGGGGTTTTTATAAGAAGTTGTAAAAATCAGGAAAGTTTTATTCTTTTTAAAATTATACTGTTTTATTGCAAACATTTTAAGCGTAATATTAAAAAGATGCGATAAATACTTTATTGTTGGCGATTTTTTTTTCAAGTGAAACAAAAAGAATGTTTTATGGTCGAAAAACTCGGTTAGGTGACCCAACTATATGAAAACGACTTCGCAGATAAAAGGACATTAGGAGGAAATATAAAGCTTTTCAAGCACTGTTTGCCAGCATAACACCAACAGTCTCAAAATAAGCTGTTGCTGTTTTGCGAAAGTTATCATAATTTTTTGAGAACTTTTGAATTTCGATTTCCTTTGAAAATATCTTAAGTCGAAGCACAGAACAGTCGAATATATTTGTTTGTTTTTTTGTGCTGTTGCTTTACTGTGTAATTTCAAACAGATCAGTCGACAGTAAAGCACAGATAAACAGAATTTTAGTTTTAAGTGCGGCTTTTTAAAATTGGTTTTTTTTTTCGTACATTACAATTTCGATTGTGTTCCCATAAATTAAAAAAAAAAAACAACAACAACAGTGCTGTAAAAACTCGAAATTATGTTTGCCCTTTGCTGTGCAGTACAAATTTCCACAATACAGCAACAGTCGACTATAATTTTTTGAAACTTAAGGCTGCGCAGTTGCAGTACAGTAGAACTTTTTATTTTTTATACTTCTGCTGCGCTGTTAATTTTTTAATTTTCAAATGAAAATGAAATTCAATGGAAATGAAAAAAAAGTTGAAAATAATTTCAAACCCTGCTCAAAAGACTAAAATAATGACATATCTATCAATTTTAAAAATCGGATGTCAAATAACAAAGTTGCAAAAAAAAAAACAAGTTAGAGTCTCAACATAAGCCAAAAACTTTTACAGCTGAAAACAGCTGGGTAATCTAACCGAGTTTTTCGTCCATAAAATATTATTTTTTTTCACTTGGATAAAATCACAAAAAATAAAGTATTCATCGTGTTTGTAATAAAACAGTCTAATTTTTAAATGAATAAGTTTCCTGATTTTTAAAACTTCTTATAAAAATCCTAATTTGAAAATCAAAAGTTTCGTAAAAAAAATTTCTTCTAAATAGCACTTTAGAAACCAGAATTTTTTTTTATTATTTTTATTTAGTGCACGAAATAGGATATATATTTTTCTCAAAAAAAAAAAAAAAAATCCACAATGATGAAACCCCCCACGAAATAAATTCCTGGCTACGGCCCTGCTTGCATGTCGCTTTATGTACATACAATTTACAAAATGTTTAAGCATGTAGTAAGCTCAGTTCAATTGCATACATACATATTTGCATATTCTCGCTGTCGCTGCGTGTCGCCAATGGCACTGCCCGAAAAATCGCGTGCGTGCGCGGAATCGAACGTAAAAGCCCGAGGACATGGTTATGCGGCTGCGACATTTCAGGTCGCATCACAAACTGCAAATAAAGACACACACACACATGTTTGTTTGTACCCAGCAGGGCAAATTGCGCATCGGAAGTGATTTAGAAGCACTTCGTAGAGGCGTGGAAGCGCACCCTTCTTGTTGCAGATACCGCATCTTTTACCATTGGCATGTCATTGGAAATTGGCGCATCATTTACCTCTGAATACTGCGCAGTTAAAGCGCTCAAACTGTGGCATGAAAAATGCGCTCAAGTTTCGTAACTAATTCTGCACAAGTGAAGCGCATATGTTCAGCAACAAATACAGCATGAGTGAAGCGCATAGGTTTCGCGACTAATTCTGCACGAGTGAAGCGCATAGGTTTTGCAGCTATTACTGCGGTGTAGATGCGCATCTATTCAGCAAAAACAGTGATATCGGTCCAAATTTGAGTTCCTCGAGTAAATTTTAGGTTCCTTCCATAACCGAAAACTTAGGAATTTTTACAAAATGTTTGTTAATAATATCTCTGACTCAGGGCCGTGCGCACGGGGGGGTTTTGGGGGTTAAAACCCCCCCCCCCATGACCAAATCTAAGTTGCAATGATTTTGCAGAAATTTTCAAAATACAGTTTATAAATTTTGCATTGAATTTTGACTCATAATTTTTGACAATATTAGTTACAATAATTTTACGGAAGAAGAATTGGTAAAAGTTGCAAAAATTAAGGTTGGCCAATACATAAGTTCGGCACTTTGAATTGCACTTGGAGCTTTCCGAAATTACAAAGTTGTGTAGCATATGTTCGTTTGGCGTTTTTATAAAAATTGTACTGATAACAAAAAATGTTCATTTTGTGAAAACAGTGAGCAGTTTCAATTAACAAGTACTGTAAACAGTACACGGAAAGAAATTTGTATAATTGAATCAAGAAAAATGCTTTCTTGAACTCAATTTATAAAATTTTTAGGAAAATAAGAAAAATTGACTTAATTATTACTAGAAATAAGAAATTGAGTTTTCCAAAAATGAGACAATTATTTTCTTATTCAAGAACACTAACAAAATCTATAGAAAAAAAAATGTTGAAAAAAAATGTTTAAATAAATAAGAACATCTTTTCTTAAATTTACTTAAATGAAGAAAATCTTTTTGCTAATATCAAGAAGAATTTAAGAAAATTGTGTTTCGACGAATTGGAACAATAAAATACAGCGAAAAAAAATGTAAAATTAATAAGAAAACGTTTTCTTGAGCGAATTTTCTTGCTGAATTTGCATTTCCAAAGTTACATGTATTTTTTTTCATTTGCCATCCGCTTTGCATATTTCTGAATATTTTAGAAATTCTCAGATTGTTAGTGAAGCATTTGGTATAAGGAGTTCACTATTTGCATCTTCATTTATATTAAATAAAATGTTGTCATTTCAATAAACAAGTCCTAGAAAAATACTAGTTGACTAATTATGGTTTTCTAATCCCTCATGATTAGTTTTCATTTTCCTTATTTTTTACGTTTTTAATATTTTTAGAAAATATTTGCTTAATTTAATATTTAATATTTTCTTATGCCTCAGACACACATGTGGTATGAATATTAGAATATCAATATTATGATTTGGCTATGCTATGAAAATTTTCAATTAAACTACAATATGAGGGTGACACATATGTGGTATAGATCGAAATATTACTATACTACGATGTGAGTCTCTCGCATTACTTACTTAAGCTCGTATAAGAAAAGTTTTACTTGCAACAAAAAAATAATTTCTTAATTTATTTCAAAAAACAAGAAAAAAACACTTACCCTAAGTAAATTATTTCTTATTTATTTAAAATCCAATTTCACTTGAAGCAAGAAATTTTCTTGGATTTTCTTGATATTAAGAAATTATTTTCTAAGTTCAAAATCAAGTCTATTTTTTCTCGTCTCGGCATTGATTCTAGTAAAATATTCTTTCCGTGTACTATTCAGGACCTGGTTAACTAGGTTTTCATGAATCATAATGAGTTTCAGAAAAGTTACAGAACATTTAAATTTATGGTGTATGGGTCTGGATATCTGTTTCAGCAAATATGTTTATCTTAGCGAAAAATGTATGCGAATGCAAACCAAAATTAAAAACCCCCCCCAAGGCTAATTCCTGCGCACGGCCCTGCTCTGACTAGAATATAATAGTATACATAATACAATGGCGCTGATATAGCTCTAACGAATTTTAAGACCGAGCTTATCGAGGCGTGCTCCTTACTTTTTGCTTTTTCCTGCTAATTGGGTGGACCTATAGTTTTATGCCGGATCCGAACGGCGAATGCATTTTTTGTGAGAAGATAGTAAGCCGCCTACTGCCGAGGGGTGCCCGCTATTTCTAAAAACCCAATAATTGTGTGCTAATTATATAAAAAAAAATGTTCGGTGTTTGTCCGGACTGGGGATAGAACACGAGACCTCTAGTATGGCAGAAAATAATAAAAAGTATGTTTTATCAGGATGGCGAATCAAATCGCAAAATAAAAGTATCTTTTATTTTGAAAATTAAACCACAAATAAGATGATGATAACTGTTGATAACTGAAAGCCAATGCGAAGCTTGGCCAGGTATGGTAGTGTATCTATAAAACTATTTATTTTTGTACATCTTGTTCTTGGCGATGCGGAACCCTTTGCGCATTTCGCCATCAAATTTCGATAGGTCCATATCAGGACTGTGAACAGCACCTGTTAAATAAAAATGCGTAGCATTTTAGAAGCTAACTTCGAATAGCTAAGACACATATTTATACTGACGAAAAACGATTTCTTGAACAAATTTTAGAGATTTTGTGGCAAATTTCTTCTGGCGACCATCCCAGTTTATAAACGGTAGAGTGCTTTCCGCAAATAGAAATGGTATAATTTTTTTAACCGGAGTAGCTCCCACCACAGAGCGTACGTATGTAACCTGAAATTATACATGGAATAGTGAGTTCAAAATTTTCAAATGAACACTTAAAATTTAAGATACGAGGGTCACTGCAAAAGTTCGCGGAATCAAGTACTACTAGCGTTCTCCGATTGTCATATTTTTGGTTTCTTCTATATGTCACCGATCTGATAGACCCATTTCACGCACAGGAGCAATATTTTTCGGGATAATAGAGGCGCATGGACGACGATGACAATCGTAGGACGCTACCAATACAGGAAGTACGTTATTCCACGAAATGTTGCAGTGACCCTCGTATTATTGGACCTACCAACTCATCCCGGGTGTACTGCGACAAAATATTGTCAGCAGACTTGATGTCTTCAACAGAGTGATATGGTAGAATGTTTAATTATTAATTATTAAATTATTGTCCTTTATTTGGAGGTGCCCCAATTCCATTAAAGAATGGACAAAATGCTCTAGATGCATAAAATTCATTTCCTAGATAAAATTAATTTGCTAATTTCTCCTAAAAATTTCCTCGAATTTTCAGAATTTTTGTATAAGCTTGGAGACACTGATTTAAACATATTTCATCGGAAAATTACGTATATTTTTAGGAGAAATTAGCAAATTAATTTTATCTAGGAAATGAATTTTATGCATCTAGAGCATTTTGTCCATTCTTTAATGGAATTGGGGCACCTCCAAATAAAGGACAAGGCCAATAATATTTTGCAGTCTTACTTCTGTACTAGAAAGGCAACTTTCTGCAGGTAGAGCAATAATGATTTCAAAAAAAGCCCCAATTCATTCCGCCCTAATGTATATAGATATGCCGTATTACTTACCTTAAAGTGACGCCAACAAAAAATAAAATCAGGAACACTCCAAATTCTTATATATGTATGTGTATTTAAAGAGGTTTTCTTTATTTAAAACCTATAACCACACTGTAATATTATTAAATTTTTTAATTTATTAAAGAGCAAACGCGCACGTGTTAACCGCTTAATTTTCACTTTCAGAATAAAAAAATTACATACAAACATACAACAGAAAAAAAAAAATGGACGATTTTACCAAGCGCTTAATTTTCTGCGCTTTAGGTAGCGAATACGAAGCACATGAATGCAGTCGTTTGCATCAAATTAACCGAAGTTAATCGGTGAAGCAAGGTGTACAATTTTCTGTTCGTTAGGTAGCGAATACGAAGACTAAAACGCCTACTATTCTGCGGTTAAAGAAGGGGAAAAGCAGCGCATCTAAAGTGCAAATCAGAGAAGCGCATGAAAAAAATCTGCTGGGTATTCTTAAATATACATACATATATACATTTGCCCATACACCAATTTGCGGTGTATTTGCGCCATCGTACACATATGTACACTTACCCACGCTCGGTGCACCATGTCATTGTGGTTAAAAAAATGTCGGAAATATCTCAATTTGTTGGCGTTACGTGAAGTGATTTTCAATATCTGCACAAATTTGCATTCAATTTGGTTTTGCATCTTTTGTTTGATTTTCATTTGCTTTGCTCGTTTTTTGTTTCTTTTTTTCTCAATTCTTCTTTAATATCTCGCCAAGCCTTTACCTCTTTTGGTTACATTATTTATGTATTGTCTACCTTGCCTTACCTTGCCTTACCTTATGTGCTTTATATACATGCATGCATATTTAGTTATCCACGTACGTTCTTCTTGTGCATGACAATCAATTGAAATTTTTCGTCCACATTTTCTTTTTGACGTTTTGAAGCTGAAGAGTTTTCAATTTAAAGTAGATGGTGAGTTAAAAAAATGCTCTGAAAAAAAAAACGTTGTAAATACAAAGACTTTTGCAGTTAAATGAACAACTTTCCGCAGTTGAAATGTGCCCAACAACGCTCCGTTGTTGTTTCAAAGATGCGAGCGTTTTTGATTCAAATACTTTTCGTATTTAAGTTAACAAAGGAAACTGTGGAATGAAATACTTTTACATTTAAGTTCACAGTTTTTGCTTTTGAATTAACAGCAACAAATTTTAGTCCAAAAGCGAGCACTGTTGATTCAAATACTTTTCGTATTTAAGCTAACAACTTTTGCTTTTGAATTAACCGCAAAAGTTTTTGGTCGAAAAACCGGCACCATTGAAGCAAATACTTACGCATTTAAGTTAACCTCAAGAAAATTGTAAAAATAATATTTTTTTTAATATAATAGATATTATTTTATTTTATTTTTTTATACATATAATATATGTATGTATGTTTACTTTTCGAGCCCTAACCGCCATAAAGTGTATCCAACAAAATTATCGATTTTAGCGTTTTTAATCACTCCCACAATTTCATAGACTTAGGGCCGGTTTCACTACCTCCGGTTAAGCACTTAACCAGAGATTTTTGCCCGGTGAACCAATTTATTTGACAGCTCGCCATACAATTTACGTCAAACTAACCAGCGATTAAATTAACCGCAGATTGTGAAACCGGCCATAAATAAATTTCAAGGCTGATTACCAACTGTATGAAAAGAAAATAAAAAAAAAACCTGTAAAATTTAATTTTTGTTGGATACACTTTTTGGCGGTTAGGGCTCGATATGTAGTAATATTAATACTAAGGCCCGCCGTCACCAAACGAACTTTAGTCATTCATCCATTCACCATTTCCAAACGCATCAGTACATCTGCAGACAACTCTCACGACATCAAAAAAAGCTGAGTTTATGAATAGATATTAGTTTTTGTTTAATTAATTTTTTTTTATTTATGTATGTATGTATGTATGTATGTATATTACTTTCTTTATTTTATTTTAAAATTGAAACAAATTGAACGAATTTGCAAAATTTTGTTTATTTTTTTATTTTTCTTTCAAATCCTTCTTTCTTTTTACTTAAAAAATGTTTAACAATAAGCAAGTTTTTGAATCAACAACGCACGTCTTTGAATTAACTACGGAAATTTGTTGAATCAAAAACTTTGCCGTTAAAACAAATACTTTTGCTTTTGAATCAAATACGGAGATTCAACAGCGGAAAGTTGTTGATTTAACTACGGGTATTTTTTTTCAGAGTGTGTTTAAAATCAAAGTAGAAGACATCGATAAATCGATCGACGTTAAGGTTGAACATGGAGCGAGATTCGTTCTTTCTTTACATAATACCTACATTTTGTGTCCTTACATAGCCATAAATATTTTACACCCAGAAAAAAAAATAGTGTGAAATCAACCAAAAATCAACAAATTTTGTGGTTAATTTTTTTCAACACGATGCTTAATGTATGCCATCATGTAATCGTGTAAATTTAACACTACTGTCAAGTGTTAGTTTAACAGAATGACAACTGTAGAATTAACACTAAAAAGTATTGACTCTTCCTGTTGATTTTACAATTTTAACTAGTTAATGTTACAATAAAAGCTGGTTAAATTAACACGAAGTGGTCCTGTTGAATTAACAATAACATCTTTTTGATTTTACCTTAAACTTATTGTTAAATTAACTAGAAAGTCTTGTTGATTTTACCATTTATTTTTTTTAAATAAAAAAACATATCAAACATAAAATATATAATCATCAGATCAATAAAGCATATTCGAGTACATCACCCGCACAACCGACCAAATTGAAAGCGTCCTTCTCATACGAATAGTTTATACATGGGCGATAGTACTTACTATCACTGGCACAGAGTAATGTTTGGCCGCTAATGCAACGGTATAAGCGCCGCATGCTGCGTGAAAGACTCCATTCGCTAAACATCTCTTCGTGGTAAAAATTGCAAACTATGAAGAGGACAAAGAAAATATTGAACATTAAAAACTTTTAGAAACAAAAATGCAACCCACTTTTAACTTACCTGCGAACTGAAAACATAAATGGAAGAACCATTATCACGCACTGCCAATGATGCTAAACTCCCATCATTGCCACGGCACAAAATTTTTTTTTTTTTTTTTTTTAAATTATTAGTTTGTGTTTTGCACGAACAGCAGAACTTCAAACGTTGAAAAAATTGTGTATGTTTCAAAATAGTTTTGACGTTCTTTTTAACACTTTTTTAGATTATATTGACACTATCATCGTGTTGAATA
Source organism: Urophora cardui (assembly GCA_960531455.1). Classification (NCBI taxonomy): domain Eukaryota; kingdom Metazoa; phylum Arthropoda; class Insecta; order Diptera; family Tephritidae; genus Urophora; species Urophora cardui. Next base: position 15,594,562 of record OY482674.1, read on the forward strand.
AATCAAAATTCCAAATGACGTTTATGTTTGAACATTGTTTCGTGTTATATCAACCAAATTTAATTGTTGATTGTGGTTCTTGTTGTTTTAACATTTGTTTTCATGTTGTATTAACACTAAAATTGGTACGTCATTTTTCTAACATTTTTTTTTTAGTTTATATTAACACTATCATCATGTTAAATAAACCAAATTCCAAATGACATTTAGGAATAAAATTGTATATTTGAATCATCATCTATATTTTAAAATTTCTTCATGTTGTATCAACAATAAAATTTGGTTGAATTTACCAAATTTTCAGATGACAGTTACAAAACCAAAATCATGTTTCAAACATCGTGTAATTTGAAAAAATTGTTGCTGTTCTATGTGTAAAGATCGATCGTGTTAATTTTACATGAATCGTGTTGATGATTTTTTTTCTGAGTGTATAAATCTCCATAAACAGATAAAGTCCAGCGTGGCTGTCAAGGTGTGCTGTTTCTTTGTGTTGATGACAGGGGTTACCTTGTGTTGTTCTCGTTGACCGCCAGACCCATTCTCTTAGCCTCTTTATCCACCTTTGAGAAGGCAGAATATACGGCGCGGTTGCTAGTGTCAGTGATATTGATATTATCGGCGTACATCAGCAAATTTTACAGTTTTGTGGTATTAAATGCTTCCTGTATGGTGAAATTCTGCAGCCCGTATTATCTTTTCCAAAGATCGATTCCTTTTCATGTTTTTTTTTTCCAGGATTTGGCGTATTGTGAAGGTCAGGTCGATGCTAGATGTACCAGGTCTGAAGCCATACTGATAAGGTCCAATCAAATTGTTGACGGCGGGCTTCAATCTTTCGCATAATACACTTGCTAAGATCTTATATGCGATATTCAGAAGACTCAGCCCATGATTGGCGCGTACTCTGGATTATCCATTTTTGTGGATTGGGCAGAGCTAACAAGGAGCAGAAGTGGTGCCTCCACAACTTAAGAACGCTCTGAACGTCAGTTACTAGATCGCCGTTATCATTCCGGCAAGAATTTGCCCCGGACGTGGAACATTCAGTCATCCGCCAGACTTTTTGATAACATTTTCGAGCATCATTCCTACCCGCAAGCATCTCAAGCTCCTCACAATCGCGCCTTTCAGCCTATATTTTCTTCATTCAAAAAAGGCGCCTCTCTTTCCTCTTCGCCGTTCGATAGCGCTCTCACACGCTTCTCATTGCGCCCGCACACAATCTAGGCCTGTAGGCGGCGTTCTTTTTTTCCGAGGCATCGTGGCATTCCTTATTGCACCAGGTGTTTTTTCTCGGGCTTGCTTGGTATCCAATTGTTTTCTCAGCGGTGGTACGAAGTGAATAAGCGTTCTGCTCTCATACCTCAGATACATCGTTTGGTGGAGTATTGCTCTCAAAGAGCGGAGTGAGAGCCGAGTGGAGCATTCATTAGCTGTCTGCCTCATATACAGTCTTTTGAATTCAAACTTTCCTTGCTGTCCTGTTGGCGCATTCTTTGCTGCACAGAGACGGGTGCGTATCTTGGCTGCTGCAATATAGTGATCGGAGTCGATATTGGGACCAAGGTTTGTGCGCACATCTAGGAAGCTGGAGCTGTGTCTGCCGTCGATCATGAAGTGATCGATTTAATTTCGCGTTTTTCGATCAGGGGGCAGCCATGTTGCTTGGTGTATTTGTTTGTGCTGGAATCTATTACTGTTGATGACCATGTTTCGAGCCACGGCGAAGTCGATCAGCCTCGTCCCAGTGGGAGTAATTGCGTCGTGGATACTGAATTTTCCATTTGTGCTGAGAAAGAAACGTTCCTTGCCCACCGTGACATTAAAATCGCCAAGCACGATCTTTATGTCGTGACGAGGACAGCAGTCGTAGGTATGTTCTAAACGCTCATAGAAAGAGCCTTCGGTCGCTCAGTCCTTCTTTTCCGTCGGGGGGTGGGCGCAGATGAGTGATATGTATGTATATTGAAGAACCCCGCTCTGATGCGATTGGATATCAGATCATGTAAAGCTTTATTTCCCAATGCATGAAAGATATTAAATCTTGGCACGATCGAAGACAGCCGCGCACATATGTATGCAAGTCTTAAGTACATAAGTCATACACTTTCCTATTCATTAATATACATTGCACACACACATATATATATATATACAATGGCGCTATTATAACTCTGATGAGTTTTATGGCCGAGCTTCTCTCCCAATTCGAGGTGTGCTCCTTTTTGCTTTTCCTACTAATTTTCCTACTACATTGCACATATTCGTTTAAATGAAATCTATAGCTTCCATTCCATTTTAGTTACTTATTTCAAAATAAATTTTATGGCGCAGATTTTACTTATTTTTTTAGCATCGCCTGAAAAAAATCCCCTCAAGTCTCCTTGATGGCCACCTGTAGCTATGGCAGAGCCTTTTACTGATATCCTTGCTTTCGATGGCCGAATAAGTTTTTCATTGGCTTTTAATCGGAGTTAAGTTCGTCTTAATTCATATCTAAACTTGTGTCAACTCAGTTTTATCTTCAGAAACGTGTACGGCAGTTTTTTTTCTGTTACTCCAGTATGTATAATGTACTTACATCAAGTAAGAAGTTTTCTTTATTCAACAGAAGCAAGAAATTAATTTTTGTACACATTTTTTGACTGCTGCAATTTTCATATTTGCGTATGAACATCCGTTTCGAAATACGCACATACATCCGTATATGTATCTGCATGTGTACATATCCCTGCAAAAAATTAATCCGGGACGTGTCCGGGATCAATCGCAAGGGAGCATGCGACTAATACAATTTTACATCCCTTTATATGGAGTGAATTGATCGCATTTGTTCGAGCATGTCCTATGAAGAGACTAATTGTTCAACTTGTATACCCGAACGGGTACCAATGTAGATTAATCACTAACATACCGAACGGGTACAAATGTAGATCAATCGCTTTCATCCCGAACGGGTACGAATGTAGATTAATCGCTTTCATCCCCAACGGGTACAAATGTAGATCAATCGCTTTCAGTACGAACGGGTACAAATGTAGATTTTTCCTTAAAAATTGTAAATGTTCATGCATATTTAAGTAAAGATTATATAATGTTTTACTTTTGTAAAAAAAATCTCAATAAATAAATTTAAAAAATTGTAAGTTTTGACTCAAAACTTTTGAGTATGCATTATATGAGCGTAATGTAAAGGATTTTTTCATAGGATATTTTAGGCAACATTTTGTTAAAATTGTTATTAAAAAGGGTGTTCAATTCGTTTTACCGGTTTTTCTACAATTTTTTAAATATATTGCATATTTTTGTAAAATGTCTACATTTAAGGAATCTAGATTTGTACCCGTTCGGAATAAAAGCGATTATTCTACATTTATACCCGTTCGGGATGAAAGCGATTAATCTACATTTATACCCGTTAGGGAACAATTGGTCTACAATTAGTCTACATTTATACCCGTTCGGGAACAATTGGTCTACAATTAGTCTACATTTAAACCCGTACGGGAACAATCGGGGACTAATTGTGGACCGATTGTTCTCGAAAGAGATCAATCGCGGATAAATCTCTTTCGGGATTGATCGCACATTTTTTTGCAGGGATAGTATGCTTGCAACCCCTGCAGTAAAAAAATATCAATTGCGAAAAATAGCTAGCTTATAAGTAATTACTTTGTGGCAATTGCAGAAAATAGTTAATTTTTAATGTACTTAGAATAACTAACGTCTAATTGGACCATAAGTCATGCAGAGGAAGCCAAAATTCGATTACCACTTTTACTCGTTAGTAAATTAAAATGGCAATGTGGCAGCACAGATGCCAATGACAGCAATCAGCTGGTTGTTGAAGTCAAACAAAATTTAATTTTCAACCGGCCGCGTGAAAAGTTTAATTTGTGTGTTGAATTGTAAATTTTGTGTAAATGTAAGTATATATAATATTAAAAATGTTAAAAAGAGGTTGTAGGAAGGAAGGAATAAGCGTAGATTGGCAAAGAAGCAAAAGGAAATTTATTTAAATAGATCAAATAGTATTAGCGAGGCAGATGCAGTGACAGCACCAGCGGCAGCGGCGTTTGGTGCTTCGGTTGCTTTATGTGATGATTTTCACCTTGATTTCCAGATTATATACATACATAGATATGTATTAATTAATGTGAATAATAAGTGGAGTATTAATTTAAACTAGTATCGCCGGTGCTCGAAATTCGACCATGCAATTTATTTTTTCAACTTTGTATTGGTACAAAAATTATTCCTTTTCGCGGAGATAAGCAACACTTTTTTCCAAATTCCAGTTGTACCACAACACTGATTTGCCGTTTTGATCACGGTCCGCGGCGAAATCATGGTCAAAATCAAGACAGATCTAGGAAGGTAGGCCCGGGGGCGAATTCAGAAATTTCCCATGTATTTTGTTATTGTAATTGGTAGAGTGTAATGTGAAAATGATATTTCGCCGTGGTTAAAATCTGAATTCGCTTGGGGCTCTTCCATTCCTATTGGCCATGATGTGAATTCGCTTTGATTTTGACATTACACTCTACCTTTGTAAATAAAAAAATAAGTTTTTCAATTCGCCGCCGAGCCTAACTGTTAGATATGCCTTGGTCAAAATTAAAATTACTCAGTGTGCTCTCCCGCCCTCTCTCTCATTTTTCGCTTTAATGGAAAAGCAATAGGAGATATTTGGCCGCGTTGATTTTGATCTGAGCGTAAACTGGGCCAATGCATATAACATAGAGAGAGCGCTTTTAAATTAAAGCGACTCTTCAACTGTGTTTGCGATATTTGTAAACACGTTTACGATATCTATTTCTCTTAACTAAAAATTTTATTTATTAATTATAAACAAATTGAATAATTTATAGAAAAAATTATATGCCTATGCACTGCTCCTGATTCATACGAACACATCCATATCAATTTTATGTGGATATGGGTATGTTAAATGTGCTAAACAGCCTGGCAATTGTTTGTATGGGAAAAATGTTAGCCTATTAATATATAGATAGTGGGCACATTTGCCAACGAAGCAAAAACGAAGTAAATCAAAAATGGTACAAAACTAAAAACTTTATTTATTAATTATAAAGAAATTAAATAATTTATAGAAAAAATTATATGCCTATGCACTGCTCCTGACTCATACACACATCCATATCAATTTTATGTGGATATGAGTATGTTAAATGTGCAAAACAGCCTGGCAATTGTTTGTATGGGTAAAATGTTAGCCTATTAATATATAGATAAACAGAAATAATTTATTTTAACAGTGGGCTTAAATCTGGTTTTTATTATTTGTTATTAAACTACAACCTTTTATACTAATTTCTAAGTAATGTCAAACCAACTAGCTACTAGCTGGTTTAGATGTAGTCAGAAAATATCCATTGACTTTTTTGTGTTCGAAAAGTAGCTACATAATAGTTGGTTGACATCTCATGCAGAAGTAACCATAGTTGACCGGATTGTGGCCATCACCGAACAAAAATAGTTAGTCCGAGTATATGAAAATTTACAGTAAATAGTCAATACCAGTTGATTTGTAAGCAACTTAAAGTTACTTTTACGTGAGATTCATTTCCTTAAGGGACACTATAAGTTGTAGTCTACAACAATATTTGGATGCTGTTCCTTTTTGAGTGAGTGTATGTGTGTGTTTGTGAGTGCCACTCAAACGCTTCGCACAATCGCATTTCAAGTCATGTCAATTGGAGGCCTAGAGGGCTATGTAAAAAGCAACTGCAACAGCAAAAACAACAACAACAGAAAAAACTACAACAACAGTAAAAACAACAAAAAAACAACAACACCGAAGAAAACAAAAATTCCGAAAACAACACCAACACACAAAACAACAACAGCAGAAAAAACAACAACAAAAATAACACCGAAAACAACAACATTGAAATGCCATTCCATTGCCAAGCATACGACAAGTGCCTTCCTGCAGGGATTGCAAATAATCGTTATTTTTTAAATTTTGACTAAAAAAATCATACTGAAGGAGAAATGCTAAACACAAAAGAAGTACACAGATGTAATCACCGTAACGCAGACTATCTCTAGGTGCATTAACTTTTATTTTTTCGATTTTTATAAAAAAAATTGATTTTTAATCATTATTTTCTGTTTTATTTTCTGCTCAGATAATAAAAGTTATTTCTTGGAATTTATTTTTCCCTCAGAAAATAAAAGTTATTTCTTGAGTTTTATTTTTCCATCAGAAAATAAAAGTTATTTTTTGAGTTTTATTTTTCGATCAGAAAATAAAAGTTATTTTTTGAGTTTTATTTTTCCCTCAGAAAATAAAAGTTATTTCTTGAGTTTTATTTTTCTATCAGAAAATAAAAGTTATTTTTTGAGTTTTACTTTTCGATCGGAAAATAAAAGTTATTTTTTGAGTTTTATTTTTCGATCAGAAAATAAAAGTTATTTCTTGAGTTTTATTTTTCCATCAGAAAATAAAAGTTATTTTCTGAGTTTTATTTTTCGATCAGAAAATAAAAGTTATTTTTTGAGTTGTATTTTTCCCTCAGAAAATAAAAGTTATTTTTTGAGTTTTATTTTTCGATCAGAAAATAAAAGTTATTTTCTGAGTTTTATCTTTTTGCTCAGAGAATAAAAGTTTCTTCAGTTTAATTGTAGCTGCAGCTGTCGATTTTGCCACATTAACACGTAGGTAAAGTTTATAAACAAAAAAATTAAAAATTTATTTATCTACTTTACCTATTTATATGGCAAAATTTACAATTGCAGCCAAAATTAAACTGAAAAACTTTTATTCTCTGAGCAAAAAAATTAAACTCAGAAAATAACTTTTATTTTCTGATCGAAAAATAAAACTCAAAAAATAACTTTTATTTTCTGATGGAAAAATAAAACTCAAGAAATAACTTTTATTTTCTGATCGAAAAATAAAACTCAAAAAATAACTTTTATTTTCTGATGAAAAAATAAAACTCAAAAAATAACTTTTATTTTCTGATCGAAAAATAAAACTCAAAAAATAACTTTTATTTTCTGATGGAAAAATAAAACTCAAGAAATAACTTTTATTTTCTGATCGAAAAATAAAACTCAAAAAATAACTTTTATTTTCTGATGAAAAAATAAAACTCAAAAAATAACTTTTATTTTCTGATCGAAAAATAAAACTCAAAAAATAACTTTTATTTTCCGATCGAAAAGTAAAACTCAAAAAATAACTTTTATTTTCTGAGGGAAAAATAAAACTCAAGAAATAACTTTTATTTTCTGATCGAAAAATAAAACTCAAAAAATAACTTTTATTTTCTGATGAAAAAATAAAACTCAAAAAATAACTTTTATTTTCTGATCGAAAAATAAAACTCAAAAAATAACTTTTATTTTCCGATCGAAAAGTAAAACTCAAAAAATAACTTTTATTTTCTGAGGGAAAAATAAAATTCAAGAAATAACTTTTATTTTCTGATGGAAAAATAAAACTCAAGAAATAACTTTTATTTTGTGAGCAGAAAATAAAACTCAGCAAATAATGATTAAAAATCAACTTTTAGGATATAGCTCATAACCGTTACAGTCCCTGCCTTCCTGTTTCGCGCTTTTCTGAGTTGTGAGTGTGTGTGTGTGTCACTTCAACTTACATACATACATCCACTTCCCACTTCCACCTCACGCCTGATAATATTTCTCCTCCAAGCCAAACCTACCAATCGACACGTTTCTGCAGCACTGCAGTTATGTACATATGTATGTACGAGTAGCTACTCTTACTCGCCGTCGCTGCGACATGTCATCTGTGCATGGCGGATGGCTGTTGAAATTAGCTACGCGCCGAGCACTTCAAAAATGTTGCATACGTAATGTCTTTTACCGCGCGTTTCTCATTGCATTTTTCGTTTTGTCGTGTTTTCATTTCGACATTCGACGTTGTGCATTTGTCTCTAATTTTGCGATGCAAAAACTTAAGTGGAAAATTTGCATGCAATTAAGGCGAGCTCACTCGACGTTGCTTGTCGGCGACAGCCTTTTTGTGTGTATTTTGGGCTCTGAGTCTGCGTGTTGTTCTTATTTTTCATTTCTAATTTTTCTTCTTTTTGCTCTGTTTGCTCTTTTTCCTCTTTTTGCTTTGTTTTCCTTTGCGCTTTTCATGTAAGAGTTAGTGAGTTGATATCTAGTGTACCAAGAAGGTATGTAGTTCAATAACATGATACTTGAAGTGACATTTGTCAAAGCGAAGGCGAGGAGAGAAGAAAGACTGCGCTTTCTTTTAGCAAGAAAACATGCGTATGATGTTGACATATGGTTCAGTGTTCGTAAATATGTAGATTGCAAAACAAATTTTGAAGAGTACGAATATGTGAAAAGGCTATAGAAATGCGAAAGAAGAAGTGTGAACTATAATTGATGAAATATGGAACACGAATTTTGTAAGAAAGATTTTTTTTTGTGTTTTTGAAGAGGCCGTTGAAAAACGAATTTTTCGTTAATCAACGCTATGCCAGCGGAACTTTTTTAATATGGTGGTGAAGAGGCGATAACAAGAGAAAGTCGTACATGAACTCCTTCAAGAGGAAGGCAAGTAGTAGAACATTACCGCGACCATATGTAAGTATAGAGGAAACATACGGAGTGGAAAATTCAGTGGATAACTTGGCGGAATAAATGGTCTGGTCTCACAAGCAGCTGCTACAGGTACGATTTGCGAAACACTGTCTTATTTATTCTAGAGCTCTAGGCGGCCATCAACCGATTTCAATGATTAATTTTCTAGGATTAACTATAAGCTGATAAACTGGCGTAGAAGAGTTCAGGTGTCGGGATATTTCGATGCCACTCAGTTAAATTAAGCATATATAATATACATATAAATGATACACCAGTGGACAGGGCCGCCGAGAGAAAATCCGGGCTCAGGGCCAAAGAAACTACAGGCCCCCATACTAAATGAAGAAATTCTCAAAAGCAAAATTCAATGAATATATATGTAGTTACGAACTTTAATTTATGTATCTACTAGAGGTTACCCGCGGGTTTCACACCACGTGCTTTTAAAAATAATAGCATATTGAGTTAGTCCAAAAAAGTTACATAGAAAAATATCATTCTTGACGTCAAAGATAGTTTTCTTATTTTTTTTTTTTGTCCGTTGAGTACGTAATTATCTCATATGCCCAACACCAATTTTCAGTACCCTACAATAAATATTTCAAGAGATTTTCGCTGTAAAAATTTCAGTCTGTATGGGAGGTGCCCATCCCTGCTTTACCAAGACCTAGTGTTTTTCCCGTTTAATATATAGTTATCTCACATGCTCTCACACCATTTTTCAGTACCCTACTACAAATATTTCCAGAGATATTTGCTGTGAAAGTTTCAGTTTGTATGGGAGGTGCCCATCCCTGCTTTACCAAGACCTAGTGCTTTTACCCGTTTAATACATAGTTATCTCACATGCCCTCACACCAGTTTTCAGAACCCTACTACAAATATTTCCAGAGATATTCGCTGTGAAAATTTCAGTTTGTATGCGAGGTGCCCATCCCTGCTTTACCAATACCTAGTGTTTTTCCCGTTTAATATATAGTTATCTCACATGCCCTCACACCAATTTTCAGTACCCTACTACAGATATTTCCAGAGATATTCGATGTGAAAATTTCAGTTTGTATGGGAGGTGCCCATCCCTGCTTTACCAAGACCTAGCGTTTTTACCCGTTTAATACATAGTTATCTCACATGCCCTCACACCAGTTTTCAGAACCCTACTACAAATATTTCCAGAGATATTCGCTGTGAAAGTTTCAGTTTGTATGGGAGGTGCCCATCCCTTCTTTACCAAGACCTAGCGTTTTTACCCGTTTAATACATAGTTATCTCACATGCCCTCACACCAGTTTTCAGTACCCTACTACAAATATTTCCAGAGATATTCGATGTGAAAATTTCAGTTTATATGGGAGGAGAGTACCCATCCCTGCTTTACCAAGACCTAAATTGTTTATCCGTTGAGTATATATTTTTGTATTATTCCTTCACAAAAATTTTCATTATTCTAGTACAAATATTTCAGGAGATATTACGAAAAAAAGGAAAATTTTGTATGGGAGGTGCCCATCCCTGACTTTTAATCAGATTAAAAATATGCCTATAGCAATTACCGGGTGAAAATACCTTGGTGTGTAAAGTTTCGTGAGGATCCGTTCATCGGTTTTCTCGCCAATTGAGTTTAAACACAATTTCCATTTCACATTTATAATATAAGATACATTAATACAGATCAAGTAAATATGTTTACATAGAAATATACATATTAGGGTGTGTCAAATGTTTGTTCAAAAGGCACATCCAGTTTCTGAATCCATGGGTACTCCTGAGTAATATTGTCCATGGGACCATAGGTCTGAATCAAATTCAATTGTACGAAGCACCAAAGCAAATTTTAGCTTCGCAAGCTTCGTACGCTTCGTTTCTTTTCGTCGTATCGCTGTTTACATACATACATACATACACGTACATATATCGCTGTATAAGAATTTGCATCATATCGAATTTTTCTGTTTAAACAGAAAATGAATTCAAATTTATGCTGCAAAGTCGACGCCAAAAACCAACAATTCCTTAAGTGGGGTACAGACACGTTAAGAGATTTATAAAATCTGTTGAAATTTAAAATGATTGCTATCTACGAAAGGTGATTAAAGATGTTGTTTGTTTATTTTCTGTAAGCAAGAAGCTTGGATATAATTTTGAGATTCCCGGACCCTCTAAATCCCGGTCCCGGGGTAACTTACCCCTCCCCCTCTCCCCCTATCGTTGGGCCTGTGCGTGGAAATAGGTAAACCCAGGGCTGTAAGGTGTCCAAAATTATGCTTAAATCGTGCGATAAGAATCTTACTAAACAGTTTCCATCTCTTAAAAGGGGCTAAATGTAGAATTATAATCGGCGGCCTTATAAGACACTGTCTTTTAGCATCACATGCATTCAAAATTGGACTAGTTGGTGAAAGTGAATGCAATGGATGCGGATTGCATCAAGATATGGTAGAGAATGTTCTCTGCTCTTGTTCAGCGATTTTCAGCCTACGGCTACGGCTACTAGCGAAATTTGTATTCAGGGATCTCGAATCTGTAACTAAAAAGGGATAAGGAAGCTCTTGGTATTTGCCAAAGAGGCGGAACTGTTCTTTAGTTTGAGTCCAGGCGTTTAATGTAGACGTATTCATGTTGAAGAACTCTTCTGTAACACTATGCACTTACCTAGTTTATGTGAGACCAGTAATGACTAGCCCGCCTAACCTAGCCTGGCTTAACCTAGTATAGCTTTTACCAAAATAAAAAAAAAAGTTAGGGTTGCCAACTTCATAAAAAATTTCGATTAGGTATATAAATTTTTTTTTAGGTGAATAGAATTTATATATTTTACGTAGCATAAGTATCGTTTATTTTTTCGAAAAAATTCAGGAATTCTCTATACAAAACGAACATTTATTTGAGGATTGCCACCTAGTTTGAAATTTTTGGTATTCAAAAGGGCGAATCCTTGGAAATATGTTTATTAGCGCTGCCAACTTCTTAAAAGATTTCAATACGGTAAATTAAAATATTATAACATATAGTGTATTTTGTCGAAGCAATTGGGTTCCTAAATTGCAAAACCAACATTTCTTTGAGAGTTGCCACCTTGTTGAAAAACTTTCGATATGGTATATTTATAACATAAATGTATTTTGGCATATCGTCTATTTTTCGCAAATATGTAGAAATTCTCCTTGCAAAAAATATTTTTTTTGAGGGTTGCCACTGGGTTTGAAATTTTTTGGCACAGGAAAATTTGTAAAAATTAATTAAATATATAAAGCATGGATATCAAATAAAAGGTGTTCAAAAGAGCTAAACGTTTAGGTAGGGTCGATTATTTTTCGATAAAATCGCATACGCGGATAATGTTCTATACACTATTCTAAGCAACTTTGCCAAAGAGACCATGGGTCTTAAACCAATTCTTAGTCCGCGGGTTTTAAGCCGAAGTTTTTTTGTCAGGTAAAAAAAAATTTTGTATTTCGTAGGCAGACAAAAATGATTCGAACTTCTTACCAAGAAGCCAGGATATACTTTTCCGAAGGATTTTAATGTGCTGAATCCGAATCTGAAGTCAAAATTACCAAATTCGAAATAGTTTTCGAGATATCTTGACCTAAAAATGCAAGTGAAAAAAGTGAAATTTTCTTCAAATTTTGGAGTTAGGGCCAGCCGAAAGTTATGATTTCATTTAAAGTATACGACCATTATCTTAACAAATAGGCTTTGCACTTTCAAATGCCGTTGACCTTGTTAACGTGTCTTTTTTGGTCTCCGAGATATCGCTGTTTTAAAATCTGCATACTTTTCAGTGCGTACACAATGTATTTTTTTCTTTAACATGTTGCTGTTTCTTGACCATAATTGGTGGATCTGGTGACTGCAACAAAAAACGATGAAGCCGGTGAACTATCGCAATTGGTTGTAGCGGTGAATTCAACAAAATCGATAAAACCGGTAAATTATCGCTATTGGTGGAAGTGCTCATTATTGGTGCAACCGATGAATCAAAAAAAACAAACGACGAAAACGGTGAATTATAGCTATTGGTGGAGGTGCTCATTTTTGGTGCAACCGATGAATCAAAAAAACAATGTCGAAAACGGTAAATTATCGCTATTGGAGGTGCTCATATTTGGTGGAACCGGTAAATGCAAAAAAAATTATGAAACCGGTGAATTATCGCAATTGGTCATAATTGGTGGAACCGGTGACTGTTGCTATTGTTGGAAGTACTCATTTTTGGTGAAACCGAAGAACGCAACAAAAGCGATGAACCCGTGAATTATCGCTATTAGTGGAAGTGATCATATTTGGCGGAACCGGTGAATGCAACAAAAATGATGAAACCGGTGAAATCGCAATTGGTTCAAGTGCTCATAAATGGTGGAACCGGTTAATGCTACAAAAACGATGACCGGTGAAATATCGCAATTGGTTGTAGCGGTGAATTCAACAAAATCGATAAAACCGGTAAATTATCGCTATTGGCGGAGGTGCTGATTATTGGTGGAACCGGTGAATGGAACAAAAAACGATGAACCCGTGAATTATCTCTATCGGTGGAAGTGATCATATTTGGTGGAACCGGTGATTGCAACAAAAATGATGAAACTGGTGAATTATCGCAATTGGTGGAAGTACTCATAATTCGTGGAATCGGTAAATGCAACAAAATCGAAAACCATTAAATTATCGCAATTGGTGGCACCGGTGAATGCAACAAAATCGAAAACCTGTGAATTATCGCAACCTGGTGGATGTATTCTAAAATGTTGGAGCCGGTGAGCACGACACAACCGTTGAATGCGGAGAAATAGTGCGGCTGTTGGATGTTTGGTATATTGGTGGAGCCGTAGTTTGGCAAAGTAGAAGAAACAGCAACATGTTAAAAATGGCAGCAAAGAAATGCAAGTATTTTAAAGAAAAAAATACATTGTGTTTGCACTGAAAAGTATGCAGATTTTAAAACAGCGATATCTCGGAGACCAAAAAAGACACGTTAACAAGGTCAACGGCATTTGAAAGTGCAAAGCCTATTTGTTAAGATAATGGTCGTAGACTTTAAATGAAATCATAACTTTTGGCTGGCCCTAACTCCAAAATTTGAAGAAAATTGCACTTTTTGCACTTGCATTTTTTGGTCAAGATATCTCAAAAACTATTTCGAATTTGGTCATTTTGACTTCAGATTCGGAGTCAGCACATCAAAATCCTTCGGAAAAGTATATCCTGGCTTCTTGGTAAGAAGTTCGAATCATTTTTGTCTGCCTACGAAATACAAAATTTTTTTTTACCTGAAAAAAAAACTTTGGCTTAAAACCCGCGGACTAAGAACTGGTTTAAGACCCATGGTTTCTTTGGCAAAGTTAGTTAGAATAGTCCTTATAACATTATCCGCGTATGCGATTTTTCACTTTTTTCACTCCCATACAAATGGACCCGCTCTATAAACGTTGTAAATATTTTTGTTAGGGTTGCCACCTTCTTACAAAATTTCGATAATTCACATTTATAACATAAATGTATTTTGGCATATCGTATATTTTTCTCATATATCTAGAAATTCTCCTTGCAAAATTATTTCTTTAAGGGTTGCCACTGGGTTTGAAATTTTTTAGTTCAATAAATTTTGTAAAAATCAATTAAATATATAAAGCATGGATATCAAATAAAAGGTGTTCAAAAGAGCTAATCGTTGTAAATATTTTTGTTAGGGTTGCCACCTTCTAACAAAATTTCGATAAGGCACATTTATAACATAAATGTATTTTGGTATATCGTCTATTTTTCGCAAATATGTAGAAATTCTCCTCGCAAAAAATATTTTTTTTGAGGGTTGCCATCTGGTTTGAAACTTTTTAGCTCAACAAAATTTGTGAAAATCAATTAAATATATAAAGCATGGATATCAAATAAAAGGTATTCAAAAGAGCTAATCGTTGTAAATATCTTTGTTAGAGTTACCACCTTCTTAAAAAATGCCGATTAGCTAAATTAACAAAATTAAAATATTATAGCATATCGTGTATTTTTTCAAAGAAGTGTAGGAATTATCATTGCAAAACAAAATTTTTATTGAAGGTTGCCATCTTTTTAAACAATTTCGATTACGTAAATTTTTAACAAAAATGTATTACAGCATATCGTTTATTATTACAAGCTTTTATTTAACTTCACTTTTTGTATGTATGTCGTGGAATTTTGCAACGAACATTTAAGATACTTCTAGTTGAGCTAGGTACTTGAAATTTGGAACATAGTTCAGGACCCGAAGACAATGCAATGTGAAATAAAAAAAAATCCGATAGATGGCGCTGGTGTCGAGATATTTGTAAAATTCGTATTTACCGACCGAATTTGTTCATATTCGGTATATATATTGCCTATGAGAAAGTAAATACATCCGAGGAAAAAAATCGCCGCTAGGTGGCGCTGGTGTCAAGATATTTGTAAAATTCGTATTTACCGACCGAATTTGTTCATATTCGGTATATATATTGCCTATGAGAAAGTAAATACATCTGTGGAAAAAAATCGCCGCTAGGTGGCGCTGGTGTCAAGATATTTGTAAAATTCATATTTACCGACCGAATTTGTTCATATTCGGTATATATATTGCCTATGAGAAAGTAAATACATCCGAGGAAAAAAATCGCCGCTAGGTGGCGCTGGTGTCAAGATATTTGTAAAATTCGTATTTACCGACCGAATTTGTTCATATTCGGTATATATATTGCCTATGAGAAAGTAAATATATCCGTGGAAATAAATCGCCGCTAGGTGGCGCTAGTGTCAAGATATTTAGAAAATTAGTATTTATGAACCAGATTTGTTCCTATTTTGAACACGTATTACGAAGTAATCTATTCACAAAAGAGTATAGTAAAACCAGATATTAGATGTAATATGCATTGTAAAACTAAAAAGGCAAAAATAAAACAAAGTAAAAAAATTTTTTTAAAAAAGCTTTTATTTAATATTAATATAACAATTTACTAAAAAGGAAAAAAATAATTTTTTTATATTTTTGAACAAGATTTATATTAGTCCTTAGTTCATTTGGATCTTAATTTCAATCTAAACATACATTTAACGTATTTCTTCAAAGCATTTCTGTATATGTATCAACATAAATAAAAGCGCGGGTACTCATTACATATTCATGTTATAAAACCGTATTGGCGAAATGGAAGGAAGCGATAAAAACTTTAAATTCCAATTACGTAAGATATGCATTACGTAAAGAGCACCCGCGCTTTTATTTATGTTGATACATATACAGAAATGCTTTGAAGAAATACGTTAAATGTATGTTTAGATTGAAATTAAGATCCAAATGAACTAAGGACTAATATAAATCTTGTTCAAAAATATAAAAAAATTATTTTTTTCCTTTTTAGTAAATTGTTATATTAATATTAAATAAAAGCTTTTTTAAAAAAATTTTTTTACTTTGTTTTTTTTTTTCTAAAAAAAAATGCAGAAATATTCATTGCAAAAAAAATTGTTTTTTAGGGTTGCCACTTTTCAGCTTTTTTAACCTACAAAATTTGGTAAATATCAATTAAGTATTACAATATGGGTATCAAATTAAAGGAGTGTAAGAATGCTGATCACTGGAAATATTTATGTTAAGGTTGCCACATATCTTAAAATTTCAAACCAAATTTATTTGATCACAAAGTATGTGGAACCGCGGAAAAAGTTTTCACATGGACTATTAAATACCTTCAATTTAACAAATAACATAAAGGAGAAATGTTTGATTATAAAAACATTCAATTTGGTGGTTTGTCTGTAAAAGCTTTGATTGCATTCGCTATGTTAAGCCGCCAACTAATAAAGCAAAGGAAGTAAGGAAACATGATATCTAGTACCATTCCTTACATATAAAACATTTCTCTTCATAGTCATATCATACATCTGAACAACGAAAGCTGTCAATAAGCTACATTCATTCACTCAACCATACACTTTCATATACATATGTACATATATGTAGATATGTATTTATTTAATGTAAGGAAATATCTAATTTCTTTTAATACATAACACAAACTCAATTACATTACTACAACACGCTATTTTAACTTTTGATGACATTTCTATAGTATCTATCTAATGCACTTTAAATTGTGTCAATAAGACAAAGTCAGCAAAAACAAAACCAACAACAAACACAACAACACCAAAAACAACAACAGCAAAAGCAACAGCATGCAAAGCAGACCACTTAGAATTTATATACGGGTATGTTAGTGAGAAGACGATGGCATTCATCGTCCAAACACTTGCCACATACAATGTAGTACATGAGTATGTTCAAATGTATGTAAACGAGTATATTTCTGAATGTACATATATACATCTACATAGTCTAAAACACCATTAACTTGTTGAAAAGTTAAATGTCTGATGATAGCTAACAGAAAACACCGACATACATATGTATGTACATACAAGATAAATGAATGAATGTTATAGAGAAAAACTCATTAAAATACATGGAAACTTTCTAAAATGAATTTCTGGTTAAAGATGCCAAGGACATTTGCTCCACTGATATGGCTAAATAACACAGCTGTAGATAAGAATATGAAATAACAACAACAACTAAAAAAGAAAAAAAATTACCAAAAAAAATGAAAAATTTACATTCGAAAAAAAGGAAAAACACCAAGAATCATTGAGGCGACAACAGCTACATGAATGAGTACCGACCATAACACCAACAACAATTTGTTTGAAATAAATGAAGGAAATCAATACATCCTATTCGGTTTGAGTGCTAAAGCGATAGTCTCGCATTAGAGTGTGCATAACTGGCTCAGAACGGGTTCTAAAGGTATACAGAGCGGGATAGTTGGTATAAAATATGGTAATTTTCACAAAAATGGTTTAGAACTTTTTGAAAAATTTAATTTGCAAAATTTCCCAAAAAGGGAAATTTTTCTAAAATCAGCTAAAATTGTTTGTCCAAATGTCTAAACGCGAGCCAGTGGCAGAATTAAAAAAAATTAATTCAAATTAAAATTTCCCAAAAGGGAATTTTTTTCTTTTAAGCTTTATTGAGTCAAAATGGTAAATTTCACACAACTATACTAATTTACAAAATTTCCCAAAAAGGGAAATTTTTTCTAAAATCAACTAAACTCGTTTGGCCAAACGTCTAAATGAGTCACAGTAGCGAAATAAAAAAAAAAAAGTATACCAAATAAGGGAATTTTTCTTAAATAAATAAGATCGTTTCTATTATACTTTTCTTGGTGAAAATGGGAAATTGCACACAATTATACAAATTTACAAAATTTCCCAAAAGGGATTTTTTCTAAAATCAACTAAAATCGTTTGTCGAAATGTCTAAATAAGTCATAGTGGCCAAATTAAAAAAAAAAGTATCGCATATAAAAATTTCCCAAAAAGGGATTTTTTTCTAAAATCAACTAAACTTAATTGTCCAAACATCTAAACACGTGATAGTGGCGAAATTAAAAAAAATTTCTCAAATTAAAATTTCCCAAAAAGTTAATTTTTTAAAATGTGATAAAATCCTGTCGCTTAAACTTTACTGAGTTAGAGTACATTTCACAAAAGTATACTAATTTTCAAAATTTCCCAAAAGGGGAAATTTTTTAAAATTTAATAAAATGGGTTTTCTTGAACTTCAGTGTTCTCAAAGGGATAATTTTCACACAATTATACCAATTTAAAAAATTTCCCAAAAAAGGGAAATTTTTAAAAACTTTAATAAAATGGTTTGCTGTGATTAATAATGATCTAAATCAACGCAATTTTGCTAATCGTCAAAATTTCCCAAAAAGTCATGCAATAGCAGCCATACATGGACATTAAAGAAAATACATATATGTATGTATGTATTTCATGACATATAGACATGAATATAAAATCGAAAAGGATGGTTTGCCAATGGACTTTATAAAAAACACACACAGAAATAATCGTGATTAGATATAAAAAAAACTGAATAGAATTTTTCTTATGCTTGACTCTAATTCAGTTGAATCTAAGAAACCATACAAACAAGGAAAGAAACAAGTTAAATAAAAAACAAACAAAAATAAAGCGCAAACACTCGTATAAAGTCATTAAAATAGGTGTTTGTCAGAAGCGTGTATGTACGTGTATGAACGTGTGCATTGATAAGTGCTTATGCACCTACAAAGGTGATTCAAACTCAAGCATATATGCACCCAATATCACACAAACATACATAAGTAAATACATGCCC
The DNA here is from genome assembly GCA_960531455.1 of Urophora cardui. Lineage (NCBI taxonomy): Eukaryota > Metazoa > Arthropoda > Insecta > Diptera > Tephritidae > Urophora > Urophora cardui. The sequence continues at coordinate 15,613,388 of OY482674.1, forward strand.
ACAATACATGCCAATATTTACATACTTCGCACATTTAAGAAAGAAATAAAAGCAAATCTATAACACCACTGTCTCTCTCTCTCTCTCTGTGTTGCCCATCACTTTAGCTTAATAGCAGTAGCAGAATAAATACAGTTTTCTTTAACAATTTTCTTTAGAAAATGCAACTTGGGAAAAAGATGCCCGTAAGTGCTTTGAGCGTGTGTTTAGGTGAGAATAAAATTCTTATTAATTTTGCTGTATTCTCTTCTTATATTTTCTTTCATTTCTTTGTGTGTAGAGTTTTTCTATAGCAAATGCATTTAAATGGTTTTTTGTTGAATAAATTTCAAAAGCATCAAGACGACGCCACGTTAACATATGACGAAGGCGATGTGTGGTGTTGCTGCCTCAGATGGTAGGTAATATGCAAGGTGTGCAAGGTGTAGTGTGACTCTTTCAATTTGCATATGAAAGCAGTTGAAAATGTGTGAAAGGTTTTTTGTGCATATAAAACTGTGTTTGTAACTATACTTTGCGTATTTAAATTCAAATAAAATGTGTTTGTTCAATCAAATTATGTTGTGTGTGATTTCTTTCGTTTGAACACACAGAATTACAGCATTGCTATGCGACACCTCTTAACCATTTCCGGACCATATTTATATACCTATATATGATATCTTTGAGTATGCTGCTACCAGGGCCGTGCGCACGGGGGGGTTTTGGGGGTTAAAACCCCCCCATGACCAAATCTAAGTTGCAATGATTTTGCAAAAATTTTCAAAATACAGTTTATAAATTTTGCATTGAATTTTGACTCATAATTTTTGACAATATTAGTTACAATAATTTTACGAAAGAAGAATTGGTAAAAGTTGCAAAAAATAAGGTTGGCCAATACATAAGTTCGGCACTTTGAATTGCACTTGGAGCTTTCCGAAATTACAAAGTTGTGTAGCATATGTTTGTTTGGCATTTTTAAAAAAATTGTACTGATAACAAAAAATGTTCATTTTGTGAAAACAGTGAGCAGTTTCAATTAACAAATACTGTAAACAGTACACGGAAAGAAATTTGTATACTTGAATCAAGAAAAATGCTTTCTTGAACTCAATTTAGAAAATTTTTAGGGAAATAAGAAAAATTGACTTAATTATTACTGGAAATAAGAAATTGAGTTTTCCAAAAATGAGACAATTATTTTCTTATTCAAGAACACTAACAAAATCTATAGAAAAAAAATGTTGAAAAAAAATGTTTAAATAAATAAGAACATCTTTTCTTAAATTTACTTAAATAAAGAAAATCTTTTTGCTAATATCAAGAAGAATTTAAGAAAATTGTGTTTCGACGAATTGGAACAATAAAATACAGCGAAAAAAAATGTAAAATTAATAAGAAAACGTTTTCTTGAGCGAATTTTCTTGCTGAATTTGCATTTCCAAAGTTACATGTATTTTTTTTCATTTGCCATCCGCTTTGCATATTTCTGAATATTTTAGAAATTCTCAGATTGTTAGTGAAGCATTTGGTATAAGGAGTTCACTATTTGCATCTTCATTTATATTAAATAAAATGTTGTCATTTCAATAAACAAGTCCTAGAAAAATACTAGTTGACTAATTATGGTTTTCTAATCCCTCATGATTAGTTTTCATTTTCCTTATTTTTTACGTTTTTAACATTTTTAGAAAATATTTGCTTAATTTAATATTTAATATTTTCTTATGCCTCAGACACACATGTGGTATGAATATTAGAATATCAATATTATGATTTGGCTATGCTATGAAAATTTTCAATTAAACTGCAATATGAGGGTGACACATATGTGGTATAGATCGAAATATTACTATACTACGATGTGAGTCTCTCGCATTACTTACTTAAGCTCGTATAAGAAAAGTTTTACTTGCAACAAAAAAATAATTTCTTAATTTATTTCAAAAAACAAGAAAAAAACACTTACCCTAAGTAAATTATTTCTTATTTATTTAAAATCCAATTTCACTTGAAGCAAGAAATTTTCTTGGATTTTCTTGATATTAAGAAATTATTTTCTAAGTTCAAAATCAAGTCTAATTTTTCTCGTCTCCGCATTGATTCTAGTAAAATATTCTTTCCATGTACTATTCAGGACCTGGTTAACTAGGTTTTCATGAATCATAATGAGTTTCAGAAAAGTTACAGAACATTTAAATTTATGGTGTATGGGTCTGGATATCTGTTTCAGCAAATATGTTTATCTTAGCGAAAAATGTATGCGAATGCAAACCAAAATTAAAAACCCCCCCCAAGGCTAATTCCTGCGCACGGCCCTGGCTGCTACCAATGTAGGGGTTGAGACCGAAGAAAATCGCTAATTTGATTTTAAGCACCAGCCTATTGTACCTACATTGGAGCGTATCGAAAAGAAAGTTCAAAATTTATTTTATTTCGGAGAGCTTTGAATTAATCTATATAATTATTTCGCAATTAATTAATAATTTTTGGCACCCTTTAATATGCTAGCATTAAAAAGATAAATTAGGGTGGCAGCAACTGAGATATTGGTTATAAATACCCCCGTGGTATACCTACTAGGGGTTAATGAACTTTCGCAAAGAAATTTTGCTTCTCTAAGCAAAACCATTGCTGCATAAAGCTGTAAAATTCGACTATACACACCGAAGATATTAAGGAAAATGTTTGACTACTAGGGTGATTCTAAAAAAAATTTTTCTTTCGGAAATATCTGTTAAAATGTACATGTTTTCGGCGATTTGTTTTTTTTTTTTTAATTTTCGGAGTTTTGGTTCTAAGTACCCCAATTACACACTAAGGGTTAATTAGCTTCCATTAGAGAAATTTGCTTCTTAAGGCAAAAACAATGTTGTGTCAAACTCTAAGTACATTATTATTTGTATTATTTGTTGTTATAAAAATTTAAAGAAAAAAGATTACTAGGGTGCCACGTTTTTTTATTTTTTTTTTTATTTTAATTTTTTTATTTTAATTTTTTTTTAATTTAATTTAATTTTATTTTTATTATTTTATTTTATTTTACTTTATTTTATTTTATAATACTATATTTTATTTTATATTACTTTATTTTATTTTATATTACTTTATTTTATTTTATTTTTATTTTATTTTTTTTTATTTTATTTTTTTTTTTTCAGAAATGTCTTGCAATAATTCATTGCATGAGAGAGTTTATTGCGAATTCTTTTTTAGCGAGGCGATCTAATATATATACATACATACATACATAAATATGTACACGCGCGATAGTAAGTCAGTCGCTCTTATAATTCAGCTAATCAGCATGCAAAACCACGTCAGCTAACAATAACTAATAAAAAATTATAAACACATGCAAATGAGCAACAAATTTTTTTATTTACATACAAACAAACATATGTGGTTGATTTACAAATTATTTATTATCATATTTTATTTATTTATAACCAAATGGCTGAACAAACTACACATAAACAAACGAGCGCGTATTTAAATAAGACGGTTCCAAAAAATATTTCCAAGCCAATTGCGCTCATTGAATTTTCATTTGTGTAACTATTATTTATGCGTTTGTAACATTGCTATTTGCTATTCATTTACATATTTCGTATGTGCGTAAGTGTATGCACATATTTTTTCGCATTATTATTTATATATAATTTTATTGTTGTACTGCTTGGCATGCATACTTTAATATATACAAGTATTATATACACTAATAAAGAATAAATAATACACACAAACATTTTTTGCTTTTTGCTTTTATGGTTCAGTTCAAAATAATGTTGTAGCGAGAAAGCAGCAGCAGAGAATTTTGCTGCTCGCGTACGCTATCACATCCAACTGTTGAAGCAATTTATTGTGATTATTATTGCATACATTTGGGCGCACAATTGCTTCTAAGTGGCGACAAGCTGCCAAATGGTTATACAAACAAACAAACAAATATATTCTCATTCACATATGTACATACATATATGTAGGCAGATATGTATTGTATGTATATATGTATTGTACATGCTGGCAAAAGTAGGCAATTTTTGCGAACGAGCTTTTATGTGTGTTTCATTTGCTTGTTGATAAATGGCCAGACAATTCGTTGGTGAAAGACTAGAGAGAAAATAAAATAAAGCGAAGAAGAAGAAGAACAATAACAATAGCCTTTTTTATATACATCTATACTAGGTATATACTTACATATTTTATAGTAAGCAAAGAATTATAAATCGAAAAGGAATGTGTAGCTGGCAGCAAACAATGAGTTATTTAGTGTATAAAATGGCCTAAAAACACTTCTATTTAGGTATGTGTGTATATGTGGGCATATGAGCCAAAATGTGTACGAGTAGATGGTACAATGAACTTGCATTTATTTAAAAAATGTTTTGAGAATTTTTAAGTAATTTTGCTTACTTCCTTCAGTGCTTTTATCTTCAGTGTTACTAACTCAGTTTGTAATACTGAGCTCTGATGCAAGCGTGAAGTTAAATATTTGGCAGAACGCAGATTTTTCTAAGAAATTGTTTATACAAACTGAAATTCATATTTTCATATTTTCCTTTTTGCATGTGTTCATGTTTTCATATTTCACATTTATTCACTTTCTATTTTCGTTTGTTCGTATTTTCATATTGTCATATTGTCATATTTTTATATTTTTATATATTTATATTTTTAAAATTTTGATATTTTGATATTTTTATATTTTTATATTTTCACATTTTCACATTGACATTTTCTCATTTTTTCTTATTTTCGTATCTTCATATTTCCCGTTTTTACATTTTGCTATTTCCATAAGCTCATATTTATTATTTTCATATTGTTATATTTTCATATTGTCATATATTCATATTGTCATATATTCATATTTTCGAATTTTCATATTTCCGCATTTTCATATTTTCCCGATTTCATATTTTAAAATATTTCATATTTGCATATTTGCATATTTTCATATTTCCTTTTTATCATAATTTCATATTTCGTATGTTCGTATTTTCATATTTTCATTTTTTAATATTTTTATAAGTTGATATTTTCATATTTTCGTATTTTCATATTTTCATATTTTTATATTTTTATATTTCTATATTTTTATACTTTTATATTTTCATATTTTCATTTTGTCATATATTGATATTGTCATATTTTCATATTTTCGTATTTTCATATTTCCCATTTTTACATTTTTCTATTTACATAAATAAGCTCATATTTTCGCATTTTAATATTTCCGCATTTTCATATTTTCCTGATTTCATATTAAAACATATTTAATATTTTCATATTTTAAAATATTTCATATTTGCATATTTAAAAATATTTCATATTTTCATATTTTAAAATATTTCATATTTGCATATTTAAAAATATTTCATATTTTCATATTTGCATATTTAAAAATATTTCATATTTTGAAATATTTGCATATTTTCATATTTTAAAATATTTAATATTTGCATATTTTCATATTTCCTATTTGTATATTTTCATATCTCCACACTTTTTTGCTTCACTACATAGGTAGTAATTACGAAAATTAAAGTGAAGCACTAATAAAATTGCTTATTTTTGCTCGAACAATGATATTAGCTTTAGATCCGACAAGCATTTCAGCGTATACTATTTCATTAAAAACGTTCATCTCAATTTTCCTCGGAAATTCGCTGTCAAAACAGTAAGTAAAAGGTATAAGCTTTGATGCGACGGGCAAATGAAAATCTTATTTTATTTTATTTTGCTTTCTTTTTTTTTTTGAAATTGTACTCTTGTGTTAAAATGAGATTTAACACGTTCACATGTGTTTTAGTAGTTTTTTTTCTTGCTGGCTGCTGTTGCCCTGGAGCAATGTTTGTTTTCAATAATTCTTAGAGTACAAAATACAAACCAAAAAATGAAAAAAAATTAAATTAAATTAAAACATGTTTTCATGGGAAAATTTATACATACAAATACACGCAGGAAATCATGAATATGTATGTTTGGTGCAATCATTTACATACATACATACATACTTCATCATACTGGAATATGCATTTGGCATTGACACGTATACGCACTGGTGTACCTACGCTAGCTAGTCGATATAGAAATATGTACATATGTATGTATGTAGGTATTTGCTACAGCAGCAGATATGCAAAGTTTATTAATGAATGTATGCATATGTAGCTACATACATACATATGTATGTATATAGATAGACATATTTAGTAAAATAAATATTCAATTTACTAAAACATAAAATAAAATTTAAAATGTGCTGACTGGCTGGTTTGTTTGTTAGTCATTAGTTGATATGTGCATACGTAAATTTGCGAATGTTATACAGTAGTATTTACTTTTATTTTTGCAATAAATATTTTTTAAGTTGCTGGGCCATATTTTGCAATAAGTAACTGTTTTTAGTTCGCAAACACAATTCTTTGATTTAACGTATTTAAAATAAAGAAATCAATATCAGTATGTTTGTATGCATCAAGCAACCTGTTTAATCTGTAGATCGAATTTAAGTAAATATATTACATATATGTAAATAAACACTCGTATACAGCTTTCAATTAGCTAGCTATCGCTTAGTTTCTTTTACATCCAAAAAAAATGCACAGTTACTTTCTTTAAATATAAAAAATTCTCAAGTTTGTATTATACTTATTTAATTTTTGAGAAAGCACTTTCTTTACCTGTCACCATAAAGCACATCTGCACTCTTTATAAACACAAACGCACAAACGAACACAGAAGATATACATACATATAGATATGTATGTATATAAACATAAGTTTATATTTTATATTGCGGAATTCAATTTATTGTAAAAATATTTGTAAGCAGTTGTGGCGTCGGTCGTCTTCGGGGTTAAATCACATCAAAATACTATATGCATTTGTAGCTAAACAATTTCTGTCAATTTACCGCCAGCCGTTGCTTGATGTGTAAGAAAAATAGAAAGTTAATGCAATAAATACAAAAAAAAAACCGAATGAAGAAGGTGAGGGGAAAAAAGAAAAAGGCAGCAACACGTTCGAATTGAAGCAAAATGAAATTGAAATTGAAGGTATGAAATGAGGTTAAGTTTGTTTGGATGTAAAGAAATAATAACCACATGTAGATAGAACAAATTGAAAGTAAGGAAATATTCTGATAGCAGCGACAGCGCTATGGAGATTCATAATCTTGTTTTCATGCCTCATAATTTCGTAAATATTTCCATTTTTCATATTTCCAGATTTTCATAATTTTGTATTTTCCTATATCGTATTTTTATACTTTCGTATTTTCATATTTTTATAATCTTATATTTTTATTATTTCATGTTGTCATCATTATATATTTTTATGTTGGATATTTTCCTATTTTCATCCTTTGATATATTTATAATGTTATATTTTTATAATTTCATACTTTCATATTTTCAAATTTTCATATTTTCGTATTTTCATATTTTGGAATTTTAATATATTTGTGTTTTCATATTGTCATATTACCGTATTATCATATTATAATATTATCATATTATCATATTATCGTATTATCATATTATCATATTAAATTATCATATTATCATATTGTCATATTATCATATTATCGTATTATCATATTAACATATTATTATATTATTATAGTATCATATTATAATATTATCATATTATCATATTACTATATTATCATATTATCATATTGTCATATTATCATATTATCGTATTATCATATTAACATATTATTATATTATTATAGTATCATATTATAATATTATCATATTATCATATTACTATATTATCATATTATCATATTACCATATTATCATATTATCATATTATTATATTATTATAGTATTATATTATCATATTATCATATTATCGTATTATCATATTATCATGTTATCATATCAAATTATCATATTACCATATGTTTCATATTACCACTATCATATCCATATTTTTATATCAAATCATCGTTGAAAAAAATTCAGGTAGCGTCACTCAAACTTTTTCAAGACACTTTGGCTTCGCTCTATATGATTCAAATGAGTACCGTGACAAGTTCCTTTTACCAGCGCAATTACGTATAAAAAGTCTGCAAAAAATTGTATTAGCAATACGAAATGCTGGAAAGTAAATAAAAACAACTTAAATGTACAAAGAAATAAATGCACACATTCATTCATACAAATTTTATTCCATGTAAAATTGTGGCAGTCATTTAACAGCTGCCGATCAGGCGCCGCGACGTGTACCTCAATACATGCACCGTACATATATACATACAATATATGTATGTATGTACATTAGATGCGTTTTTTTTTCGGAAAAGTTTCTCAGATCTTCCCTCCGGCCACAGAATATGAAAATAGGATGTTGTAGGATAACTAAGCTGATTTTTATTTTTTTTTAGACAAAAAACTGAGTGGGCTACTCCAAAAACAGCGATTTTTTTTTTTAAATTTCATGATGGGTTTAGATTCATATATGAAAAAAACCACAGAATTAAAAATAAAAAAACAAAAGATATATATTCTCATGTAAAATTAATGGCTTAATCGAATGGCGTACTCAGTTTTTTAGTGCGAGCCATAGGGAAGGTACCAAGATCGCCTAAAGTTGAATTTTATTTTTTTTAGTCACGAATTTTCAAGTTTGGACCCTGGCATTTTCAAGATACCTTAAATTTCTTTTTAATCAAAATATACAGGAATCTGCGCAAATTCATGCAGTTTTCAGAAAAGTTTATTTGATCGAAATCGAGCTTTTTTGTCCAAGCTACTTTGGTTTAAATGAAACATTCCAAAATCACTTTCATATTGAACAACATTTTTTTATTGTTGCAAGTACAAAACTCGAACATTTTATTATTTACATACATATATATGTGTTCATATCGAACAGTAGCTTATGTCGAAAGGCAAATTTTCAAGATACTCGTAAGTTGGTGTAATTTTGTAGCAGTTCCCCGCACATGATTTCTAAGTGAAATCATTCAGACTGAAGCTGGTTGAAAGCCTGAGAAATATTTTAAACAAAAACTGCAGAATGTACTCTCTGAGATGAATTATTTCAATTTTTGGGAAAGTAACTCATTTTTTCCTTAAGTACACTTAAGCTACTGTTGCATATGAACACAGATATACACATATGTCCATCTGTGCTTTACAGAATTAGAAATTTTCAATAATTTTTTTTTTTTGATGCACCGTAAGGAAACTGTTTTTGGTGCGCTTCTATTGCCTGAAAAACCATTTGTTTCTCTGTCTCGCATTTTGTGTTTTTTTTCGTTAAACTTTGTTGCAAGATTTATAGCCCTTTCTGCCGCATCATTCACAACAATAATTTTTCTCACGATAGCTTCAGCATGTAGATAATGTTTATCGTGTATCCAGCAACTGGGGTCAATTTTCAGAAAATGCTTATAGTGGAATATACTGGATGGATCCACATATAACGCCTCAAAAAATGTAATTTTGCTTGATGTTACGAAACATTCAATGCTTAATTCCGAAACATTTATTGAGTCTACATTGATTTTTGCTTTCTTCGAACTTTCTCCATTACTGTTTATGCCTAATGCAGCAGTCATTCTTCTTTTTGTTTCTATACTCACATTTCTATCAAAAAATGCAAATCCTACGAGTGTTTCAGATAAATACCACAAATCTCCACTAAATACATCCAAAACTTCTTTCGATATATTACGGCTGATGCTACGGTAGTTGATTAGATTTTGAATGAGAGCTAAATCATTCATGGGAGCAGTCGTAGGTAGAGAACATTGAAACCAATACTTCATGTATACAAGTACAATGAAGACATTCAAGTCCTGGAAACCATTTAACTCTCTATCTGCAAAATAAGCAAAACTTGAGGCAGTATATGGCCTTTCCCATGAACCGTGGTCGCGACGCTGCACCCGGAACCTTGATTTTTAGAAATGTCCCCTTCCGATTCAATGGCCTATCTCCAAGAAACAGCAGAATCATGTGAGCTAAGTCTTCGTAGTCGGCTCTAGACTGATGAGTGTTCAATTGTTTGTCGGCGAATTGGACTAACTCTTTTCGGATATGCTCAGGAAAATGATGTCGAATACGATTATCATGCATTGCGCAATTTCTCTCAATTTTTATGGGATCAACTTTCATATTTGGCCACGCCTCTTGAAATTTTTGAAATATTTTAATATTTGGCCCAGTTGTGACAGTTTCTATTGTTAATTCAAAAGCCTTTTTCAATAATAGTTCGGAAATGTGATGTCGGCATGCATAAAACATAAGCTTTCTGTCCAACTTTCGCTCTAAAATAAATCTTGCAACAAAGTTTAACGAAAAAAACACAAAATGCGAGACAGAGAAACAAATGGTTTTTCAGGTAATAGAAGCGCACCAAAAACAGTTTCCTTACGGTGCATCAAAAAAAAAATTATTGAAAATTTCTAATTCTGTAAAGCACAGATGGACATATATATGTACATATGTATATATGTATGTAAATAATAAAATGTTCGAGTTTTGTACTTGCAACAATAAAAAAATGTTGTTCAATATGAAAGTGATTTTGGAATGTTTCATTTAAACCAAAGTAGCTTGGACAAAAAAAGCTCGATTTCGATCAAATAAACTTTGCTGAAAACTGCATGAATTTGCGCAGATTCCTGTATATTTTGATTAAAAAGAAATTTAAGGTATCTTGAAAATACGCCATTCGATTAAGCCATTAATTTTACATGAAAATATATAAATTTTGTTTTTTTATTTTTAATTCTGTGGTTTTTTTCATATATGAATCTAAACCCATCATGAAATTTAAGAAAAAATCGCTGTTTTTGGAGTAGCCCACTCAGTTTTCTTTCTAAAAAAAAATAAAAATCAGCTTAGTTATCCTACAACATCCTATTTTCATATTCTGTGGCCGGAGGAGTATGTTAGATCAAAATAAGCACATCTCACACTGAAATACTTCAGTGTATGAATACACACGCTTTCGCTTAAAAGTATGCTATGTTTACATACATACGTACATACATACATACATACATAGATACAGGTGAAACTAATAAAAGCGTGTTAAAAACGCATCTAATGTATATGTACATGCCTGTCTCGCGTTGAGATTGCTGGCGTCAGAAGAATTGCTATTATTTGCCATTTACCAGTTCGATTCGATTTGGTTTTGGGGTTTTCACTCTTTTTTGGCAGCAAAAGTTTTTCGCTTACAAGCTGCCACCAATTTAACGTTTATACATTTAACATGCGACAAAAGCAGCAGCATAAGTTTCACACAGTCGCATTGTCGTTAAATGGAAAATGTTGTATTTTCAGGTGAAAAATACTTTTATTTTACAATTTCAATTGTTCTTTAAGAATGTGCTAAAAGCTTTTTTTGGTGGATTTCGCTGTGGGCATGAATGTGTGTTTGGAAGGAAGCTGCTGATGATGACGATGCTGCACAGAGCCAAAATACCACCTAAAATGCCCTATAAATTAGAACAAAGTTTAGCGGATTTCTCTATGCTTTCTCTCCAATAAGATGTCCGTCTTATTATTACTGGATATTTCATTTTAATAAAACTAAGTAGATAATCTGTAAAACTAATATGAATACCTTTTCAATATAATTAAGAAGATGACCCGTGCATTTTAGATGAAATCATTTTCAGTAAAATTTAAGAGATAACCTTTAAAACTAAGATGAAAACATATTTAATAAAATTTAGAAGATGACTCCTAGAATAAATATGGAAACCTTTTCACATAAATTTAGCAGATAACCTGTAAAATTAAGAAGAAACCCTGTTTAATATTATTAAGAAGAGAATCTTGATTTTCATCGGAAAACATAATTAGTCAACTAGTATTTTCCTAGGACTTATTCAGACAAAGGGCAACATTTCATTTAATATAAGTGCAGATGGACATAATAAACTCTTTATACCAAGTGCTTCATTAATCGTTTGAGAATTGTAGAAATGTGCAAAGCCGTAGTGAAATTGACGAACGGAGGAAATACATAAGAGCTCTTTTAAAAATAAAAAGTTCTCCCTTTTAATTTCTTGAACATGTAATTGCACGCATAAAACGTGGCTGATGCAATAACTGTTATGCATACTTCTAGTATGTACGCGTATATATGTACATATGTATGTATGTACGTATGTTAAGACGTTTAAAGCAAAATTTGAATTAATAAGGGCTCTTTTAAAAATAAAAAGTTTTCCTTTTTAATAAATTCAAAAAGGTTCAAGTAAAAATTAGAGGATGTCCTTATTGATTTGCTTTATAAAAATTTTCTCCTAAAAACAAGCAGATTTCTTCTAACAATTTAATTTTTTTTACAAAATGACGTAAAAAATTAATAAACAAGAAGTTATCTCCTCGTTTTCATTCGATATCCTTTTAAATAAATTTAAGAAGAAATTCAAGCTAAAATCCAGAAGAATTTCTAGCAAAAATTTCTTCAATTTTGTCCCCTCTCCCTCTCCTCGGCCAAATAGCTTTTTTAGGTGGCAGTCTGTTTGATTGTAGGTGAACTTTTTGGCTCTGTGTGCCGATGCCGACGATGCAATGAGTTACGTTGCAAACACACGTACGTGTCTACTGAATTTGTGTTCTTGAAAAATTTTTATTTTTTTTCATCAATTTATTCAAATCGACATTGTCTATTTTCACTTTATCACATTTCTATTTCAATTCCCTTTGCCTTCTGCAACCTTCTACTTACTATGCTATCGACGCCCTCATATCTCTACGCTGATTGTTAATTTATGCATGTGTGTATGTATGTATATGTGTATGTGTCTCAGTAATTGTCATGTCTGAAAAACGAAAGTGAAAAATGTTTTGTGAATTTTTGTCGGCGGCGCTAGATACTCTTTGGCTTGCCAATCTGTTTTCATTCATCAATTTGCGATTAATGCGCGCTCATATATTTTTTGATGGGAGTGCGTTGGCGCTGATTGCAGCTAAATACATACATATGTATGTACATGCAACATACACATGAACAACCTCATGTGTCTAGGTAATACATTGATTTTCTGCAAATTTCATCACTTACCTCAAACTTAATATAACTTGGTTTGTTTAAAAATGGAATAATTAAAACAAGTCAGCAGGGAATCTGACATCATAGGATATGAATATGGAAACAAATACGAATTGTGTGTTGCTATATGTACGTTTTGTGTGTGTGTGGGAATGTAGGCGTGTGTATTTTGAATTTCTGCATTTTTTGCGTGACATGCTTGCAGCATTTTCCAATTTGATTAAACTCACACCAATACACTTATGAAAATATACATATGTAGACATATATGTATATGTATATGCATGTATGTATGTATTTGCATTTAATTTCTTTTGTTATTTTGGGCAAAAATTGATTGCTTTTTGTGAATTGGTGCGAATTTTGGATGACCGTGTTAACAAGGATTGAGTATTTGATGGCGCCTGGTGTTATTATAAAGCAGATATTTTAAATGAATTGTGGTGAAAGGGTAGTTAATGAGGAGAACAGGGAGTATTGATAAAGGATGTGATTAAATAAAAACCCAGCAACAATAACATCAACATCATGATATTTCATATATTCAATTTTCATATTTTCATCTTCTCATATTTTCATATTATCATATTTTTATAATTTTATATCTTACATTTTTATATTTGCATATTTTCCTATTTTCATACTTTAACTTCTCATATTTTCGTATTTTCCTATTTTCGTATCTTCTTATTTTCATATTTTAGTATTTCACATTTCATATTTCATTTTCGTATTTTGGATTTTCATATAATAAAATTTTATATTTTAAAATTTTTGTATATTCATATTTTTATATTTTGATATTTCGCTATTTTCATATTTTCACATCTCTTATTTCCATATTTTTATGTTTTAATATTTTCATAAAAATATCGTATTTTCATATTTTTATGTTTCCATTTCCCATTTTCATATTTTCATAATATTATCATATTATCATATTATCATATTATCATATTATCATATTATCATATTATCATATTATCATATTATCATATTATCATATTATCATATTATCATATTATCATATTATCATATTATCATATTATCATATTATCATATTATCATATTATCATATTATCATATTATCATATTATCATATTATCTTATTATCATATTATCATATTATCATATTATCATATTATCATATTATCATATTGTCATATTATCATATTATCATATTATCTTATTATCCTATTATCATATTATCATACTTAGGGGTTCACAAAGTGTCACAAAGTCATATTAAAATATTGTACGGAAATAGTTATACAAAACTTTTCCGAAGCCCTGTGATGAAGTATGCCAAAACAGCTGATCAAATACCACGGCGCAAAAACATATCGTGCAGAGTTGTATTTATTTAGTGCACATACAGCCTAGAATGCAACAACAAACTTTTATGACTTATGATGATATGACGTAATATGACAGGTTATGAATCCCCTAACTATCATATTATCATATTATCATTTATATTATGTTTATCATATTATCATTTATATTATCTTATCATATTTGCATGTTATCATATAGTAGTGTCACATTTTCTTATTTTCATCATCATCACCATCCTCTCCAGTGGGAGTGAATATTGGTCTAATGCTAATTTTTCCTAAAGTAAGCTGTAAAATTATGCTTCTGTCATTGCTCACATGTTATTTAAGGCATCATTTCGAACATCCCGTCACATAAGTAATTACGAATTTTATAGAAATTTAGTATATGTGTATAATCATGTATTTTTGCACGTAAGTACCTACTTTTGAAGGAGCGCTCAACTGTTAAAAAATTTTCATTCTCTCCATCGATACACTTCCCCACTTGCATATCTAATCGAAAAGGCTATTCGAAATGGATATTGCAATGTTAATGCTTTGGTTTTCTCTGCTTAGCCAACCTGATTTACTCAAAGTCAATATGTTTAGCTTATGAAAAATGTAAATACCTAGTTTCACTTCTAAAAATATTTTCTTCAGTAGCACATTTGCTTTTGCACATTTTAATTTCTAACACCAATTTTAAGCAAATGCGTTTGTCATGTTCGAAAACATGTAAGAAAGAGGGGAAACACTACTAACATTTCGAATACATAACAGCTAACTAACAGAGCACACCTAACAGCCAAACACAACATGGAGGAGATTCAACGAATCGCTGAGACTCTTCTTGTCGCTCTATGCTATGCCGGCTACTGGATATGTTTAAAATACAGAGAATACAGTATAATATAGATATTCATATTATTTCTGTAAAGTTTTGCTGCTTTGCTTATGAATTATAAAATCTCTATGCTTTTGACTGTGACACTAGTTGTGCCACGTAGCCCACTGCGTTTATGTTTATGCTGTAATAAATCAAGCGTAATAGTTAATTTAATAACAACATTCCTTGTTTGTTCAACTCTTAATATGGTGATTAAAACATATTTGTATTTATTTTTTTTAGTAGGTACAACTCAGTATATTTAATGTGCTTAAATCAAATCTCTTCACTGTTACTTAAGATTACTTATTCTCTTTTCGAACAAATTTCATTACGAAAGGTTGGGGCGTATGAGCTCCTTTCTTCAATGAAGAGAATAGTATAGGCAAACAAGCTTTTAAATTATTCGAAACTCTGCATTTGGACTACGTTTAGCATCTGTAATATATTTAAATAATTCCATACGACAGCTGTTTAACCTTTCCTTGATTTCATTACTTTGTTTTCTGGAAAATGTCTGACTATAAGGTAATTAGCTTCTTCTTTAAACTAAAGTCGCACCAGCTTTATGTTTTTCAGCTAAAAGCTTTTTTCGGCTTAAATATTTTCATGCTTAAATTTTACATTTGAAACACTGCCATTTGGCTTATCTATTTACCCAAACAGACGCATTTATTAATATGCACATGAAAAATCTTGTTATTAACAGCAGACATTATTTTGAGAACGCCATTAGCTAGATTAAAAGTAGTAAGTACATAAACACATATGTATGTATGGTTGTATAGCTACATATGTACATATGTTTGAATCTCAAAAACTATTGATGCAGAAATAAACAAGTAAGGAAGCCTAAGTTCGAGTGGAATCGAACATTAGATACTCAGCTGTATGCTTTCATTGTTTGTTTTCGTTTGAAGGAAACACGGTATATAAAGAGAGTGCTGTATAAAGTGGGCGTAGCCACGCCCATTTTCAACATTTTTATCAGTTATTCAACTAAGCATACGAATATTATTCTTTGTGCAAAATTTCATTCCTTTATGACTTCTAGTTACAAAGATGTCACATTACAAATTCCCAAAGGGTAATCCAGAAATATCTTTATTAAAAAGTAGGCGTGGTCATAAACCGATTTCAATACATTTTTGCGTGTCTATTAACACAGGTTATAAAAGTGTATAAACCAAGTTTCGTCATAATATCTCAATTATTTGTCGAGTTATGGGCTCAGAAATCTCGTATATTCCTTTGTCTAAAAAGAGGCGGTGCGACGCCCATTTTCCAAAATTTTTCTATTTTTTGTTTCCGGTCTATTGTGGAACTCATGCCACAAAATTTCAATGAATTATCTTTATATTTGACAAAGATATCGCTTAAAAAGTTTTTATTAGGCCACTTTATAATACCCATATATAAAAGTGGGCGTGGTCGTCAACCGATTTCGCTAAAATTTTGAACATGTATTACCACAAGTAATAGAAGTGTACACACCAAGTTTCGTCATAATATCTCACTTATTTGTCGAGTTATGGGCTCAGAAATCTTGTATATTCCTGCTTCTAAAAAGAGGCGGTGCCACGCCCATTTTCCAAAATTTTTGTGTTTTTAGTTTTATGTCCGCAGTTGGACTCCTTCCATAAAATTTCAATGATATATCTCTATATTTGACAGAGATATAGCTTAAAATGTTTTTATTGGGCCACTTTATTATACCCATATATAAAAGTGGGCGTGGTCGTCAACCGATTTTGGCAATTTTTAGTCCAAACATTTGCCTAAGTAAGTATATCACGCGTACCAAATTTCATCGATATATCTTCAATGGTTTCTGAGTCATGACTCGTAAAACTTTCAATGTTTGCCCCTTAATAAGTGGGCGTGGCACCGCCCATTTTCCAAAATTTTTACGTTTTTTGTTTTGTGTCCATAGTTGGACTGCTGCCATAAAATTTCAATGATATATCTTTATATTTGACAGAGATATCGCTTAAAATGTTTTTATTAGGTCACTTTATAATACACATATATAAAAGTGGGCGTGGCCGTGAACCGATTTTAACAATTTTTCATCAAAATGTTTGCCTAAGTAAGTAAATCACGCATACCAAATTTCATCGATATATCTTCAATGGTTTCTGAGTTATGACATATAAAACTTTCCATGTTTGACCCTTAATAAGTGGGCGTGGCACCGCCCATTTTCCAAAATTTCATCAGATTTCTTCATAGGGGCCTGTGCTCAACACGTGGGTAAAATTTCATCGCTCCAGCTCTATTAGTGACTGAGATACCAAATTTCCAATTTTTTCTATATAGGAAAAGTGGGCGTGGTCATGGTCCGATTTCGCCCATTTTCAATACCAACCGTCCCAGTCTCGATACCAACTTGCATTCCAAATTTCATCAAAATATCTCAATTTTTGCGCGAGTTATCGTGCGTACGGACGGACGGACGGACGGACGGACGGACGGACGGACGGACGGACGGACGGACGGACGGACGGACATGGCTCAATCGATTTCTCCTTTCACCCTGATCATTTTGATATATATAAGTCTATATCTATCTCGATTATTTCATTCTGTTACAATCCACCGTTATGAAATCAAAACTATAATACTCTGTGTACTAGTACAGCTGAGTATAAAAATTCATGCTGAGTGTTAATCTTTATGCTACTGACTGACGGAGTATCCACTGGCGTAAGGCTAATGGCTTTGACATTCATTTATCACTTACTTACTTACTTACGATGACATACAAAAATAGATAGATAAATACATCAGTTTGTACATATGTTTTGCTTACGATATATTGCAGCAGTGAATTTATCACCTCAAGTAGAATAAGCACATACAAATAAACTAGTAAGCCGATTTAGGGGATAGTAAGGATGTTGAGTTTATTTGGCGCTATATTAAAGAGCTTTTATCTATGTAATTGTGTACAAATATATAAGTGCATATTAACAATACTAAGCTACCCAGTAAGTATTTTGGCGAACATTTGAAAATTACCCTTTCAAAGTGGCTTTCAAACTGTTATATCTATCATCGAACAGCTATTCACAATAAACTGAATTTTGACAACTATGGAAGACATATCTGTGGCAATTTGCAATAATCGCTTAAGTCTTAAAAAATGATTTCGAGATAAATTGATTTTTATATTCGAAAGCGTTTCTTAACAAATCATAAAAGTCGACTATGGACGCAAAATCACTGAGCCATCCACAATGTTACCATCAAATTTTGTAAATAAAACAAAATGTCATGAAGAAATTTGATTAAGTATATACGTCTACTTTGGCTGTTATAGCAAGTTTAATATACCTCTATTGTAAGTTAAGCCTAAATGTTTTTATTTATATTTGATTGAATTAAGTTATAAGCATGGGGGTTTTACAGAAATATAGTGTTTTAAAAGGAGAATAACGTGGTATATATAACTCGAAATCTTCCTAAGTCGACTTAAGCGATTATTGCTTGTGACCACAGGTATATGTACATAAGTAAATGCTATAAATTCCTGGGACATACAATAGCAATATCATACTGAAAAAGAACTTAAAACAAACTTGTTATTTAATGATTAAACATGTTAATGATTATTAATTAAAGCATGTTTTTTCCAACTCTTTAATGTTTAATTACGATTATTTTCACTTTTTTTAATGATTAAAAGTTAATTAAATTAAAAAAAGTACATTTTTATTCGATTAATTAATTTCAATTGCTCAATTATTTGGATTATTTTAAAATTTTTTTTTCAATTTTTTTAATGATATAATAATAACTAGAATCGCCGGTGGTCGAAATTCGACCATGCAATTTATTTTATCAACTTTGTATTGGTACAAAAATTATTCCTTTTTGCGGAGATAAGCAACACTTTCCAAATTCCAGTTGTACCGCAACACTGATTTGCCCTTTTGATCACGGTCCGACGCGAAATCATGGTCAAAATCAAGGAAGATCTAGGAAGGTAGGCCCGGTGGTGAGCGCTTTTAAATTAAAGCGACTCTTCAACTGTGTTTACGATATTTGTAAACACGTTTACGATATCTATTTATCTTAACCAAAAATTTTATTTATTAATTATAAAGAAATTAAATAATTTATAGAAAAAATTATATGCCTATGCACTGCTCCTGACTCATACGAACACATCCATATCAATTTTATGTGGATATGAGTATGTTAAATGTGCTAAACAGCCTGGCAATTGTTTGTATGGGAAAAATGTTAGCCTATTAATATATAGATAGTGGGCACATTTGCCAACGAAGCAAAAACGAAGTAAATCAAAAATGGTACAAAACTAAAAACTTTATTTATTAATTATAAAGAAATTAAATAATTTATAGAAAAAATTATATGCCTATGCACTGCTCCTGACTCATACACACATCCATATCAATTTTATGTGGATATGAGTATGTTAAATGTGCAAAACAGCCTGGCAATTGTTTGTATGGGTAAAATGTTAGCCTATTAATATATAGATAATACAATGGCGCCTTTATAACTCTGACGATTTTTATGGCCGAGCTTCTCTCCCTAATTGGGTGGACCTATAGTTTTATGCCGGCTCCGAACGGCGAATGCATTTTTTGTGAGAAGCTTTTTCATGGCAGAAATACTCTCGGAGGGTATGCCGCCCACTGCCGAGAGGTGACCGCTGCCCTTTAAAAACACAATAATTGGATTTTTACTAATTAGAAAAATTATTTTGGTGTTTTGCTCGGACCGTGGTTTGAACCCGAGACCTCTGGCATAGCAGGCGAGCACTCTACCCACTACGCCACACTAATACAATTATTTGATTATTTTCAATTATTTTTGATTGTTTTTAATTGCATGCTTAATTAATTAATCCATTAATTTATTTGGATTGCATGATTGTGTGGATTATTTTCAATTATTTTTCCATTTTTTATTGCATGGTTAATACAATTATTTGATTATTTTCAAATATTTTCGATTTTTTTAATTGTATGCTTAATTAATTAATCGATTAATTAATTTTAATTGCACGTTTATTTCGATTAATTCAATTAATTGTGATTTTTTAATTGCATGATTGATTAAATAAACGATTAGATTATTTTTTATGTTACTCATACGCCATGGCGTACAGTTGTTTCGTACGGAAAAAATAATTAAAAGTAATCATATCAAAAGAAGTGATCGTATAATTGAAAATAGTTAAGCAATTAAAAAACAATTGAGCAATTAAAATAATCATGCAATTAAAAAAAAATTATTTGAATAGGTATATGATTATTATACTCAGCTGTACTAGTACACAGAGTATTATAGTTTTGATTTCCTAACGGTGGATTGTAACAGAATGAAATAATCGAGATAGATATAGACTTATATATATCAAAATGATCAGGGTGAAAAGAGAAATCGATTGAGCCATGTCCGTCCGTCTGTCCGTCTGTCCGTCTGTCCGTCTGTCCGTCTGTCCGTCTGTCCGTCTGTCCGTCTGTGAGCACGATAACTCGCGCAAAAATTGAGATATTTTGATGAAATTTGAAATGTAAGTTGGTATCAAGGCAGGAACGGATGGTATTGAAAATGGGCGAAATCGGACCATGACCACGCCCACCTCCCCTATATAGTAAAAATCGGAAATTTTGTATCTCAGTCACTAATAGAGCTGGAGTGATAAAATTTTACCCACGTATTGAGCTCAGGCCCTTATGAAGAAATATGGTGAAATTTTGGAAAATGGGCGGTGCCACGCCCACTTATTAAGGGGCAAACATTTCAAGTTTTATGAGTCATAACTCAGAAACCGTTGAAGATATATCGATGAAATTTGGTACGCGTGATATAATTACTTAGGCAAATGTTTGGATTAAAAATTGCCAAGATCGGTTGACGACCACGCCCACTTTTATATATGGGTATTATAAAGTGGCATAATAAAAACATTTTAAGCCATATCTCTGTCAAATATAAAGATATATCATTGAAATTTTATGGCAGGAGTCCAACTGCGGACATAAAACGAAAAATACAAAAATTTTGGAAAATGGGCGTGGCACCGCCTACTTTTAGAAGCAGGAATATACGAGATTTCTGAGCCCATAACTCGACAAATAATTGAGATATAACGACGAAACTTGGTGTGTACACTTTTATTACCTGTGGTAATATATGTTAAAAATTTTATCGAAATCGGTTGCCGACCACGCCCACTTTTATATATGGGTATTATAAAGTGGCCTAATAAAAACATTGTAAGCGATATCTTTGTCAAATATAAAGATAATTCATTGAAATTTTGTGGCATGAGTTCCACAATAGACCGGAAACAAAAAATATAAAAATTTTGGAAAATGGGCGTGGCACCGCCTCTTTTTAGACAAAGGAATATACGAGATTTCGGAGCCCATAACTCGGCAAATAATTGAGATATTATGACGAAACTTGGTTTATACACTTTTATAACTTGTATTAATAGACACGCAAAAATTTATTAAAATCGGTTTATGACCACGCCTACTTTTTCACAAAGATATTTCTGGAACACCATCTGGGAATTTGTAACGTCACATCTTAGTAACTAGAAGTCATAAAGGAATGAAATTTCGCACAAAGAATAATAATCATATGCTTAGTTGGATGACTGATAAAAATGTTGAAAATGGGCGTGGCTACGCCCACTTTATGCAGCACTCCCTTTATATAAAATACACCGTGATTCCATCAAACGCAAACAAACAATGAAAGCATACAGCTGAGTATCTAATGTTCGATTCCACTCGAACTTAAGCTTCCTTACTTGTTTTTCATTACTTTCTAAATGTTTATTAATCATGACTATTTTTTATAATTTACTTTAATTTAATTGATTTTTAATGTCAGGCAATTAAAATAATTATTTAAATAAAAAAATTCGAAAAATTTGCCATTACTAATTTTAGTGGGGATTTAACACGTATTCTAACTTCGAATCTTTAACCAAGTCTTATGTTTCCTGGGATATTCATTAAGCCGTCTCGCTCCCTTTGTTCTTTTAGGTTAATTTTACAGGAACATTTTCTGAGGAGACCCCTAATGAAATTTTATGGTGAATAATTTTCTAGAATATTTTGACCCTATATCGACCTTATAAATACTACTTTCCTTGATTTTATAAAAAAAGAGGGTCAAAATAGCTCTTTATTGTATTTGGGCGACATTTAGCTGCATCCAAAAAAAAATTTTTTTCCAGAAATGTTTTCCAAAAAGGCTTTTGGATTTTTTTTGCGATACTTTCTAATATATACATATACTCGTATAAGTGGTATGCATGTATTTTAACATATATGTATGTTTCACATAGAAAAAGGCTTACCTCATAAATATATTTTTATATCACTAATAGTTGATTGCTTGTTTGTGACAGTGACAAATCTTAAAGAAAACAAATGCGAATACTCAAGTGCATTAAAAGTATTCTGAGAAAAAAATAAAAAAAAAACAAACAAAAAGTTTAAGTACTCAGCGAATTTCGGGAGGTCGCTTATGCGTTGGGTTGCACACACATAAAAACTGCTTAAAATGCGTAACTCGAACGCACAAAAATCTATTTATGCGAGCGTAAAATATCTGCGCAACAAAAAGGAATAAATAAAATGACAAAGTGCACATGGGGCTTACATGCAAGTTTATAGAGGAAGAAGAAAGGAAGATAGGAAGACAGAGAGGTTAACATAGCTTGCTATAATTGTGCGGTTTATGCGTAGCATGAAAAGTTTACAACGTTCGTTGTTGTTTTTGTTGTTGTCAGTTGCGCTTTCACAGCTAATCATTTTAAAATCTTACGTTCTTTTACACAAGCCATCAATTTCGCATCATCAAGTCATCAACTATACAAATATGTATATACATATTAAAATAAGGCAAAAAAACAAAATGACAACAAAGCAACAAAACTCTTATACGAGCTAAAATGCCTTGAGGTAAAAGTCCTAACTTAACGTCAAAAAGTGTGATGACAATTTTGGAAATTGGAAATGATTCTAACTGAAGGCAATCAAATAGTAGGTAGAAGGTTGAGGTGAAATGATTTTCATGGAGGATTTTTCAAGATTAAGGAAGCGCGCTGGAACTAGAGAAACTAAAAAAGGAAAATTAAATTATATAATATGTTGCAGAGGTTCTGAAGTGAAAAAATATTAAAATAGTCCTAAAAATTAAATGGCGCTCATAAAATCGGATTTATGTACTTGCTTCTACTTCAAAAGGAAAAAAAATCGATTACCGTAAAAATGAAAGTAGAATCAACTAAAACATCACCAGTCACTTGATGATGACGATGATGATGATGATAATGATGATGATGTTGATGTTGATGATGATGATGATGATGATGATGATGATGATGATGATGATATTGATGATGATGATGATGATAATGATAATATTAGTTATGACGATTATGATGATGAGCTCATGGCCAGATTATTAGCCAAAAGCCCTTACAATGCTCATTAATGCTAAACCAACGATGGATAATCTCGCTTAAATCTCTGAAGAAAAAGATTAAAGAATAACTACCGATAAACGGAAGTAAAAGGACTCTTCAGTCATAGACCGAAGAAAAAATGCTTTGCTACGCAAGATGAAGAAAATAAATGATTAGTCCGTGCCGTACAGGGAAGCAGTCATATGTAAAAGATCTATATACAATTATTCAAGGCGAGTTGATTGCAGGGAAAATTTTCATATAATGAAATGCATTCGAGATTTCATTACTTTCAGAATAGATTGATTAATTTTCGCTTACTTCATGTGATTCTTTGTTGGCTTTAAGCAGACCAGTTACTTAATGATTAAAATGTTTAATGATTATTAATTACTTAAAGCACATTTTGCTTTTTTAATTCTTTAATGATTAAATACGATTACTTTCGTGATTAATGATTAATAATATAACTAATTTCATGATTAGTAATTAATTTAATAATTGATATATAACTAGATTCAAACAGTGCATTAATCAAACGATTAATTATTTTTATTCGCATGATTATTTAATTTTATTCGCATGATTATTTTTATTGTTTACAATTAGTTCTGATTTTTTTTTAATTGCATGAATAATAGAATTATTGGATTATTTTAAGTTATCTCTGTTTTTTAACTACGTGATTAATTAGTTAATCGATTAATTTTTTTTATTTTTTTGTGAATTTATATTTTATTTCAGCTAGTAAATATTACATTGTAAAAATTCACCTATTTACAGAATATTTAAAAATAATTACATTAAAAAAGAAATAGTCACATAATTTAAAACAATGAAGCAATTAAAAATAATCATACAATTAAAAAAAAAATATTTTATTAATTTTAATTGTATGATTATTTCTGATTACTTTATTAATGACTATTGATCATGATAACTTTTTATGACTTTTTTTATTATAATTGTTTATTAATCTAAGACAATTAAAATAAACATTCAAATTAAAAAATCCAAAAAAAATTAATCATTAATTTTAGTGGGAATTTAGTATAGTAAGTAGGTAAATTTTAACTCATTCTCCTTTAAAGCAGGCACAAGTCTTAAGATTTTATGATATTGGCTGAATCTCTCCGTTTGCTTAAGCTGTTTTATACGTTAAAACGTGGATTAAACTATTACACATCGAAACCTAGACAAATTTTTGACATTGATGATAACAAAATATACGTACATGTACATATGCACCGTTCTACGTATGTATATACTACAACAGCAAAAGTGTGAGACAAGGCAACGTTAACAGCTTAAGGTTATTAGTAGGGCAAGTAGGGCTTGAGCATTTCTTGTACGTCATTTTATATGGAACTTTTGCGTTTCTTGAGAGGTCGATACTAAGCTTAAAGAAAAAACAAACTTTTGCCCCGATACCCTGGTTGTGAAACAAAATATATATGGGGGGTTAGATGTGCAATAAAGTTTTGTTGAAATTACCCGACGTCTATACATGCCATATCTGGAGCAATGCAATTGACAAATTGAAGCGTCTAGCCAATCAGAGAGCAGAAAACCCGTAACATATTTTTTCCGATTTTTTTTTGTAATTTTCATTTAATAGTGAAATTAGCATAAATTAGCATTTATTATGAATTTGGCAATTTTTAGCTCTATCAAAAGTAGGTCAGAATGTATAATTTTTCTTAAAAACTACCCTGAATTAAGCATTATGTGATAGCTACCATAGAAAAAAACTTGCTTGGGCCAATTTTTGGTTGCCCTAGTTATTAGCTTCTACAGCCAGCTTAACAAAGTGCTGGCGACTGATTTTCTGCCTTCTGTACATTCTGCCTTGTGTCTGGTGTCTTATGAAAATGATGGTTATGAAGCTTGAGCGATAAAAGACGTAAGCTTCGCAGCGCCGAATGGTGGTAAGGTGATAAAATGCTGACAATCTCTTTTAGTTCTTGAGTTATTTAGTATGCATTTGTCGTATGTTACAAAATTACTACCATTTGGGTAATCTTTTGTCGTATGTGCTATCATTAACAGGTATTGGTGCTCAGACGTCACATACGACAAATGCATACTGAATGAAAAGTCGTTTATCTCCCATAATTTTAAAGATATCCAACTTTTGCAAATTGCAAGTCAAAATATATAATAATAGGTCCGTTTATTATTAGCTAGTTATGAATAGTTAGCCAAGTTTCGGCTGGCAAATCGTTTCTTGAGTCAAAAAAATAGCAGAAGAGAGCCATTGACAGCTCCAAATTTCAGCTAGTAAAATTTTCCCTAGCTGAAATTATTTGCTGCCAAAGTAAGAAACAGCTGTTGAAAAAATAAACAAACGAATACTTTTGATTTTATTACTTTTGAAATTTTCTGAATTTTTGAAATAGAAATAAAGAAAATTAAATGTTTTTTTTTAGAAAAAATAACCATTAACAGTCAAAAATAGCACTCAAATTACTAATCGCTAATTTTTACTATTATTCCGTTTCTTGATTTTCTGTTCGTTTCGCTCTTTATGAGCGCAATTCTTTCCATTTTGCTCACTTGTCAGCTAGCCGCTAGTTTAATAAGAAACAAACCTACTCTCTACAGCTCGTCCAAATAACAAAAAAATCTGTTGTACAGTTTTTGAGAATTTCCAATTTAAACTTCAAAGTCGATTTTCTCGAAACTATGTTTTGCTACATACGACATTCGTTTTCTCAGGCGACGAATTGCTTACATACATACATACATACGCATATGCAAATGAAAATGTTGTGCCTCTGCGCGTAAATATATCCCACAGTTTGGTGTGGGGTTTGGTTTTTCACGAAAATTTACATCTTTCGCTGAGGCTTTTTGTTTTCTCGCATCTACGGCGAAAGATTATGACAAAGTGCTTTCTTTTTTTCAATTCTAGTGCACGAGTTTAATAGTTTTCTTGATATTTATTAGTAAACAAAAAAATCACACAACCAACAGAAGTTCGAGCGCGCAACTGAGTATAAAAACAAAGCACTGCAATGCTGCAAAAAACTAAAAATCGCTGACAGAATGAATCTGAAATGAAACGAAATGAAATTTTCTTTAGAAGTTTTACTCGCTCGCTTAACTTTGCGCAAATGCGTTTATCTTTGTACTTTGGCCAAGTTTTCTTGTTCATTTTCGTTCTTTCTTTCAGCGCAATACTTTGCGCGTTGTTAGCAGCAAATGTCTGAAACTGAGCTTTATGAGTTTAAAGTTTTCTAGTTTTACTTATATAAGAATAAGAATCATCAACAGATTTTAAGCCATATACATACATAACTAGAAGGCGGCGGCAATTGCAATGACAACAATGGCGGAAATGATAGTGAGAGTCACAAGGAAATGAAAAGGAAGGGAAAAGCAGCGACTTTGTGTTGAACAAAGCGATTCGGTCAAATCATGAAATGTTCGTATGTAGCTATGTGTGCTTCTGAACTTTTTATTGTCGGTAGTTATGCATAAATGCCTTTTGTATTAGCTAAGTGTTGGCATCTCTGGCGATCCAATAAAACTGAGTTTATGAGTTTGACTGATCATTAATAAAGAAAGCAAATAAGCGCGAAATAATTGTCTGATTTGAGCACTGTGTGTGATATATGTAAGTTGCTGGATTTATTAACATTTGGGTTTGCAATATAGAGTAAAGTCTGTGGGATGAATAATAATAAAATGTGCACAAAATCAATATGAAAATAGTTGTCTAAGCAGAATAAGTATCATCAACATCATCATGAGCATAATCATCACAATCATCATCAACCGCATTGTAACCATCATCATCATCATCATCATCATCATCATCATCATCATCATCATCATCATCATCATCATCATCATCATCATCATCATCATCATCATCATCATCATCATCATCATCATCATCATCATCATCATCATCATCATCATCATCATCATCATCATCATCATCATCATCATCATCATCATCATCATCATCATCATCATCATCATCATCATCATCATCATCATCATCATCATCATCATCATCATCATCATCATCATCATCATCATCATCATCATCATCATCATCATCATCATCATCATCATCATCATCATCATCATCATCATCATCATCATCATCATCATCATCATCATCATCATCATCATCATCATCATCATCATCATCATCATCATCATCATCATCATCATCATCATCATCATCATCATCATCATCATCATCATCATCATCATCATCATCATCATCATCATCATCATCATCATCATCATCATCATCATCATCATCATCATCATCATCATCATCATCATCATCATCATCATCATCATCATCATCATCATCATCATCATCATCATCATCATCATCATCATCATCATCATCATCATCATCATCATCATCATCATCATCATCATCATCATCATCATCATCATCATCATCATCATCATCATCATCATCATCATCATCATCATCATCATCATCATCATCATCATCATCATCATCATCATCATCATCATCATCATCATCATCATCATCATCATCATCATCATCATCATCATCATCATCATCATCATCATCATCATCATCATCATCATCATCATCATCATCATCATCATCATCATCATCATCATCATCATCATCATCATCATCATCATCATCATCATCATCATCATCATCATCATCATCATCATCATCATCATCATCATCATCATCATCATCATCATCATCATCATCATCATCATCATCATCATCATCATCATCATCATCATCATCATCATCATCATCATCATCATCATCATCATCATCATCATCATCATCATCATCATCATCATCATCATCATCATCATCATCATCATCATCATCATCATCATCATCATCATCATCATCATCATCATCATCATCATCATCATCATCATCATCATCATCATCATCATCATCATCATCATCATCATCATCATCATCATCATCATCATCATCATCATCATCATCATCATCATCATCATCATCATCATCATCATCATCATCATCATCATCATCATCATCATCATCATCATCATCATCATCATCATCATCATCATCATCATCATCATCATCATCATCATCATCATCATCATCATCATCATCATCATCATCATCATCATCATCATCATCATCATCATCATCATCATCATCATCATCATCATCATCATCATCATCATCATCATCATCATCATCATCATCATCATCATCATCATCATCATCATCATCATCATCATCATCATCATCATCATCATCATCATCATCATCATCATCATCATCATCATCATCATCATCATCATCATCATCATCATCATCATCATCATCATCATCATCATCATCATCATCATCATCATCATCATCATCATCATCATCATCATCATCATCATCATCATCATCATCATCATCATCATCATCATCATCATCATCATCATCATCATCATCATCATCATCATCATCATCATCATCATCATCATCATCATCATCATCATCATCATCATCATCATCATCATCATCATCATCATCATCATCATCATCATCATCATCATCATCATCATCATCATCATCATCATCATCATCATCATCATCATCATCATCATCATCATCATCATCATCATCATCATCATCATCATCATCATCATCATCATCATCATCATCATCATCATCATCATCATCATCATCATCATCATCATCATCATCATCATCATCATCATCATCATCATCATCATCATCATCATCATCATCATCATCATCATCATCATCATCATCATCATCATCATCATCATCATCATCATCATCATCATCATCATCATCATCATCATCATCATCATCATCATCATCATCATCATCATCATCATCATCATCATCATCATCATCATCATCATCATCATCATCATCATCATCATCATCATCATCATCATCATCATCATCATCATCATCATCATCATCATCATCATCATCATCATCATCATCATCATCATCATCATCATCATCATCATCATCATCATCATCATCATCATCATCATCATCATCATCATCATCATCATCATCATCATCATCATCATCATCATCATCATCATCATCATCATCATCATCATCATCATCATCATCATCATCATCATCATCATCATCATCATCATCATCATCATCATCATCATCATCATCATCATCATCATCATCATCATCATCATCATCATCATCATCATCATCATCATCATCATCATCATCATCATCATCATCATCATCATCATCATCATCATCATCATCATCATCATCATCATCATCATCATCATCATCATCATCATCATCATCATCATCATCATCATCATCATCATCATCATCATCATCATCATCATCATCATCATCATCATCATCATCATCATCATCATCATCATCATCATCATCATCATCATCATCATCATCATCATCATCATCATCATCATCATCATCATCATCATCATCATCATCATCATCATCATCATCATCATCATCATCATCATCATCATCATCATCATCATCATCATCATCATCATCATCATCATCATCATCATCATCATCATCATCATCATCATCATCATCATCATCATCATCATCATCATCATCATCATCATCATCATCATCATCATCATCATCATCATCATCATCATCATCATCATCATCATCATCATCATCATCATCATCATCATCATCATCATCATCATCATCATCATCATCATCATCATCATCATCATCATCATCATCATCATCATCATCATCATCATCATCATCATCATCATCATCATCATCATCATCATCATCATCATCATCATCATCATCATCATCATCATCATCATCATCATCATCATCATCATCATCATCATCATCATCATCATCATCATCATCATCATCATCATCATCATCATCATCATCATCATCATCATCATCATCATCATCATCATCATCATCATCATCATCATCATCATCATCATCATCATCATCATCATCATCATCATCATCATCATCATCATCATCATCATCATCATCATCATCATCATCATCATCATCATCATCATCATCATCATCATCATCATCATCATCATCATCATCATCATCATCATCATCATCATCATCATCATCATCATCATCATCATCATCATCATCATCATCATCATCATCATCATCATCATCATCATCATCATCATCATCATCATCATCATCATCATCATCATCATCATCATCATCATCATCATCATCATCATCATCATCATCATCATCATCATCATCATCATCATCATCATCATCATCATCATCATCATCATCATCATCATCATCATCATCATCATCATCATCATCATCATCATCATCATCATCATCATCATCATCATCATCATCATCATCATCATCATCATCATCATCATCATCATCATCATCATCATCATCATCATCATCATCATCATCATCATCATCATCATCATCATCATCATCATCATCATCATCATCATCATCATCATCATCATCATCATCATCATCATCATCATCATCATCATCATCATCATCATCATCATCATCATCATCATCATCATCATCATCATCATCATCATCATCATCATCATCATCATCATCATCATCATCATCATCATCATCATCATCATCATCATCATCATCATCATCATCATCATCATCATCATCATCATCATCATCATCATCATCATCATCATCATCATCATCATCATCATCATCATCATCATCATCATCATCATCATCATCATCATCATCATCATCATCATCATCATCATCATCATCATCATCATCATCATCATCATCATCATCATCATCATCATCATCATCATCATCATCATCATCATCATCATCATCATCATCATCATCATCATCATCATCATCATCATCATCATCATCATCATCATCATCATCATCATCATCATCATCATCATCATCATCATCATCATCATCATCATCATCATCATCATCATCATCATCATCATCATCATCATCATCATCATCATCATCATCATCATCATCATCATCATCATCATCATCATCATCATCATCATCATCATCATCATCATCATCATCATCATCATCATCATCATCATCATCATCATCATCATCATCATCATCATCATCATCATCATCATCATCATCATCATCATCATCATCATCATCATCATCATCATCATCATCATCATCATCATCATCATCATCATCATCATCATCATCATCATCATCATCATCATCATCATCATCATCATCATCATCATCATCATCATCATCATCATCATCATCATCATCATCATCATCATCATCATCATCATCATCATCATCATCATCATCATCATCATCATCATCATCATCATCATCATCATCATCATCATCATCATCATCATCATCATCATCATCATCATCATCATCATCATCATCATCATCATCATCATCATCATCATCATCATCATCATCATCATCATCATCATCATCATCATCATCATCATCATCATCATCATCATCATCATCATCATCATCATCATCATCATCATCATCATCATCATCATCATCATCATCATCATCATCATCATCATCATCATCATCATCATCATCATCATCATCATCATCATCATCATCATCATCATCATCATCATCATCATCATCATCATCATCATCATCATCATCATCATCATCATCATCATCATCATCATCATCATCATCATCATCATCATCATCATCATCATCATCATCATCATCATCATCATCATCATCATCATCATCATCATCATCATCATCATCATCATCATCATCATCATCATCATCATCATCATCATCATCATCATCATCATCATCATCATCATCATCATCATCATCATCATCATCATCATCATCATCATCATCATCATCATCATCATCATCATCATCATCATCATCATCATCATCATCATCATCATCATCATCATCATCATCATCATTCAAGGTTCACTCTCTTATGGAATCGTCAATGTGTAAACTTGATCGGTACCGGAAAAGGCGGCATGGTGATAGCGGTTTTAAATGTTTTCATCATCATATTTTCCATATCAGCCGGATGTCCAGAAGCTACTTCCATCTACATTTTATTTCTTTCCTCACCACAGTATTTTTTTATTCATAACCACGAAACAAACGGTCTCCAAAATAAGCAAGAAGCAATGAGGAAAGTAAATCTAAAATAAATGCGTAGGCACAGAGGCAATCAAAGCTATAACCGAAATAATTGAAATTTTTTTGTAAATCGTAAATATCTTTCCTGCAATTCGAAACCCTAAATAAAAGAAAATAAAAGCCTCTTGCGTATAAACCTGCTTGCAACTGTGTTGGAATGTATATAAACAGCTCATTTTACAAAACAGCATTGCTCTATTATCTACGGAAATAAAGTCACACTGTCCGCAGGACAACACACTTTTCCAATTTACATACTTAGGCACATGCAAAAACATATTTGCACACAAAATTTCAAACGATATAAAACGTATAAATTGTGCAAGATTTTGTGAAGCTAAAGAAAAAATATTAGAAGAGATAATACAATGTATTACATGCGTAAGTAAAATTGAGCCAAAGAAGAAAACTTAAAAAAAAAATAAAAAAAAAAAAAATAATGAAAGATTTATTATTAAGCAGTTTTGGGTAGCTAAGCACGGACAATGTGATAAATTTGCTTGCAGATAAAGCATAAATCATGATGTGGATATGCTGAGGTAGATGCATACATACATACATAGATTTGTGTATATATATCCATTTGAAAATATTAGAATAGTTAAAGCAATTTTGTTTAAAAATTAAATTTGTATCTGTTGAAAAATGTACATTACGCGGTTCCCTTTTGAGTTGCTGTGCGCTCTTGTTCTTTTCATAAGCACAACTTGGACACTTGTTGGGGCTAGAGCTCTTGTAGTAAGTAGTAAATGGGCAAAAAAAAGACCACAAAAGTCCTTTTTGTTTTTTTTTTTTAATTTTGCCCTTTTGCCTTGCATACCTAGCAGAGGTGGCCCCTTTTGCTTAACGCACGTTTTGCTGCTTTGGTCAAAAAAAAAACAAGAACACTTCTTCCATTTTATTTTATTTTTTTTTTTAAACAAAGACACAATAACCAAATACAAAAGATATTAGTTCGGCAAGTTCACAAAGACAAAAAATTCTTTCAGGTGCAAAGAAACAAAAAAAAAAAGCAGAAAAACAAAGAAAAGGTTAAAGACCAAATAAAATCACTAGAAGCTATATTGTTGTGTTCTCGTCACACTGGCGATGTCAAAGGTAAATGTATGCGAGGGAATTTACAAGAAGAAAAAAATGGCATAGAAGAAATTTGCGTAGCTCTTCTGTATACCCAGAGTCCAGAGCAGAAATTTCTCTTGAATTTCTAAAAAAAAGAAGCTGATGGTGCATGATATATTTTTAGACGATTTGTTATGAAGCGATTTTTAATTCAAAGAAAGGAAATACATTTAAAAAAATAAAAAACATATTTTTAAAAACTTGTAGGCCATCATGCCATCAAAAGACCTTTATCGTCAATGTGCTTTGTTCAAACATACTGAAATCGTTAAACAAGCTCTGTAAATTACAAGGCTCATAAATTTCAAGGTCGTAGATATAGTGCAACTTTCATAGATTAACAAATACATAAAAAAGCAAAAGCCTTGCCTTATAGAAGAAATTTGTCGCACTTGAGTTGAATTAAGTCCCCGAGAAAACCGTCGAAAAAGATCTTGCTCGCTGGGCGGGAGAAACATAGATACTCAGGCCCTTGACCACTTTTCAGATTTATGGATATTTCAACGGTAAAAGAAGATATTGAGTTTTCTACGGAGCTACCAAAGTGCTCTCTGTACGCCCAAGCAAGTTCTTGTGCTCTAATAAAAAAGCTCGCGCCACCAAACTGAGCCAGTTTGAAGTTTCTATGTATGCCGCAGGGCTAATCGAAGATAACGGGGTAAACTCGGT
Source organism: Urophora cardui (assembly GCA_960531455.1). Taxonomy (NCBI): domain Eukaryota; kingdom Metazoa; phylum Arthropoda; class Insecta; order Diptera; family Tephritidae; genus Urophora; species Urophora cardui. The sequence continues at coordinate 15,648,064 of OY482674.1, forward strand.
GATGCTAAAATATCTGCTGACGGACTAAACAATTCTCTCTAAATCAGAAAAAGCTCGCCTCGTCAAATTTAACTAGTTTAACACAACGTATATTCCTTTTTTTCAGCTGGTCAGCTTTGTGGATATTTCAAGTGTAAAATAAGGCATTGAGTTACCCTCATAGATGCCAAAGTGCACTCTATTGGACTAAATAGAGAACGATAAGCGTCACTGAAGATGGCACAATGCTGAATCTGGTTTGCCTCAACAACAAAGTTTACAAGGTATGACGAAAAATCATTTCAATATACAGATTAAGCAAATCTTAGAGCTTTAGAAAAAGCTTGGCGCGTAAAACTAAACTAGTTTAACTCGACGTAGATTCCCCTTTTTTTCAACCTGTCAGCTTAGTGCATACTTAAAGAAAAAGGTACTAGTACCAAGGTCCTCTGGAGGGTACCAATTTACTCTCTTATACACTAAACCAGGGATTATCACACTAATACTTTCAAACATTGTGCATGTGTTAAAAGCACAAAAGCTCTTCGCTACACCCAAAAGAAACTCAATCATTGTCGAAAACTAAGATTTTTAAATTATAAATGGGTAGTAGTTTTATTATTAACTTCACAAAAAACCACACACAAAAAAAAAATAAAATATAAAAATATGAGATGAAACCAAGGCTGCTCAACGAAATGAACAAAATAATTTTGTTTCAAAAAATATCAATAAAAAATATCCAAAAATTATTTTGTTTTGCTAATTATCAGAAACAAAATTTTTTCGTTTCAAAAATTATCAATAAACCTTTAATCAAAATAATTTTGTTTCGTTGATATCAAAAAAATTATCAAAAATTGTATTTGTTTTTATTCATGTACGTGTGTACATACATACAAACATATCGCACACTAAATCAAAAAGCGTTACAACTCAAAATTCAAAAATTTTCAGGAGAGGCAAAAAACTTTTTAATTTTTATAGGCAATGATATGGGAAAAGGCTACGTATAATAGTTATTTCTCAGTTAAAAAAGACTCTGATGGAAAAGATTTTTTGGCAGCCGCTAGAGATATATTCTGTGTACCAATTTATGGAAGAAACCCGATTTCGAAAAATTTTGAGTTGTAACGCTTTTTGATTTAGTGTGCGATATGTAAAATTTCTTTTCTTCATAGAAAACGAAATTATTGAAAAGTCAATTTTTTCGTTAAATTTGAAACTATATTTTTTTGAAATAATTGTTTTGATAATTATCAAAACAAAAAAAATTTTGTTAATTTTTTTTGATAACAGTTGAAACGAAATGGATTTTGTTATGCTTTTTACGTTTATAAAATCGAATATTTCAACAGAAACCAAAATTTTTTTTGTTTATTGTTAAAAATAACGTTATTTTGCAGCCTTGGATGAAACGCAAAATCATGATTCCTAATAAAAATATTATGTAAAAAAATCCAAATAAAAAAACCACCCCCAACACACGATCATTTACAAGCATTCAGAGACTGCTCGAGCAACGCAACCTGCTAGCTCAACAGCTCAATGCTGACTGAATCAGTGATGCCAATATTCTTGGACCAAAAATCCCTACGGCATGCCATAAAATTCCCTATTTTTCCCTACGCTAACAAAATTTTTCCCTACAAATTTCCCTACGCCGTATTTTCTCTATATTGACCTACATACACACAAAATTTACGCAAATAAAGTTTTTATTGAAGAAGCCACGTACGCATACATAGAAATTTTTATGTTTCTAAGCATATTTTCAAGAACCTTCTTTTCATGTTCAAGGAAATGAAAAATTTCCTTTCTTCTTATTCGCTCAGAAGCTGATTTCAAATTTAGAAGCTCGAGACATTCAGGTCCAATATATATATCATCGACTGGCAATGTTTCGTGAGGTGACCTAATCCTAATTAGAGACCAATCACCACCAATATCTGCAGAAGAACTAGGGTTGTCCAGAGAAACCCGAGTCACCTTATCACAATTAAGGTTGGGCTTCTGTAGTAGGCTCAATTCCTACAGGGCCAGAATCGATCCAAACACACAGCACCTCCTTGCATGCCACTTGAAACCAACTAACTTAACACACCCTTGACCCTCTGGACAAGCTCAAAAGAAGCTGCAACATTCTTGGGCCTTCCGTTAAGTGAAATTGATGACAATTTTTGAGCAGAACTCGTTGGCTGACTAAGCAGGGCTTAGTAAAGCTACAAAAAAAAAACAACAACAACCCTGGATTAGGTGTTTTTGTTTGAACGAAGCTAACGAAACAAAAACTTTTGCTCCGAGGCCCTGTAAGCAGGTAAACGAATATATTGCCAGATCAGGGCTGGGATTCTGCAACTTACTTTGCGACCGAAAAGCGCAAAATCTATCGACACAAAAATTCCCCTCGATACCTCTGCGATGATTATCGGAAACAACTGTCCAAGTATACTATAGAATTCGACCAAAATATCCTACAGAATAGCCTGATCGCAAAACTGATCGCAAATTTACAATATCGATCCGAAAATTGTCGCCAATTGGTTACAGAATAGGCCCACAGAACAAAGTACAATTTTGAAATATTGCATTCAAGCATGCAGAAACATTTTATTTGTACGTAATAAAAATATTAGGTTCTTAGAAAAAATTAATTCATGGCAAAGGAAACGAAAATTTTTAACTTCAAAAATTCCCTACATTTAGCTAATTTTTGAAAATCTGTCCTTTTTTCCCTACACTGCAAATTTGAGGTCGAATTTCCCTACATGTAGCCTTTTTCCCTACACTTGGCATCACTGGACTGAATAGAAATTTGCAAAATTTCTGTGCGTGAACGAAGTGCCTTGACTCGTCGGTGTGAGGCTGTCGGTGTGAAAGCTATAAAAAGCTGTCGCACGCGTGCATAGGGAAATCAAACACTGCACTAAACACATCTCTATCTGCAAGCTTTTGGCATACTTTTACACTTCTGATAATTCATTTACGCGATTGTGGCCTAAGTGGTTAATTTTTTTCCGTCAGAATGATCTTTTCTGAGAAGCTTCACCTTAACATCTGTAATTGTCATTGTTCTCAATTCAACTTGGTATAACAGAAGACAACTTCAAAAAACTATAAACTTGCAAACATTTTCCATAGACCAAACTAGGCCTTGCGCCAATAGACATACACACATGCCAAAGGAAATGCTCTTCAGCTTTTGCTATTTGCTTTATTTTGTAGGTACGCGCGAGCTTGTTTCGATAAGAGAAAATACCTACATACATAGAAATGCTAGTGCGCCTACAAATTCTCAAGCAAACTAAGAAGAAGAAGAATGAGAGCTTTGTGCATTGCCACGTGTGCGTGCAAAAGTATCTAATAATACGATAAAACGATTTCTACTCGCGTTCAATAGCCGTTCACCTTTTGTGTTTTGTGTTTTTTTTTTTTACCTTGAGTATTTTGTAGCTTTTATGTATTTTATTTTGCCATGGTTTTGTCTGGTTTTTCCTTATTTTTTACGCTCGAGGCGTTTTGTAGCACCTTGATTGCTTTTTAGGTTTGTTGTTTTTTTTTTGTCTGTTTGTTAACACAAAGCGTGTGTAATACTTGGTGGCTTTGGGGTTTTTTAATTTTTTTTCTTGATTTCTTTTTAAAGACCTATTTGTTTTTTTTTTTTTTTTGTTTTTCTTTTTTTCTTTTAGTAATATTATCTACTGGTTCACTATTTTCATTACTTCTTTGCGAGTCGTTATCTCAATTTTTTGCTATGTCATTAAAAAGCTGCAAGGCGTACTTGAGAAATGCTTACTTATGTTGTATGTCAGTGTATACGTAGAATCAATCAATTACTTTACATCACCTAAGTCTTTGATTGTGGTCTTGATTGTGGTTGTGCTGTAATTTAGCAATGTAGAAAAAAATATTAAACACAATTTGTCCCTTTAGCCCTTACGATTTAGGCGGTCAAATTCAACAATAAACCTGATTGCCATAGAATTGAAAGTAGTATCAGATCAAACATTATCAAGGTACAATGTGCAACAATATAAGGGTTTTTTGTTGGAGTTGGAATGAAACCAAAATTGAATGATAGATAGAATGGTAGACCACATAGCTAAGTCTCCGAATAGTTTTGCATCATTTGATAAAATTCATTTTTAGAGAACATTTGAGTATTGAAATTTTTGTCCCGAGTATTTTTGAATGAATAAAAAGGGGTTAAAATATACAACCGAGCGAAATATTTTCTTTGTGCACTTATAGTAAAATTAGATGAGGTTTAAGCTGAAGTGTTAAATTCGCGTTAAAATTAGTAATGATATTGGGTCAGAATTTTTCAAATCAGCACAAAAATTTTTTTTTTCTTAGATTTTTATGATTCGTGTCTTAATCGATAGCTCTCCGTGTCAAGAATTAGTCCCCGAAATATTTTTGCAAAATGAACATTTTTGCAATAGTTATTCGCCAAAAAAATTTTACATCAACTTCTTTAAAAAAATTTTATTGTTAATCGACGGTACAATTAAATTTAACGCGAACTACGCCACATGTTAGGTAATTATGTATATTTTAATATAGATTTTGAAATAAATTAAAAAAAAATTTTCTGTATCCTTTTTAAGGATAATTGTTGTTATCAATGTTCTCCGCCTAGGAAAAATTCGAAAAAAATATTGTAGATGTAATGATGTATTGTAAGCTGAATTCCGAAGAAAAAAAGATGGGGACTCTTACCGTTTAATTGCAAAATGTGATTGAGCGATTTCCCTCTTCAGCTTAGTAACATTACACTACTCTAAAATTATTAATTTGAAATAATTCCAAAAAATTCAGGTATAGGGGTGTTGGTCCGGTCTTCCTGATCTCAAAAATTGTTTTCTTTATATTTTGTATGGTTAGTTTTCGAGATAACGGTAAATTTTTGCAGTTTTTGGGTATCACTACATTCAAATCTATTTTTCGCTAAGGTTGCAAGTGCGATAACCGCAATCAGTACCTCGTTCGAAAGGAAATTAAAATACGCTTTCAATGACATACAACTTGTAGCGGTTGAACAAAACCTCGCTGAGCGATAGCTAGTCAAAAATTTGTTCATTTGTTGAGATTTTTTTTTTAATTGTTTTACTAATTTTTGTTCCGAGTCCCGAGATATAGGTCAAATCGTGGACCCGGATGACCCCGGAACTTTTTTTGATCAATATTGATATAAAAAGAAAGGCTTTGAGCAGGGATTTTACATGGAGCTATACTCATTATGATTCCTAGGTCGGGTCCCCAGATATGGGTCAAAATGTGGACCCGGATGACCCCGGAACGTTTCTGACCACAGTTGGAACCCGATCGTACCAAGCGTTGCCAAAACTTTGGAATGTAGAGACATTTCAGAATCTACTGTGTATACTGTGCATAATCCTTATTATAAAAACGATAAATATTTGAATCAAAAAATGAATCGCAAAAACCAACAAAATTCTGACTTTGACAAGCAAGGGTTTGTTCAATCACTGCAAGTTGCATGTCGTTAGAAGCGCATTTTAATTATATTTCTAACAAGGTACTGCTTGCGGTTATCGCACTTGCAACCTTAGCGAAAAATAGTTTTGAATGTAGTGATACCCAAAAACTGCAAAAATTTACCGTTATCTCGAAAACTAACCATACAAAATATAAAGAAAACAATTTTTGAGATCAGGAAGGCCGGACCAACACCCCTATACTTGAATTTTTTGGAATTATTTCAAATTAATAATTTTATAGTAGTGTAATGTTACTAAGCTGAAGAGGGAAATCGCTCAATCACATTTTGCAATTAAACGGTAAGAGTCCCCATCTTTTTTTCTTCGGAATTCAGCTTACGATACATCATTACATCTACAATATTTTTTTCGAATTTTTCCTAGGCGGAGAACATTGATAACAACAATTATCCTTAAAAAGGATACAGAAAATTTTTTTTTTAATTTATTTCAAAAACTATATTAAAATATACATAATTACCTAACATGTGGCGTAGTTCGCGTTAAATTTAATTGTACCGTCGATTAACAATAAATTTTTTTTAAAGAAGTTGATGTAAAATTTTTTGGCGAATAACTATTGCAAAAATGTTCATTTTGCAAAAATATTTCGGGGACTAATTCTTGACACGGAGAGCTATCGATTAAGACACGAATCATAAAAATCTAAGAAAAAAAAATTTTTTGTGCTGATTTGAAAAATTCTGACCCTATTTCGTTTTCGTATTTTTGCTTTTAACCAGTGACCGTAAATATTATGAGTTTTATAATAAAAATCGCCATTTCGCCCGTTTCATGGAATAGGGATTTAACTCGAAATTTTCGATTTCTGGGATTTTGCCATATATTTCAATAACTGGGTAGTGCCTTTGAGTCTAGTCTTATAAAATATTCAAAAAGATAAAAATGGCGGAAATAATAGTGATTTTGTAGTTAGCTGTAGAAGGAAACTATTTGAAATTATAAAACTTTATTTGCGTTTTCCCAAAAAAAAATTTTTTTGAGTTAAATCCCTATTGCATAAAACGTTCGATTTAATCATTATATCGCACGTTTTATGTAATAGGGATTTAACTCAAAAAAATTTTTTTTTTGGAAAACGCAAATAAAGTTTTATAATTTCAAATAGTTTCCTTCTACGGCTAACTACAAAATCACTTTTATTTCCGAAATTTTTATCTTTTTGAGTATTTTATAAGACTAGACTCAAAGGCACTACCCAGTTATTGAAATATATGGCAAAATCCCAGAAATCGAAAATTTCGAGTTAAATCCCTATTGCATAAAACGGGCGATATGTTGATTTTTTTTATATTTCATCAAAAATAATAATTATTTTTTGAGTTTTATTTTTTTGATCAGAAATAACACTCATTCACGAAGTTATATCGATGGGAATTCTTTAGTAATTATGTTCCAGAGCACTTTAGAGACGATTTGAGTTTTTCGACCTAAGCAAAAAAATAAAACTCAAAGAATAATGATTATTTCTGAGCGATAAATATATCACTCAAGGAATAAGTATTATTTTCGATCAAAAAAAAAATAAAACTCAAAGAATAATGATTATTTCTGAGCGATAAATATATCACTCAAGGAATAAGTTTTATTTTTGATCAAAAAAATAGAACTAAAAAAATAATGATTATTTTTGATTTTTATGGATATCGCTTAAAATTTTTCGATCATAGTGGATTCGGATAGTGCTCTCTCAGACATGCACATACACAAACTCAATACTCTTCTACGATGCTTGCAAGTATTTGATTTTTTTCACTGAAAATATAACGCATAATGGTTATTATTGGTCCCTGCTTTTAACTCAAATGATTACTTTAATTGTCATACATTAACCTGACAATTAATAGTCAATATAATTAATAAAAATTATAAAATAAACACGAATAATAGTCATTCAAAAAATAATCAGAAATAATCATATTTAAATTTAGTCAAACCTTTTTTTAAGTGCTTTATTATTTTTAATTGATTAATTGTTTTAACCATTTAATTATTTTTAATTTCTTGTTAATTTTTAATTGATTAACTACATTTAATCACGTGATTATTTTTAATTGTTTTGATTATTTTCAATTGTTTGATTATTTTTAATCGTTTGCTGCTGACTTTTTATTTTTAATTGTTTGATTATATTTTATTTTTATTGATTAATTATTTTAAAGTGAATAGTTATTTTTATTTTTTTAGTTATTTTTAATTCTTGATTTTTTTTAATTCTTTGATTATTTTTAATTGCTTGATTATTTTTAATTGTTTATTTTTTTTGTTTATTTAATTTTTGTTTATTAATTGTTTGGCTAATTTTAATTGGTTGATTATTTTTAATTATTTGGGTATTTTAAATTATTTGATTATTTTTATTATTTAGTTATTTTTAATTGCTTGTTTATTCCTAATTATTTGATTATTTCTAATTGTTTGATTATTTTTAATCATTTTATTATTTTTAATTGATTAATTATTTTAAATTATTTGATTATTTTTAATTGCTTGATTATTTTTAATTGTTTGTATTATTTTTAATTTTTTGATTATTTTTAATTTCATTATTTTTAATTTATTAATTATTTTTAATTCTTTGATTACTTTTAATTGCTTGATTATTTTTATTTGTTTGATTATTTTTAATGATTAATTAATTTTAATTGTTTGATTATTTTTACTCACTTGATTATTTTTAATTGTTTAATTATTTTCAATTGTTTGGCTATTTTTAATTACTTGATTATTTGTAATTATTTGATTATTTTTAATTTTTTTTATTGTTTTAATTGATTATTTATTTTTGATTGCATTACTAGTTTTAATTGGGATATATTTTTAATCTATTAATTATCTTTAATTGTTTGATTGTTTTTAATTGCTTGATTATTTTCAATTATGCGATTATTGCTTTTAATAAAATTATTTTTAATTAGGTACTCATTCCAATCTAATTATTATTAATTTTTTTTCTCCGTACGAAACAACTATGGCGTATGATTACAAGTTTTCAGTTTGGGTTTAAGGTTTGCGCACGATGAAATTATTGCACAAAATATTTGAAATAACTTGTAAGTTAGATAATATATTAAAAGTTAATGCACAGGATTCTAAAATAAATTAAATTTATGTTTATAGTTATTAAACACATTTTTCAAATTAATGCGTTTTTATGCACAATTTAGCTTTTTTCAATATGCCTCCAATTAGCCTTCAAACTGTAACTTCGGAAACTTTTTTGCTTGAAGATAGCCATTTTTTTACAAAATTGTTAGTGGTTTCAGTAACTTGTTTTGTGCCCTTCATAATCCTTTTTACTAGAGCCAAATATCTTTCGATGGGTATGAGCTCCGGGCAGTTAGGCGGATTGGCTTGTTTGGGCACAACAACTATATGGTTCTTTTCATACCCCTGATCTACCGATTTGCTATAGTGGCACTAAGCTAAGTCAGGCAAAAAAGTAGATACGTCATCCTGTCTTATGAATGGCAAAAGTCGTTTTTGCAAACACTCCCTTTTATATAATTCACTATTAATTGTTCCCATTGTAACAAAAGAGATGCTTCTTTTACCACAGCTACAAATGGCTTGCCAAACCAAAAATTCTTAGGAAACTTTGTTTTATTTTGGGTCTTGAACTCCTCCTGCACATTCCTCTACGGTCTACGGCAAAAAAATCAACACCTGGTAGTTGTGAAAAGTCTCCAAGCACATACGTTTCAAATCAATCAAAAATTTTGAGAAAATCTAAGTGTAGTGGTTTGGCCCGCTCTTTTTCCGTGTTGTTCTTTTTTGAATTTCTGTCAGGCACTTTCTGTACTTTATAAGACTTAAGCCCTTCCTCCTTCTTAACCTTCCTGATGAATGCCTGGGAGCATTACACTTTTTCAGCCACTTTTCTACCAGATATGTTGGGATTTTTCCTGAGAAGGGTTATAATCCTTTTGACGACGTTCAGATCTTTAAAGCCCTTGTTTTTACCACTTCCACCTTTCCTAACGACAGTTAGACGTTCATTATATGTTTTGATAACACGCGACCCTGTATTTCTGGAAACCTTTAGTTTCCTAGCGATTTTTTTAAATGTCCAGTTCGGATTTTCGTTATGAAATCCAATTATTTTTTCACGCACTTCTATTTCTCTGTTCATATTTGCCACAAAACGTTTTTGAATCTTTAGAAATTTGGCTCTAGTATTTGTATACATTTAGTAAAACCATCTTATGTTACAAAAAAACTAAATTTGGAGGTTGAAAATTTTTACAAGTCGAAATGTATGCACTAATTTCATCGTGCGCAAACCTTAAGTTTTTAGTTCCCTTACTAAGTGGTACTTTTGAGCCCATTTTTGAGTAGTCCGCGAAAAATAGCATTTCAAAGGTCGATATGTGTTAAGGAAGGTCGCCAGAGTGTTTTAGAAAATTATTCGCCATAGAATTTCACTAAGGGTCTCCACTGACAAAATTTCTATACGAAAAATTTGTAGTCTTCACAGAAAATAAAAACTGTACAATTTTTTAAGTGCAGCAATGAAAAGACATTCTAAGACGTAATGCCTTCTAGAATCTATATCGCCTAGAAACGATTGCTGATCTTTTGCTAACATGGACTATTGGTGAACCAGAACTAGAAAGATTGTAGAGTGTGGTATTTTTTTACAAACAAAGAGAAAAGTCTTATCTAAACTTGCTGTTTGGTTTGCTTTCTTTCCTCAGAGTCAGACAGATTCAGTCAAAGTAAAATGCTTTCTTTTTAAAGTTCAACAAAATACTTTAACGTATCATATACAATAAAAATATTAAATGCTAATAGCAAGAAAGCAGTACAAGGAAAAAAAAATGAGAAATATAACATAAACAAATGCGATATGAAATCTTATAAAACTAAAATGTATTACCAATGACTAGCCAATTGAGGGCAAAACGACTCGTACATAAAAAGATATTGGCATGAAATAAAAATTCATTGATTGGAAGGGACGTTTAGGTGGATGAACATGCATTTCCGCAAACATTTAATGCTAAAATATATGTAGTGAGTGGGTGGTAGCCGCAGCCAAGGCAAAAAAATAAAAAAAAAAAAACAAACAAATGAAATGTCGAAAAACGCAAAAAAAAAATAAATAATGAGAGCGCCATGCCTGTACAGACCAGGCCATGCCATGCCGCCGCAACGAAAAGGCGATTCAAAGAAATGCGAGAAACAAGCACATACAAATAAATATGTAAATATACATAAGTGTATCTAAATATAGCTTATAGTATATTCATAGAAAGATAAATGCAATACAAATTGTTTGGTATGTAGTAACTTCATTTCAACTATAGCAACAACAACAGAAAGCCGCCTACTCGATTTATTTTCAGCACAAATATCGAAGCTGATAAATAAATTCATGAAAAATGATGTTACAAGTAAATACATACAAAGTAAAAAAAAATAGCTTTCTCTGTATAAAAGCAATGATAAACGAACTGTGGCTGCCTAAAAGCAACGCCAATAACTCGGACTCGGGCTCGAACTCCAATTGACTGGCAATATTGTCGTTATTGTATATTAGCAATACATGAGAACGGACGATTTGCATTTGAGACCACCACGCGGACGACGACCACGAAGAACTGCGGCGAGGCGGAGGCGTTATAGTTTATCAACATATTTAGCATTTTGAGATTGTGAAATAGAGCAAAAAAAAAAGGAGAAGAAAAAAAACTCTTATATATAGCAAGAGGAAGCCACAAATCAACTAAGTATAAAGCAAACAAGCAAGAAAACAAGGGGAAAACAAGCGGAAAACAACAAGTAGGAAGTTGACTACCCTAAAGGCAAAGTGGCAAAGCAGAGCAGAGCCCATAGCGCCCACTACTTAGGCCCAGGCGATTTGATTTGTTCACGATGACTTGAGGCGCATTTTTTGTGTATTGAGTGGGATTATGAAGAAGCAACAAAAGTTCGCTGAAGAACATTAAGTTTTTAAGATTTTCATGCCATAGAAAACCAAGTGCAGTGGTGCGCCGGACTAATCTGTAAGCTTAGTGATGGGCGATTCCGAACTGTTTCATACGATTGTTCAAACATCGCAAATATCTCAAATGCTCTCGATGGTTTTAGTTTGTATTCGAGTCAAATCGCAAATAGCCATCAATCAAAACAGTCGGCAAACATCTCGAACTCGCTAACAATTCCGTTCTCTTTCAAAGCTACGCTACACAGACTGGCCAGCGATTATACTCCCAATAATTCACAATGATTATAATATTTGTTGTTGCCGCTTGAATGTCAAAATAATTGCTTTGAAAAAAAAAAAGAAATATGTCGATGGTGTAGTGAAGATACCATCAAAACGACAACCGACTCGGTACAATTGCAAAAACATATCGATTGCCTAATCGAGGAGCGCGTCAACTTTTGACTTGATTGTGATTTTGCAACGATGGCGATTCTATCGATTGTCTAAGCATCTCAGACTCGCTCTATTAAGCTTGCTGATTTCAATTCCTTTCTTCCTTCCTTAATTGGCACGTAACCGACTAGATGATTCTGGCCAAGTCCAATAAAGCGCGCCAGCTGTTTCTGTTTCGTGCAGCATGGCGCCACATGGGAATATCTGAGGAGTCGGCATCACTGTCCACCTGATCTTCCCACCTACCTACCTTTTCTTTTTCTTCTGCGTTCAGCGGGGTTTGCTGAAAAATTATTGTCAAGCTGAAACTACTTCTGGGAATACTTGTACGATGTTCAAGCGAGTCATTCAGTTTATTACAGCGGTGTCCGATGGCTCATTTGCATGCATATGCTTCCGCTCGCTGCTCCCTTAATATGCTGTAAATATTTGCATTGAGCTTTTCATGTTCCAACAGCATTGCTATTTTGTTTATTCCCAATTACACCAGAGCACAGAGTAAAATCAAGAGCAGCGGAAGACAGCAAAGAAGGCAGGAATTTGAAGAAAACATTAGCAAGCCACGAATTGGCATAAACAAAATGGTGGTTTTGGGCAATAGATAATCATTGTTTTGATGGATGATAGAATAAGTGGAAGAAAAATAAGAAGAAGAAGAAGGAGAAGAATAAGAAGAAGAAGAAGAATAATAAGAATAACAATAAGAATAAGAATAAGAATAAGAATAAGAATAAGAATAAGAATAAGAATAAGAATAAGAATAAGAATAAGAATAAGAATAAGAATAAGGATAAGAATAAGAATAAGAATAAGAATAAGAAGAAGAAGAATAAGAAGTAGAAGAAAATGAGATTAACATCAAGTTAAGCGCTTTTTAGGCACTCTTGTTGTAATTTCATCAAAATGAGTGATAAACAATTATTACTAAAATCCTTGAGTACACTCAGGGAAAAAAAATTATAAAAACATATGAAAACGTGCTTAAAATGGGAAAAAATTTATTTAAAAGTGATGTAAATACCAAAGTTTTTATTTTAAAAATGTTCATTATAAAATTTTTAAATCCAGAAAAAACATTTTAAATTTAAAAATGTTTATTTTTATTTTAAGCACTATGAGAAAAAAAAAAAACGCTGCAGTGCTCTCTATATCATTTTCTCTTCCGGATTCGAAATTGTTTCCAACGGCATTCTCTTTATCTTCTCTCAATCCGAGTCCCAACTACAAAAATATAGCCTCCGCTTGTTCTCCTCTTCTTTTCTACTTCGCCTTAACTGTTTTCTATCTTTATTTCTTACACTGAGAGAAAAAAAATATATGGAGGGGTCAAAGAAATTGTTTACCTATTTTGAACACTATTTTCTTGGTTTTGAGTAAATTTTCCTTAAAACATGTTAAAAGGTTTATAAAATATTGTTGTTACATGCGTTACCATAGTTTCATATACTTGTTTTGAAAAAATTCACACATTAAAATAATGAAAAATTCTTTAAGCGCCATTCCATTCCCAACTTTCCTTGTTTTGAAGACTTGATTTCTTTAATTTTGAGAAATTAAATTCCCATACAAATCCCCATGGCAACGAATTTGTTTGAATGTTTTTTATGTTTTTTCCACATTTTTGAGAAAATTTACACAAAACAAAGAAAATTTTGTATTGGGACGCGTGTTCAAAATAGGAAAATTATGTCTTTGATGGAGAGAAATTTTTTTTTGAGTGTATTCTCCTCATTCTCCTTTTTCTCCTTTTTTAGTTTATATTCTCCTCCGGATTCGAACCATGACATCAACCTGAATATCAATCCAACGCCATCACATAGTGGAAAATTAAACATTATATTGAAATGTAGTAACCTATTTATACTTCCCTTTTCCTAAAAAATAATCCATGAATTATATGAATCATTGTAAAAACCAAATTTAAAAAAAAAAATATTCTCATTATTGTTTTTGTTGGATTTCTCACAAAAAAATATTTTCTCACAAAAAAATTTTGAACAAAGAGCTAGTTTTTGAATCAACATTCATTTTCATTTTTAATTTAAATATGTTTCTTTTTAAATCCAAAATGCATTTTTACTTCAAAAATTTCATTCTTAATTCAAAAATTTAATTTTTAATTTAAAAATTTTCATTGTTAAAATAAAAATGGTTTGGTTTAAAACGTGCATTATGAAAACAAAAATTTTATTTTTGATTTTAAAATGCTGTTTTCCCTGAGTGTAGGTGCTTGGAAAAGCCAATGCCTCTAGCTTCGTTTCACGCTTATGTACCTACATAGATAGTTTTTTTTTGCTGGTTTTCAGTGGGTGGCTTTTAGTAGTTTTTTTTTTTTTTGCTACGTTTTGTATTTTTGTTTGCATTTAAGTTAAAGACATCCACATATTTCTTTGTTAGTTATGTATTATTTTTGGCACATATTTTCCAAAATCATTTGGTTTATTTATTATTATTTTTTGTTGTTGTTGTTTCATATCTATCAAAATTTATCTCATTTACTATGCAGATTATTTTGAGCTGACTGCCCGCGTGTTTCCATCAGCTCTATTGTTGGCTATTAATAACTTTTAAGACGTTATAATTCAAGGTAACAAATGAAGAGGCCTATAAATTACAATGATTTGAAAACATAAATTTCAAGTGATGTATGCATGTAGTGAGCGAAGAAGAAGTAAAAACTTTTTAGATTTGTTCAGGCATCAACTTGTTAAAAAAAGAAAAAAACGATTTTCACTCAAACCAAATACTTCAAACTAAATGAAATCATAACAAACGCTGCAATGGATTATAAATTTTGCGCCGTCAAGTGAAGTTTTTGAAAACTTTTTTAATCACGATTAAGTGCGCATAAGTATGCCTTAAGGTCATATGCACTACGGCACAGGGTGTGTCAAGTGAAGAGAATTATTTCTTAAGTTAAAGCACTAGGCTAGGCTTCATTCTGTATATGTAGTTACAGATTTTTTTCTGAAGAAATTTTGTCTCAGGAGACTCCAAGTGAAATTTATAATTTTCTAGTATTTTGTAACACACTAACGACCTTCAAAATGCTACTTTTTTCATGCTTCTCGAAAAAGTGTTCAAAAGTGTATATTCGTAATGCTGTTACAGGGTTAAAATAGAATTAGTTTGAGGCTTGTACGTCGACCTACAAAATTATTGTACCCTCTTCTAATCACAATATATAATCTAAGCCGAGCTACTTCAAAGATTCTCAAATGGTTTCTACGACTATTGTACACTCCCGTTAACGCCTTTGCCTGCCGCAGTCCAGTTGTCCAACGCCAGAAGTCTTCCCTGAACTAATTCCTTATAGTAGGTGTACCTATTGCTATGAAAGCGTAGAGACCTATTGGCTTTGTAGTTGCAGCATGCCTGGCAAGATTGTTGGCCTTCTCATTGTCTTCTACACCCCTGTGTTCTGGTACCGTAAAAAATGCTCGGGTATACCCCCATAGGTACATACGCATTTCTTGGTTATGGGGCCGCAAATTTCAGTTCCAATCCCCTCAGAGATTTTCAAGTAGTCATTTCGTTATGACGCGTCAATATACCGTATTAAATTATAGGATTGTTGGTAACTACCGATTTTAGAGCAGAGCCCAGCAAAATTTTACAAATAAATAAATTGTGAGAGAGATTGTGCGGGAGAGCGCAGAGTGATTTGCGCTACATTAGTTAAAACGTTTGTGATGTTTCTCATTTACTCACATGAGTCCAAATGCCGCGGTCATTTCTATTGTGATGTGTTTCACTCTTCACCTTCACTCACCCTCAGCACTATCGCTTTAGTTTTATTAATAATAAATAAAAATATATTTTTTTAAGTTCAGTTTTTCTTCAATAAAGTTCTTTTTATTAGTTAATGTAATTTCCGTTCAAATTTCTTTTAATCTATCCACTTAACTTATTTTTCCACTTAGATTTTATTTTGCCTTTTTTTTAATTTTCACTCCGGTCGGTTCAACGTTGCGTCTTTTTCTCTTCTTCGCAATGGCCGGCCGGCTTCTTCGTAGCCGTCGCTGCCTGTTTCCATTTCGTTTCAACACCTGTTGTCCATTCACAATGGACAACAGGGTTGCCACAATTTGGAAACAGGTAGCGTGACGATTTTAATTTGACCATTCTGATTTTGATTATTTATTATTTATTATTTTGATTTTATATTTATTTTACCATTACATTGTAGCATAACATATGTATGTATGCGATTATATGCACGTATACATTTTAATCACCCTGTATGATTTTTGTTTCTCTCCGTACATATATAAGCACCTAAGCACAGAAGTACATATGTAAGTACAGAAGTAAATAAGCTCTCTGAAGCACACACATATGTGTATGTACATATAGCTAAATACTTGTTTTTCCCAATTCAGTTAAATGCCGTTAGGTAAAATTACAGTTGACTTTATTTTGTAAGAATTTAGAATGTAACCAAAATGAAATGAAATGAAATAAAGAAATCCAGTCCGTTTTCAATCATCGCCAGAGTCACAACATATTAACCCAGACGCTTAAGGTACCCAAAGCTGGTGACCCCGATCATATTTTCGCCTAACTATTTTTAAATAATGGTTAACGAAAATGTTGAGGACGGCGGAACTGCATCCGCTGGACAACCCACTACCTCCGGAGCACCACAACCCGAACGGACGACCCAACAGCTAGTACAAGAGCCAGCACGATTTTCTGGTGAAATTTTCCGCGTCGGCATCAAACCACCGGTTTTCTGCAAGGAACAGCCGGATTTGTACTTCATTCAAATGGAGTCGCAATTCGCTGTAGCTGGAATCGTCACAGACCAAACGAAATACAACCACGTTATTTCATCGCTGGAGGTACAGTACCTAATGGCAGTTGGAGACATCGTCCGTAGTCCTCCGGAGACGGGAAGGTATGAAGCCGTAAAAGCTGCATTAATTTCAGAATTCACCGACTCGGATCAAAAAAAGTTACGCAGACTGGTAAAAGAAATCGAATTGGGTGACCTTAAGCCGTCTCAGCTTTTGAAGCGTATGAAAGAGCTGGCAAACGGTAAGATAAACGACGACGTCTTAAAATCCCTCTGGATCGAACGTCTACCTGATTCTATACGCTCAGTTATCACTATTGTCGACGGCGATTTAACACAAATGGCTGTGCAAGCTGATCGCATGATTGAGATGCAGAATTTCCCTTACGTCTCAGCAGTACAAAGCCAAGCGCAACCCTTGGTATCTGAAATCGAAGCTCTACGAAAAGAAATCGCCGAGTTGAAGGCTGGCAGACCCAATCGTCAGCGCTCGCGTGATAGAAGCCGAAATCGCAACCAGAGTAAAACACGTTTTCCTTTCTGTAGATACCACTATAGATTTGGTGACAAAGCAAAAAAATGCATCGAACCGTGCCAATTCAAAAAGTTATCAACACAGGCCACGGAAAACTAACAGCTGCTCTGTCTAAAACGGCGCACAGAGCAGACGCAAACAAAAGCCGTCGTTTGTATGTCACGGATCGGAAAACTAAAGTCCAGTATCTTATAGATACTGGAGCTGATTTTTCGGTTATTCCACCTACTAGTCGCTCGTCCCCAAAAACTACTACCTTGTATGCCGCAAATGGCTCACCGATTCACGTATACGGTACGACGGTACGAAAATACTGCCAATCGACCTCGGTTGCCGAAGAAATATGGATTGGGAGTTTGTCGTAGCAGACGTGACCAGGCCAATATTAGGAGCAGATTTCTTGTTTGAATACGACCTGCTAGTTGACATGCGTAAACAAAAACTCATCGACGGCATAACAAAATTCGAGATTTGCGGTAAGAAATGCAATGACTACATAGAAAAAATTTTTACATTTTCGCCAGGTATAACCACATTTACGCGGTCCTTGCTCGAAAAATATAAGGACTTGACACAACCAGTCAAGGCATCATTATTTACGCCAACTACCACTGTGCAACATCATATCATCACTACAGGGCCACCGATCTTCGCAAAAGCACGCAGGCTCAATGCAGAAAAATTCGCCATAGCAAAGAGGGAGTTCGACTACATGCTTAAGCAAGGCATTTGCAGTCCCAGCAGCAGCCAGTGGGCCCACCCGTTACATATGGCACCGAAGAAAGCAGCAGGTGAGTGGCGACCATGCGGCGATTACCGCCGATTGAACGCAGTTTCCAAACCGGATCGCTACCCCATCCCGCACATCCAAGATTTCTCTCAGAGAATGAGCGGAAAGACTATATTTTCTCTAATCGACCTAGAGAGGGCCTACCACCAGATTCCGATCGCGCCCGAAGACCGCGAAAAGACAGCAATAATTACGCCGTTTGGTCTGTACCAATTTAATGTTATGACCTTCGGGCTGAGAAACGCTGGACAGACATTCCAACGCTACATGAACCAGATTTTCTTCGACTTGGATTTCGTGATAGTGTATATTGACGATATTTGCATAGCCTCAGCAACGATGGAAGAGCACAAGGCGCATTTAGAAACCGTCATGCAACGCCTACGCAAGCACGGTCTAAGAATAAATGCTTCGAAATGTGTTTTCGCGCAAACCGAAGTGACGTTTTTGGGCCACCGCATAACAAAAGAGGGTGTCTCGCCGCCCGAAGAAAAGGTAAACGCTATCGTTAACTTTCCTAAGCCAACAGTCGCACACGAGCTACGCAGATTTATAGCAATGCTAAACTTCTATAGACGCATGCTTCCTAATGCGGCGCACACGCACGGCAAACTACAAAAGCTGATAAAGGGCAACAAAAGAAAGGATTCCACGCCAATCGTATGGGACGCCGAGGCCAACGAAGCCTTCGAGAAATGTAAAAAGGACTTGACCGAAGCAACAATGTTGGCACACCCATCACCGAACGCTCACCTAATACTCAACGTCGATGCAAGTAATTACTGCGTGGGAGCGGCCATCCACGAAATGGTCGAAGGTAGGCTCAAGCCGCTAGGATTCTTTTCGAAGAGAATGTCCGACGCCCAAAAGAAGCAAAGCACATACAATCGAGAACTGTTAGCGATGTATCTAGCGGTTAAGCACTTTCGCTATCTCATCGAAGGAAGAAAATGCACAATTCTAACGGATCATAAGCCATTGACTTTCGCGTTTCACCAAAACCCTGACAAAACGGCACCAGTGCAAACACACCAGCTAAACTACATAAGCCAGTTCACCACGGACGTCCAGCATATCGCCGGAAAGGACAACGTTGTAGCCGACTCGCTCTCACGCGTCGAAACGATATTCAGCGGAGAACAAATCGACTTCGAAAAACTTGCTGCAAGCCAGGAATCGAGTACCGAATTAGAGGAGTTGAGGAAGAGTAGTACCCTTCAATTTACGCTAATCGACATACCAAACACAACTACGTCAATATGGTGTGACATCTCGACCGGTCGCGCACGTCCGTTTGTAACAGATGATTTCCGAAAACAAATCTTCAATTCCTTACACAATTTAGCGCACCCAGGGGTTCGATCGACCGTAAAAATGGTAGCGGAGCGATTTATATGGAAAAACCTAAAAAAGGATGTTGCAAGAATGGCTAAACATTGCCTCAACTGCCAAAGGTCCAAAGTTGGTAGACACAACCGCGCCGCAATCGATACCTTTAAAATACCCGATACACGGTTCAAGCACATCAATATCGATTTGGTCGGTCCTCTTCCCTTGTCTGGCGGCTTTAAATACTGCTTGACATGTATCGATCGATTTACCCGATGGCCCGTCGCGATACCGCTAGCAGACATCGCCGCGGAGACAGTCGCTCAAGCTTTCGTATCTGGTTGGATAGCGAACTACGGAGTACCTAGAACGATCACAACGGATCAGGGTAGGCAGTTTGAGTCGAAGCTTTTCAAGGAACTAGCACGACTTACAGGATCCAAGCATCTGCGCACTACCGCATATCACCCACAAGCGAATGGGCTCGTCGAACGAATGCACCGCACGCTGAAAAGCGCAATAAAATGCCACACGGCAACCAACTGGATTAGTAGCCTACCTTTCGTTTTACTAGGACTCCGCTCAACATTCAAAACCGACCTGCTCGCCACACCGGCAGAAATGTTATACGGGACAACATTGTCTTTACCCGGAGAATTTTTCGATCAGCATAGCGAAGAGTACACACAGAGCGATTTTGTAACTACATTGCGTAAAATTATGGCAAAGTTAAAACCCGTTCCAGCTTCAAATCATTCGTCTCATACCGTGTTTGTACACAAAGACCTCCAAGGCTGTACCCATGTTTTCGTTCGGGATGACAGCGTGCGCCCACCATTAAAATCACCATTCGATGGGCCTTTCAAAATTGTAAAACGCCAGTCAAAGCACTTTGACATTCAAATCGGGAACAATGTACGCAAAATAAGCATCGACCGTTTAAAGCCTGCTTATATCAGCTCCGACGAGAACAAGCAAACAGAAAAATTCCAACGACAACAAGCGTTACACGACAGTCGAGGAGAAGCAACATCTGAAGCTGCAGTGCGAACAAGATGTGGACGGGCAGTTCGCTTTCCGAAGAGATATTCCTAATATACACTGCACGACGTTATTAGAGGGGGAGTGTATGTAGCATAACATATGTATGTATGCGATTATATGCACGTATACATTTTAATCACCCTGTATGATTTTTGTTTCTCTCCGTACATATATAAGCACCTAAGCACAGAAGTACATATGTAAGTACAGAAGTAAATAAGCTCTCTGAAGCACACACATATGTGTATGTACATATAGCTAAATACTTGTTTTTCCCAATTCAGTTAAATGCCGTTAGGTAAAATTACAGTTGACTTTATTTTGTAAGAATTTAGAATGTAACCAAAATGAAATGAAATGAAATAAAGAAATCCAGTCCGTTTTCAATCATCGCCAGAGTCACAACATATTAACCCAGACGCTTAAGGTACCCAAAACATCATCCCCCTTTGCGAAAAAAGATTGAAGTTAACAAGTTCATGACTCTTGTTGACTTCATCTTTTTGGGTGATGAATGGATGACAAAAATTACTTTGAAAATAATCGTTGAACGTCGCGGCAGATATACCTACTTTAACCTAATTGATTAATATACTAATTCAGTTAATTCTGCTTAACTAATGCTTATGTCTATTATGCTTAGTACTAATTTTGTTGTTGTACATGTACATGTACATACTGATTTACTTAGATATAATTATTAGTTTTACATATATTTTAGTGGGTTTTTATTTGAAATTCAAAGTGTGTTTTCGTATTTTCTATACTACTTATTCGTAAGTATTTCTACCTTATTTTGCTAAATAGATTATTTACGTTTTTTGGTATTTTGTATCTTATTCTTAAGTGCAAATAGGTTTATTTATAATAATATTTTTGATTTTGTACAATTCACGGATGTATTCCTAAATGTCTCAAAGTGAGATTGAATATATATATATATTTTTATAATTTTACTTTTCTTATGCGGTTTTTGTGTACCGTCTTGTGTTTTTTCTTTGTTTTATCGAAAAATGTTACATTTGCACCGTCTATATTTGTTACTTTGTAGGGACCCTGATATATATTTTTGTGTTTATCACGCGGTTCTTTTTGAACTAAAACCATATCGTTTATATTTACCATTATTGGTTGTGCATTTTTATCATATGTGTCTTTATTCCTTATTTTGTGTTTTTCTACTAACTCTTTTGCCAATGCATGGGATTTCTGCATTCGAAACTTCACTTCCTTTGAATAGTCTTCAGCATTATAAATTGGATCAATTTTCCCGCTTTTTAATTCCTTTGGCAATATTGCCTTTTTGCCAAAAACTAATTCAAAAGGAGTAAGTTTATTATCGAAAACAGTATTTGGCGTTGTATTATGCCAAAATGTAAAGTATTTTAAATATGTATCCCAATCGTCAAAAGAATCATTTAAGTATGCACGTAAGTATTCATTAAAAACTCTATGGTTTCGTTCAACAGTGCCTACGGTTTCGTGGTGATGCGGTGTTGAAAAATTATGATTAATATTTAGTAAGTTAGTCAAATTTGAGAAAATTTCATTTTTAAACTCTGTGCCTAAATCCGATTTAATAGATTTCATTACCCCGTATATTAAAATAAAACTTTCGAATATTGCTGAAGCGATAGTTTTTGCGCTTTTATCTGGTATTGCTATTGTTATTAAGTATTTAGTGAGATCGCAAATCATGGTAAGTGCGAACTTGTTACCATATTTCGACTCTGGTAATGGACCGATGGTGTCAATTACGACAATATCAAAAGGTTTATTAGGGGTAGGAGTTAAAACAAGTTCTTCTTTGTTTCCTATTTTAACTTTGTTAAGAAGGCATTTTTCGCATTTTTTAACATAACTAGCTATATCTTTCGTCATGTTTTTCCAGTAAAATTTGTTTCGTAATTTGGCATATAATTTTTTCGTTCCGCAATGACCTCCAGAGATGGGATCATTGTGATATATTTCAAGTAATTTTAATTTTTGTTCCTGATCGGTAATTGTTTGTATTGGATCCAATAAAATAATTGTTAAATCTTTTAAAATTGTATTTCCTCTATCTTTAAAATTTGTAATTGTGATATATTTGAAAATTAAATCATCTTTTGGCCATTCTATTTGCTTAATTTTAAATTTACCGGCTTCTAATTCTAGCCTCGAAAGTAAAGTATCGAAATTCTTTATTTCGTTAGAAAATTCAAAATCAAGTAAAATTGTTCTTTTATGTTTTATATGTGCGCATATTCTTAAAAATTTTTTTATTATTTTTATCATTAAATATTGTGGATCTGATACGAGGAATTTTGTTTGAAAAATTATGAGTGAATTTATCGTAGACGTTTAATGTTTGTATATTTTCGCTTAAGTCGATATTTTGGCTTGAACTGGTTTTCTCCCTTTTCTTAGTCATAGCCCTAGTCTGAACTGCGAGTATATTTTTTGTTGAGTCTTTTATTTCGCCAATGGTGATACGCGAAAGTGCATCGGCACCTACATTGGATTTTCCTTTTATGTACTCTATAGTAAAATTGTATTCTGCCAATTCAAGTCTAATTCTCGAAAGTTTTGAAGATGGGTCTTTCATATTGAATAAATAGACTAAAGGCCTGTGGTCAGATTTTACTATAAAATGATTTCCATATACGTACGGTCTAAATTGTTTGATGGCGAAATAAATAGCTAATAACTCTAACTCAATGATCGCTTTCTTTTGTTCTGCATTATTAAATGATTTTGAAGCATAGCAAATAGGTAAATCGTTGCCTTGATGTTCTTGGCTTAGTATTGCTCCACAACCAGTTTTTGAAGCATCTACTGTGATGATAAACTGTTTGGAAAAATCTGGGTATTGTAGTAGTTTAGGTGACATTAGGGATGCTCTTAATGCATCAAAGGCTTCATCACATGTTTTGTCCCAATTAAACTCGACTCTTTTTCTACTCAATTTATTTAAAGGTGCTGCCAGAGATGCAAAATTCGGAATAAAACGTCTGTAGTAGTTCGCAAAAGCGACGAAACGTCTTACAGCGTCTTTGTCTGTTGGTTTTGTATATTTCCTAATTGCATCTATTTTTGAATCGTCTGGTAACAAACCTTTAGCTGAACATTTGTGACCTAAAAATGTCACTTCGGGTCTTAGAAAATTACATTTATTGGGATTAAGCTTGAGATTAAATGATCTGCAAGTGTCGAAAACTTTGGTCAAATTTTTTATGTGATGTGATTCGTTACAGCCAATGACGATAATGTCATCTACATAAAGAAAAGCTACGTTAGATGGTACGCCTGAAAATGCGATGGTCATCATTCTTGAGAACGAGTTTGGTGCAATATTTATACCAAATGGCAATACTTTCCATCTATAAGCTCCGCGATCAGTAGAGAATGAAGTTATGTCACGTGAATCAACATGTAAAGGTATTTGGTGAAATCCAGAAAAAAGATCTAGGGTTGAGAAATATTTGGCTCTGCCAAGATTGTCTAAAATATCGTCGATTCGTGCCAATGGAAATTTGTCAGCTATTAGCTTCTTGTTAACTGCACGAAAATCAACACACATTCTGTAAGCTTTTTCACCATTGATTTTCTTTTTGGGAACTAATATAAGAGGGCTGTTATAGTTTGAATAACTTTCTTCGATTAAATCATTATCTAATAATTTTGTTACTTGCTTGTTTATTTCCTCTCGTTGAGAATATGGTAAACGATAGTTTTTCACATACACCGGCTCGTTGTCGGTAACACGTAGTTTTTGCTCATAAAAATTATTTAATGTCATTTTGTCGTTGTTAAGTGCGAATATGTCAGCATATTGTATGCAAAGGTCTAAAAGTTCAGATGGATAATTTTTAGGAAATTGATTTTTTAAAATTGAAGTAAGCTCGTTAATACGTTTCTCATCTGCGTTTGTTTTATTAATAACATAGACGTGATAATTTGATAGTTTTTCTGTCCGAATGGAATTTTTATTTACGAATTGTATGTCATTTGTGGTATTGATTAATTTTATGACTGGGTTATCTGAAGTTGTAATGCATCTTGCTGTAAATACTCCTTTTTGTATTTCTTGAGATTCAACGAAAAGTGGAGTCGTTGAGTGACCTAGGTCAAAAATTCGAAAAACTTCACACCTTGGTGGTATAATACACATATCGCTTTCTGTTCCGTGAAGGATTGGCATATTGACTCTTTCATTGTTTGCCCAGAATGAGATGCTATTATTGGAATAATTTATAACGCATTTATTATATTTGAGAAAATCTTTACCCAGTATACCATCTGATGGGATATTAAAATCATCATTTACCACATGTAAATTATGTCCGATGGGAATATTTGAAAAATGTAAATCTATGTTTATTTTACCTAATGTAGAAACAGTGTTTGATGTCACGCCAGTGATGTTAACTATATCGTCTGTATTGATGGGAATATTCTTATTGAGACTTGAAACTTTAATCAAAGAAATATCAGCCTGTGTATCTAGTAAAAATGTGCATAATTTGTTAGATCCGGTTATATAAATTTCGACAAAGTCCGAGTAATTTAAATTCAAACAAAAAATATTTTTCGCATTTAATCGCTTATCTCTGCGCCGTCCCTCAGTGTTCGCTGCTGAGGGGCTTCCGCGTTTAAAGCGCGAACATTTGTGTTATTTCGGGTATTTGAATTTCCGCTGTTGTTGTTGGTTCTGTTTCCTGACCTATTTTGATTGTTGTTGTTATTACGCGAGTTGTTATTACCCCTATTGTCGTTATTTTGCCGATAATTGTTGTTTTGTCTATTTTGGTTGTTGTTGTACCTACTGGTATTATTGTTGTACCTATTAAAGTTGTTATTGTTGTTGTTGTTGAACCTATTATAGTTATTGTTGTTGTATCTATTGAAATTACTATTGTTGTTGTATCTATTCAGGTTGTTATTGTTATTACGGAAATTGTTGTGATTGGGAAATCTTGAGCGAAAAGCTAAAACTTGTCTTTCTGTCGCCTGATTATTCTGTTCTACGATCATCTTTGCTACTACGTCTTTTGCATCAGTGAAGGAAGTCGATGCCAAAATTGCTTTCACTAAGTCAGAGCGCGTATTTAATCTGCAAACATTTACAGATTGCTCGACTGCCATTTCATGCGATTTAGCCTTCGACATGCCTTCAATTATTAGAGATCGCTCTAAAGCGTCAGCTAGTTCTTCTACACGTTTTGCAAAATCTGTTAAGTTGTTGTTGGAAACTCTGAGTGAAGCTATTTTCCCTGCAACTACCTTGGAATTGTCTGGTTTAATACGAATTCTTAGCGCGTCTTTAATGTCTTGCATTGACGTTATATTAGTCGGAATTGCTTCCCGTGCTTTTCCTTCAAGTTTCGATTTGACAAAAGATATAAGAATTGTCTCAAGGTTTGCTTCTGTTAGACTTTCTATTAATTCAATTTTGTCTAGGAAGGACTCTAATGCTAATGGATCGCCATTGTAGTTTTCTCTAATTATAGGTGCGCACATCGCAATAAAATTTTTCTTCTGTTCTGGGGTAGCCATTTCTATTGTTTGTGTATTAGGAAAATTTGAGGATTCTGTATGAGTTGTATGTTGGGATTCAAAACCAAAAAAATCTTCAGCTAATGAAATAGAACAGTTGGGGTTTACGGTATGAGTTGTGGATTCGCTAGTTGATTCAGCGTCGGAAAATTCTTCTTCTTCTATGTCAGAGCAAATGACGTCAGCTTTAATTAATTCAGAAAAATCTTTTGGTACTTTTACTCTGCACTTAATTTCCAAAAAACACTCGATAATTTGTTTTCTACAACGCGTTAAAGTTTCAATCACTGAGTCAGGCTTAACTTCTTTACCGAATTGCGAATTTGTATGTGATAAAATTTGATTGTATGTCCGGATTAGGTCTTCTTTGTATTCGTCTAGCTTTTCTTGCTTTGTTGTAATAGGTCGCCCAGTGTTTAAAATACGTTTAGTAATTTTTTTAAAATTTGACCGAAATTCTTTTAATTGTTTGTTGAAATCTGACATCTGATAAGTATCCAGTAATAAGAAAAATTTTAAATGTGTATTCAAGAACTTAGAAGAAATTAAGCAAAGGAGAAACTGGGTATAGGATGACCATTGGGTTGTGTACACCAACATACATTAGCGTATTAGGGTGTATCGAAAATCTGCAAAACAAAATTGGAAAAAGCTCAAGAGGTTGAAAATTTTAATTTAAATTGCTGGTATTAAACGGAGTTAAATTTTACGTACATATGTATATGTAAATTGATTTTAAAATATTGATATGAGGAATTTGGTACAAATTGTACAATTTATGAATATGGGAAAAATTAGACGAATTAATAAATGGTAAGTTGAAATAGCAGGTATTATAACGGACGCACCGTTTTATAGCAAAAAAAAATCGTTGTTGTTTACCGTGACGGCCGCACCGTTGCACTACAAAAAAAATTATATTTTACGTGACGGCCGCACCGTTTCACTAGCAAAAAGACAAATGTGTTTTATGTTTTTACGGACGCACCGCTTTCATCAAAAAAGAATTTATTTTAACGTGTCGGCCGCACCGTTCCACAAGCAAAATGTATTTGTAATCAAAAAAAATTTTATTATCAAATTTTTACAAAAATGTATGCGTCTACATGTATATGCATGTATCACGCAAATTTATTTGATCCACCCTAATGTGCCACTGTATGTATTTATATAGACAAATATGTATGTATGTACACATACGGCAAACGTTATGTAATCACTATTAAGGTGGAACTGTATGTATATAACTCAAAGTACAGCACAACTGTATGTATTTAAATGCATACACATATAGATACAAACGTTTTTGCAAAATATTAAGAATTTTAAAGTGTATTATATTGTGTATTACGATCGCACTGTTTTACAAGTAAAATGTTTTATAACTGAAAAAAAATGTGTATTAATAAATTTTCACAAAGCTGCATGTATATATGTATTTGCATGTGCATACATACATACGACAGATAATCACTTATTACGATCCACCCTAATATGAGATTTTACGTCTATATATATATGAATATATGTACACATATGGCATGTGAAATGTATGTATCGACGTTAAGGTGGAACTTTATATGTTGGAATTCATGTGCACATAATGCAAAAGTAATGTGATTTACATTAAATTTACATGCTCATACATACATACAACTTTGGAAAAATTATTTTCTTGTTTAGTTCCAAATATAGACTGTATATATAAAATAATGTTTTATAGAAAATTCAAGAAAATTAATTTATGTAGTTATATCAATTTCACTTTAATTTTGAATCAAAAAATTTTTATATGTATGTGTTAATTTAAAAGTACTATTTTAGTGAACTGGGAAATTGAAGATGTAATGTATATACGTATATAATTTTTATTTAAGCTGGTTTTATGCTATGTACTAGATTATTTCAATGCTTAAATGTCGTACGTATATACTAAGTATGTGACAGGCTATTGTAAGAACATATGTATGTATTTTTGAAGCTATTGAGGATTTAGAAAAGTTCGAAATGTATGACAATTTTAATTTTGATTGAATATGGAAAAATTTAATATATTTTAGATCAGAGTGGCAATTATTGAGTGAAAATTGATGAAAAGCTTATATTTATATATTTTAAATTCGAACATGGCTAAATAAGTACATATGTATGTCTATACATGTATTGAATATTTCATACGTACGTACATAAATATACATATACTGTATGGCTCACCACCGCCGCCGCTGATGTTCTGCTGCTACCGTCGCCAGTTCTCTGTTACGTACGTCGCCGACCCTCTGCTATCTCCGTCGCCAATCTTCTGCTGTTGTTCTTCAAGGTGGCTTAACGGCATAAAATACGTTGGTTCATTGCCTTTCGCTTTTTTTTTCTCAAAGTGGCGCAACGGGACAAAATATGTTATAGACGCTTGATAGTTCGTTGCATTTCGTTGTTTTTTTTTTCAAGGTGTCGTAACGGGATGAAATATTTTATGAACGCTTGTTGCTATGTTGCTTTTCGTAGGTGGCGTATTGAGGTAAATTAGATACGATGGTGGTACAGTTGCGTACTTTTAGATTAGTTCGAACTTGTGAAGTTATTATTTTTTTGTAGGTTTTTGTTATTTTATACTTTTTTTGAATTGGTTTTTAAACTGTTTTATACAATTTTTTTGGATTGGTTTTTAGACTGTTTTATATTTTTTTTTTTTTTTTTGTAGTGATTTTTAAACTGTTTTATACATTTTTTTTTTTTGTTTTTTTTTTTTGAATTTCTTCAGGGTTTTATGGTTTTTGTTGAATTTCTGGACTTATAATTTTTTTGTAGATTTTTTGATTGATTTTATACTTTTTTTGTAGATTTTGTAGATTATATATTTTTTTTGTAATTTTTTTTTTTTTGATTTTATGAATTTTTTTGTATGGTTTTTTTTTCTTTTTTTTTTTTTTTTTTGTTATTTTAATTATTGCGTGTTGCACAACATTTTGGGGTCGCAGACGCTCCCAGGTGGCTTCCTTTTAATGGTGGCTCTATTGGCCAAATCTTGGCCACACTGCACGGTCGCCATGTGATGTGTTTCACTCTTCACCTTCACTCACCCTCAGCACTATCGCTTTAGTTTTATTAATAATAAATAAAAATATATTTTTTTAAGTTCAGTTTTTCTTCAATAAAGTTCTTTTTATTAGTTAATGTAATTTCCGTTCAAATTTCTTTTAATCTATCCACTTAACTTATTTTTCCACTTAGATTTTATTTTGCCTTTTTTTTAATTTTCACTCCGGTCGGTTCAACGTTGCGTCTTTTTCTCTTCTTCGCAATGGCCGGCCGGCTTCTTCGTAGCCGTCGCTGCCTGTTTCCATTTCGTTTCAACACCTGTTGTCCATTCACAATGGACAACAGGGTTGCCACAATTTGGAAACAGGTAGCGTGACGATTTTAATTTGACCATTCTGATTTTGATTATTTATTATTTATTATTTTGATTTTATATTTATTTTACCATTACACTATAGACACTCCACTATTTCTTGTCTCCTCGTCAGCGTTGCCACATTGGTTACTTTTTACCAAAATTGTTTACATTTTTTTTGTTTGGTTACGTGGTTACTTTCGGCCGATTTTGGTTTCCTTCAAGGTCCATTTATTGAGCACACCATGGTTACATTCAATTTTTAGGAATACGCTTTTAATTTTTCCAAACTATAAAATATTTGTTATCCAAATTGGTTTGTTGTATTTTTTTTTATCAAATTCCAAATAATTTATTGTTGGGGGAAAATGGAAAAAATTCAACAACTATTTCCAGCGAATGTTGAGTGTAAAGCTGTTTCACGAAAATGAATAAGGCAAAAGTGGGAAAAATTCAACAGCTTTCACAGAGTCTCAGTGGTCGAGCGTGTAAAAGCGTTCGCACATTGCCGCTGAAGATGGAATGTATCACGGGTTCGATCCTCGTGAGGAGCATCCACTTCCGAAAAGGGTGCTAATGATCGAAAATGGTTTTTTGTGAAATAGCTACACTCAATCTTCGCTAGAAGTAGTTGTTGAAATTTTTCCATTTACCCCCAACAATAAAAAATTAAATTAAATAATTTTCGTGTTAAGCACTGTTAAGCTGTTAAGTCCAAATAATTTATTTGACAGGAGCCAGCGAACAACCTTAGAAATTAATTTATTCTGTCGAATTTTCGTCGGGCGATTTTCGTCAGCTTTTTGGTTCTGTTCATTCTTATACCTAGCCGTGTTTTTAAATGTTGATAGAACGCTACGACGCGACGGGGCGATATTTCGCTCCACGTTGAATATGTTTAAGGCTTAAAGATGTAAAACAATTGATATGTTTTAGTTTTTGTTAACCGTATATATTGTTTTGCTACGAAATAAATAGCCCTAACGTTAATCGGACATATGCCTACATTTTTAATTTATTTTGTTTACTTGTTTCTAGTTTTGGTTACTTTTATTTTGTATTTTGGTAAATTTAAAATTTTTGAAGTGGCAACGCTGCTCCTCCTTCTATTCTAAAATAATGGTCGGCGAAGTTGTGAGAGAAATTGTTTGGAAGAGCGCAGAGTGATTTCCGCTTTATGTGTGAATAAACTCCGCACAAAAGTGCTATAGCCTGTCTATATCTCTTCTAAATCTTTTCTCAAAATTTGTGCGCCTGTTGATATAATCTCTGGAGAACGAGCGAGAGAGAGCGAGAGTTTATCCGTCACTTTCAACCTGTTCTGCGATGATATAACTTTCCATAGCCTTACCTTGTCATATGCGACAGGGTAAGCTGGTCTTTCTTCCAGACTTACTTTCATTCTGCCTCTATAGAATACACAAAAATGCTTCCACAGCGTTATCGGACTTAATTTTTAACTTTATTCTCTTAGTCACTTAAATGAATAAACTTGCTTAAGCCACCCTGTTTCCTCAGTACTAAGTAATTTCATAAATAAACATTTTCTTTTGACAAAAAACTTAAAGTTTGCGCTGGCCATTTTCTAAACAAACAAACAAATGGCACTTGTTTTATGACCGCCCACACGAAATCCGCAACCGCATCCGACATCCGCATGTCCTTGACCAAATTATGATGAGCAAACAAACCAAAACAAGAGAAAAAAAATTAAACTTTTAAGGTGTTTACGACGAGTATGAATGTCAAGTGGCAATTAAATTAAATGAAATGCAGCAGAAACTTTCATGACGCCATGTGACGAGCGCGCTTTGAAGCATTGTGGCGTTGTGGCGTTCCAACAAGCCACACAAGGGCAGGCCTTTTCGTAGAAAACAGACGCGAAAATCTTAATGCTTAGGTGTGTTAGCCATAAAATCCCCCACAAAATTTGTTAAAGTAAAGCTAGAGGAAGTAAAGAGTGGCGCAGGAAAGAAGGAGGGAAAGGCAAAGCGGCTGCCAAGGGGCTGTTAAACACACACACACAGCATACACACATATGCACGTATAATGATATTATTATTATGAGTATTATGTGAGCACGCCAGTAAGTGGTTTGAAATGGAAACAGCGCACGCAAGAGCACAACAATTATGGTTAAAATGCATGACAAAAGGTAGAAGGTGAAGGCAATTGTGTGTGTAGTGAGACATAACCGCAAAGACCAGCAAGAACAAAAATACTTGCCCTGCAGGGAACTCAATAACTAGTGAGCAAAATTTCTAGTTCCGAACTAGCGAAGAGGTGTCAAGAAGGAAATATGTAGTAGTTAGAATCTCACCAGTTCAGAAGGAGTGAACTGAGTCACCATTATAAGACACACTTTGATTTGTACGCAATTTCGAAGTGACAAAAATTCTATGAAAATTTTTCGTTCGTGCAATTGCCGTCGGCTTTTGTATATTTCTGCAATTCTCAGATGTTTAGTGAAGCATTTCATATAAAGAGTTTTCTATTTGCATCTTGTATGAAATGAAATATTCCCCTAATTATCCGATCCCTCAGGCTTATTTTTCATTTTTTTTTTTACTTTACTTTACTTTTTAAATATTATTGTAAATTTTTATCAAATAAATAAATAAAAAAATTTAAGAAAAAAAATTTTTTAAAAATTATCATCCACCTTGTCACTGACAGGATTCGAACCCACGCCCCTCAGATTGAAAGGCACATGCGTTAGCCAGTCGGCCATCGCGCCACTTGCATGAAGTGAAGATGTAAAACTGTAGAATTTGTAGGTACTTGTAGCTAGTTCAGAACTATCGAAATTGTGCCAATGAACGAACTAGTGTAAACTGCGGAACTATCGAAAATGTAGTAGAGATGATGTAGAGATTTTCACTACAGGGTGCGTATACAACATAACAACACACACAAACGCATACACGCGCGCCATTTTATAGCTTCGGTCACACTGGTCGCGCTGTGAAGTTGTCAAAAATTTTTTCCTCCGTACTTTTGTGCTAAAAAAAATATATAATTGATCAATTTAACTCAATAATATTGTGAAAAAGTGTCGGAAAAAGTGTCGCAATTTAGTGTGCTATCAAATTAATATAAAACTGCTTTATTTAAACTCTAAAGCGTAAATTAAGTGTTATTGCTGAGTGATTGTGCATATTGTTGTTGCATTGATCGCACAATAGCAAAAGCTCCCACACACAAAACTCCACCACAAACCTCTTTTTCACCACTAAGTGGTGAATTAGTGTGGACACAAACCATTCGTGTAAAGTTTATACATAAGTATCAGAGCTGTAAAAAGCTGCAACCACATTGTATTACAATCATAAAAAGTTGTACATATTACAAGCGCAGCCGGGTGCAAATGAATATAGACTAAAATATTCGTTTGCACCAGCGAGATGCCCCCCAACCATACTCCTCCTAAAGTAGGAGGTTCCCAACAAGTCGAAGTGCGAGATGCCCAACAAGCCCAAGTGCAACTACAGCACCAAACACCGAGATCCATAGGTACACCCCAACAAATGTCCCAACATCTAACCCCATCCCGCCTGCCTAGTACCAACGTACCAAACGTACAACAGCAGATCGAAACCCTCCAAAGGCAACTGGAAATTCTCTATGCCCAACAACAACAAGCCCAGAAACCCCAAACTGCAAGAAACTTGACAACTGCTACCCCAACCGACCAATGGAAGATCGTCAATCCCAAACGCCAACGCGAAAGCCCAAGTAAAAATACTGCCTCTAAAAAACAGGCTAAACTTGATAATTATTACTGGCTTGGAAGCCGCCAACCAAATGAAAATGAAAACGAAAACAGATTTGCCTCCCTTGAAGTTGAGGAAACTAACCAACCAACTGAAAAAATACCCAAGCCGCCGCCAATATTTATAGACAAAGTTCTAAACATTCCCCCCCCTAATGAGTTTACTACAAGAAGTTGCTCCAAACTCCTATGATCTAAAGCTCACAGGCAAGGATCAAGTAAAAGTACAAGCATCATCCCTGGATGCTTACAAAACCATAGTGTCACAACTGGAACAGAAGGGCACAGAGTTCCACACTTATAAAACAAAACAAGAACGTACCTTCAGAGTTGTTCTCAGAAACATGCACTCCTCAATAGACACAAAAGAAATTGTGGATTCTCTAAAAGATCTCGGTCACTCAGTCACAAACATTTGGAACATAAAACACAGAGTCACAAAAAATCCTCTCCCAATGTTTATCATTGAACTCAAACCCGCCTCCAATAACAAGGAGATATATCAAATTAAAAGTCTCCTGCACTCAAGAATTGCTTTCGAGCCCCCACACCCGAAGCGTGAAATACCGCAATGCGCCAACTGTCAGCAATATGGCCACACAAAGTCCTACTGTCGTCGAAAATCAGTATGTATAAAATGTGCTGGAAACCACCTCTCCGCTGATTGCAAGCGAAAGACAAGATCTGAAGATGTCAAATGCGCTCTATGTGAAGGCAACCATCCAGCAAATTATAAAGGCTGTATGGTATATAAAAACATCCAAAGCGCCAAATACCCAACTCTGAGGAAAAAAGCTCCTGCACAGCCCCAAGAGAAACCACAACAGCCAATTCAAACCCCAATGCAGATTGAAACCCCAATTGAAATTGACCAATACCCAGCCACATATGCTCAAGCAGCAAAGAAAGGCGTAACACCCCGCTCGAACCCTAATAATGCCATTCCAAATAGTAATGAAACCCACACCCCAACGCAAAACACTAACGAAATGCGAGAAATGATAGACTTACTGAAACAAGTCATGCAACAAATGACATCAATGATGAGCCTCCTCGTCACCCTCACGACTAAAAACTGTGCATCTTCAACCCGTTGAAAATTATCATTTGGAATGCCAATGGCCTATCCAAACACTTACTTGAAGTTAAAACTTTACTTCAGACCCACAATATAGATATACTCCTCATATCTGAGACCCACTTTACTGACAAAAGCTACTTTGAAGTACCCAACTACAAGTTTTACCACACAAAACACCCCAGTAACAACGCTCATGGAGGCTCAGGTATCTTGATACGGAAAAGTATTAAACATTACAGCACAAATTCATTCCGTACAAATGCTATACAAGCCACAAATATTGTCATTGAAGACCCGAGCGGCCAGCTTACACTCTCTGCTATCTATAGCCCGCCGAGGCACTCTATCAGCACTGCAGAATATGAAAATTTCTTCAAAACTCTTGGAAATCGATTTCTAGCTGGGGGCGATTACAATGCCAAACACACGTTCTGGGGCTCTCGTCTCATTACCCCTAAAGGAAGACAACTATATAATGCTATTAGCAATCTCAGTTTAACTCCATTCTCTACTGGAACTCCCACTTATTGGCCAACAGATAAAAATAAAATACCCGACTTAATCGATTTCTGCGTGGTGAAAGGCGTGAATTCTTCAGATATAAATTGCAAATCGTGCTTTGAATTGTCTTCCGACCACTCTCCAATCCTGGTAACAATTGATAAAAATTTTACACCGGCAGCGGAACAATGCAGCCTTTACAATCGGAAGACTGATTGGGAATACTTCCGACACATCATCACGTCTAATCTTGACTTCAAATTAGCCCTGAAATCTGCTGAAGATATAGAGGCAGCAGTCGAACATTTTAACAGCTGCATCCAACAAGCTGCATGGAAATCAACTCCCACCCTCATCAGACAAAAAAGGACAAGCGTTACCCACAACATACAAGCTAAGCTCAAAGAAAAACGACTCGCAAGGAAAAAATGGCAACAAACCCGTCACCCCGACGACAAGAAAAGATTGAATGCTCTCACCAAAGAACTCAAAAACATCCTCAAAATTGAACACAACAGACAAGTTCAACAATATCTCAGTAATATTGATGCAACAGCTGCAACTGATTACTCCCTTTGGAAAGCTGCTAGTAAGCTAAAAAGGCCGATTTTCTACAATTCTCCAATACGAATGGAAAATAACGAATGGGCGAAAAGTGACGCAGAGAAAGCAAATACTTTTGCACGCCACCTAAAATCAGTATTCACCCCACATGATATTGAACCCCCACTAAGCACAACAACAGAAGTGAAAAATACTCTGAGTCATCCCTATCAAATGGACCTCCCCATAAAACGATTCGCAATATCGGAGGTAAAAACCGTAATAGCGATGCTCAACCCAAAGAAAGCTCCTGGGTACGATATTATTAATGGCAATGTACTAAAACACTTACCTTACGAAGGCATAAAATTTCTCACCCAACTTTTTAATGCAGTACTAATAACTGCATTCATACCCCCTCAATGGAAAGTCGCTCAGATGAAAATGATTCTGAAACCAGGAAAGCCCCCTGATACGGCAGCGTCTTACAGACCCATTAGTCTGCTGCCCATTGTCTCAAAAGTCTTGGAAGTTCTCTTCCTTAAAAGACTCCTACCCAAAATAGAAGAGCGTAACATTATACCTAATCACCAATTTGGCTTCAGAAGAGGACACGGAACAATTGAACAAGTACATAGACTTACCGAGAAAATCTACTCTGCCTTTGAGCAAAAAAAATACTGTACAGCTGCCTTTCTAGATATATCCCAAGCTTTTGATCGCGTATGGCACGACGGCCTGCTCTATAAAATAAAAAATACTCTCCCTACAAGCTACTTTCTATTTATACAATCTTATCTAAAAAATCGTTACTTTTTCGTCAAAGAAGGAGCAGAGCAGTCTGAGCTTTACGAGAGCTTAGCAGGCGTCCCGCAAGGTAGTGTAATGGGCCCAATACTGTACCTACTTTACACATACGACCTCCCAATAGCAGAAGGAGTCACTATCGGCACTTTTGCCGATGACACTGCTGTACTGGCTTCAGACCTCAACCCTAACGTCGCCTCACTCAAGCTTCAAAGAAGTTTAAATAAAATTACCCATTGGCTGAAAGACTGGCGGATAAAGTCAAATGAATCAAAATCTGTTCAAGTGACGTTTACCACTAGACGCAACACTTGCCCACCCGTAAAACTCAATGGCATTGATATACCGCAAAGTGACGTAACAAAGTACCTGGGTATGCATCTCGACAGAAAACTAACATGGAGAACCCACATATTCACCAAACGAAAAGCTCTTGGTATAAAACTGAGAAATCTTTATTGGCTCATGAATCGAAACTCCCAACTATCAATCGACAACAAACTCCTGCTCTACTCAGCTATCTTAAAACCCATCTGGACCTATGGCATACAGCTATGGGGAACCGCAGCAAACTCAAATATAGAGATTCTCCAAAGATTCCAATCGAAAACCATTAGAATGATTGTAAATGCGCCCTACTACGTCACGAACGACCAACTACATCGTGACCTAAAGATACCTACTATATCTCAAGAAATCAGAAAGTATGCTGCATCATACAAAATGAGAATATTAGCTCACCCCAACCCACTCGTTCTAGCCCTGACGGCAAGACCAACCAATTTCGTACGCCTCAAAAGAAAATCATTTACAGATCTTTGCTGATGCACTATAATAAATGGATGCGCTACTGAGAGCAATCCATACATGCCCACCATGTTTATTAAGTCATTATTAATTACTAATTACTTTTAACGAAACACAAAATTGTTGGATGTATTTTATTTATACAGTTGGCAAAATATATTGGATGCTAAAAAAAAATTTTATAGCAGTCACTTGAAAGTAAAAGGGCTTATTACAATGCATAAGTAACAAAAATATAAAATACAAATCGCAAACAAACAAGCTTTGATGCCCAAGGGTATCTAACTGCAAATTGTACGAGCTGGTGACTGAGTTGAGGGGAGTTGAGTATGACGGCGCGCGCCAACATGATTTGAGTAAAATGCTAGGGAGTATTTTCTATACTCGTCCCTCGCTCGCTGGTGGTGCTGACAAGTTGTTCAGCGCAGTGGAAGACTTAGACGAGCAAGCAGTTTTGTGCGTCTTCTCTTAACTCTTCTGAGCACAATCATGAATTTTTAATACAAATTTCCCAAAAAGGGAAATTTTTAGAAGTAGGAGATATGGCAGCTCTAACCATTCTATAGCTGATTCTTGACCATTTTACTTGAAATAGTGCAATTTACGATAAATCCCAAAAAGGGAAATTTTTACCTGAAAATCATGTGTATTACAAAAAATCCCGAAAAGGGAAATTCTTAAAACTAATATCGATGGAAGCTGTAACAATTCCAAAGTTGATTTTTGATCCTTTTACTTGAAAATAATGCGTATTGCGAAAAATCCTAAATAGGGAAATTTTTAAAACTAATATAGATGGAAGCTGTAATCATTCCAAAGTAGATTTTTGATCCTCGCACTTGAAAATAATTCGTATTACGAAAAATCCCAAATAGGGAAATTTTTAAAACCAATAGCGATTGAGCCTCTGACCCTTCTGCAGCTGATTTTTAACAATTTTATTTGAAAATAGCGCGTTATGCTAAATATCCCAAAAAGGGAAATTTTTAAAACTAATGTCGATGGAAGCTTTAATCATTCTAAAGCTGATTTTCGACCGTTTTACCTAAAATAATGCGTATTGTAAAAAATCCCAAAAAGGGAAATTTTTTAAACTAATAGCGATTGAGGCTCTAACCCTTCTGAAGCTGATTTTTTACTATTTTGCTTGAAAACAAAGCGTTATGCAAAATATCTCAAAAAGGGAAATTCTTTAAACTATTATTGGTGGCAGCTTTAATCAATCTAAAGCTGATTTTCGACAGTTTTTCTTGAAAATAATGCGTATTACAAGAAATTCCAAAAAGGAAAATTTGAAAGAAATTCAAATATAAAAATTTTGCAGTCTAATTTGCCACTTAAAAAGCTATGCGAGCAGATTCTTTACAATTAAACCCTACAAATCTTTTTGCTTGCCTTAAAATTTCGGATAGATCTTCCTAATTTCATAAAATCATATAGTCACTGTGCCATTGAACCAGAAAGTTATGCATACATAGATACATAGATAGCTCCACACATACATACACACATAAAAACATAAAATAATATTCATGTACTTTCGTAATCTTTCTCAACTATGAAATGCTTAAGTTCACTGTGGTTAATTAAATTGGCCTATGTCATGCATGTGGTAATTCTACACACAATTCACAGAAATCTCAACATACGCATACACATATGCATACACAATGTGGATAACTGATGGATATATGTATGTATGTACATATATACATACAAGTAGGTATATGAGCCACTTTTGGCTACTTTTCATCAGTAGCTGCTATTATTCTTATTTCGAAGTTAAAGAAATGGCCAAAAACGCTTTCACTAGCCTTGTGATTTTTTTATGAATATATTTATATACATACAAAACTTTATATATCCTTGCATACATATATGTATATATTTAAATGTGTGTCAGTTAATTTCTACGCATTTCCTTCAGCTGCCACTGCGTATGAGTGTCGTGTCTTTGAATATGTAAATTCATGCAATTTTTCTTTCCTTCTTTCTTGTCGGTGTTTACTTTCTTTTGCTTCTAGCATTTATTTTATTTTTTCCTCACTCTTTTTGTTTTGTTTGTTATTGCTTTTGTTGTACTTTCTTCTGTCATTTTGTTCCGTTGGGAAATTAGTTTTCTGTGGTTTTATTCGTTTTCTTTGCTCTTATCTCAAGCTACTGTGTTCAAAATAAGTTTTCACCCGGCAACGTAGTTTTCTCACTTCATGTGTTAGCTGGCGATAGGCGGTGGGTAATGGCTACGAAGCTGGAGGCGCGAAATATTCTGGAATTAATACTCCTGTCGCCTCTGTTTACTTAGTTTGCGCGAGTTGCACAGGATATCTTTAACGTATGTAAATTTAGCATTTTTTTCATTAGTCAGTAAATATGACAGAAATGCCAAGAAGCATACTTATCACCATTAAAATGTCTAGCTTTAAGGCATTTTGTTAATGCTGTTAGAATATTTAAAGTTACAGCGCCGAAGTCGCTTCTGTAATATTTTTGCTTCAGAGATGAAAATACGTAAGAAAATTTGGAAAATCAAACAAGAAATTATTAAAAAAAGAACTGTTCCCCGAAGCATCAACTTTGAAATTGGCTCCAATTATGTTTACAAACAAAATCAATATATACTAATAAGATCGCGACTGTCTTCCGCCTTACAAAGGACTTCATACCTTTCATCTATGGATCAAAATTTATATATTTGCATTTCTTTAAAATTTCCCTTTTTGGAATTTATTTTTAAAATGCAATATTTTTAAGTAAGACGGTCAAAATTCAGATTCTAAAAATTTCCCTTTTGGGATTTTTTTTAATATGAATTATTTTCAA
Organism: Urophora cardui; assembly: GCA_960531455.1. Classification (NCBI taxonomy): domain Eukaryota; kingdom Metazoa; phylum Arthropoda; class Insecta; order Diptera; family Tephritidae; genus Urophora; species Urophora cardui. The sequence continues at coordinate 15,687,712 of OY482674.1, forward strand.
GGAAAACGGTTAGAAAATAATTTTGGAATGTTTAGAGCTTTCGTCGCTATTAGCTTCAAACATTTTCCCTTTTGGCATATTAATTTCAAAAATTCCCCTCTTTGGGATTTTTTGTAATATGCATTATTTTTAATTAGATTGGTTAAAAATCAACTTTGGAATGATTACGGCTTGCACGACTATTAATTTAAAAAATTTCGCCTTTTGGGATCTTAATTTCAAAAATTCCCCTCTTTGGGATTTTTTGTAATATGCATTATTTGCAATTAAATTGGTTCAAAATCAACTTTGGAATAATTAGAGCTTCCATCACTACTAGTTTTAAAAATTTCCCTTTTTGGGTTATTAGTTTCAAAATGTTTTTTTGGAATTTTTTGTAAAATGCATTATTTTCAAATAAAACGGTTAAAAATCAGTTTTAAAATGGTAAGAGTCATCCATCGCTATTAGTTTCGAAATTTCCCTTTTTGCGATTTTTCGTAATAAGCATTATTTTCAATTGAAATGGTTAAGAAATAACTTTGGAATGTCTAGAACTTTCATCGCTATTAGTTTCAAAAATTCCCCTTTTTGGGATATTAGTTTAAAAAATTTCCCTTTTTGCAATTTTTTGTAAAACGAATTATTTTCAAGTAGAACTGTCAAAAATCTGATTCAGAATGGTAGCGATGTAACTATTAATCTAAAAAAATCCCTTTATCCCAGATATTAGTTTAAAAAATTTCCCTTTTTGGGATTTTTTGGAAAATGCGTTATTTTCAAGTAAAATGGTGAAAAGTTATTCTTATAATGATTACATCTTCCATTTATATTAGTTCTAAAAATCTCCCTTTTTGGGATTTTTTTTAACGCATTATTTTCAAGTAAAACGATCAGAAAAACTCTTACGCATTAAAGCCTTATAGCAATAAGTAATTACTCTCTAATTAAACTGGGTCACCAAATTAAGTATGTATATCAACCAACGTACATACATACATACATATGTATATACATATAATATTAGCACTTAACATGCACACAATTGCACAATCGCCAGCAATAAACAAGATCGGCCTTCATAGTGTTTGGACTTATAGGGGCGTCAGAATGAATACTTTTCCGTCAATCCAGCAATCCTTTTAACTGACAGCAGAGTAGAATTATGTGTGTAGTGTGGCCGCTGTGGTGCAGTGGGTAGAGTGCTCGCCTGCTATGCCAGAGGTCTCGGGTTCAAATCCCAGCCCGAGCAAACACCAAAAAATTTTTCTAATTAGTAAAAATCCAATTATTGGGTTTTTTAAGAGCAGCGGTCACCTCTCGGCAGTGGGTGGCATACCCTCCGAGAGTATTTCTGCCATGAAAAAGCTTCTCACAAATAATGCATTCGCCGTTCGGAGCCGGCATAAAACTGTAGGTCCACCCAATTGGTAGGAAAAAACAAAAAGGAGCACACCTCGAATTGGGAGAGAAGCTCGGCCATAAAACTCGTCAGAGTTATAATAGCGCCATTGTATTATATTATATTAGAGTAGAATTACATGTATTTGAATGACGATCGACACATTCAGTACTTCAACTTTGCCGTAACAAATATATGAAATTGAAGTATGTGTCAGTTAAACAGAGCTGGATTGCCGGAAAAGTATTCATTCTGACGGGCCCATTAGAATTTAATTATTATACGCTTTAAGAATTTGGTAAAATAACACACACACACACGGGGACTGCTACCAAAAAGCAAATTAATAAAATTTTCTATTGACGCCATTAAAACTTCTGCCCGCACAAACAACAAAAATAACAATTGTACAACAAGCGGAAATCATGCTCAATGGTGTACAACAAAACAGAATGCATGTGTGTGTGTGTGTCTTTGAGGTTTTGTTTGTGTGCCATAACAGAATGATTAACAAAACTTTCTTTGGCAAATTATCTGTCATGTTGGTCGTTATAAGAGTAATATATATACTACATACATACTTATATATGTATGTATATAAGTAGACATGTAAAGCGACGCAGAGCAATCAACGAAAAATCGAAATTAACGCAATTCGAAAAGCAATAAAAATTAACCGATAAAAAATTGCAAGTCAGTCAGTGGGTGTCCTCGTGTATAAAAGTGTGGTGAGAAATAAATGAGAAATAAAATTAAAGTACGCGTGTGAATGGTATTTGCATAATTTATGTATAACCAATGTGGAGATTGACCGCATTACGCACAAGGTATAAGAAAATCGATCAAAAAATAATATAAAACGAAAATCGAAAAAACTTTAAACAAGAGCAATTCAATTTCAAACTTACTGTCTGGAAGCTGAGCAATGTCTTGCTATTTTTGTGTCTGAGTGGTGTTTAGAAAAAGTGCTGAAAAGGGTTGAAACGGAAATACTTGATGTACAAATGCTATACAATTAGGGGATTCACAACCTGTCATATTGCGTCATATCGTCATAAGTCATAATATTTTGTTATTGCATTCTAGGCTATATGTGTACTAAATAAATACGATGTGTTTTTGGGTCGTCGTATTTGATCAGCTGTTCTTGTTTACTTCTTTACAGGGCTTCGGAAAAGTCTTCTATAACTATTTTCGTACAATATTTTAATATGACATATGACTTTATGACACTTTGTGAATCACCTAAATGCTCAGGTGATTATTGTAAAATTGCATGGATATCAATTTTGTCGAATATTTTAGTCCATTATCTCTCTTGAGGAAGGGCATTTTTGAACCGTCTATTGGCAGGCCCGTAAAAAGTAGCATTTAGGTGGTCGTTAGAGGGTTAAAAATTATTCTAGAAAATTATGCGCCTGAAAATTTCACTAAGGCTTACCTCAGACGAAATTTTCATACAAAGAACGTAAAAGACCACAGGCAGCAAAAAATATATGTATGGCGCCTTGAAATATGCAACAAATTTTGTATGCTTTTATAACTACAATTTCAGTGCCTTTCGAGTGTGTGACGTTTCGTATAAGCTTGCTCATTTAATATGCTTGTGAAACCTCAAAAAAGCAATTATCAACGAAAGTTGTTGAAATGAACTTTCCTTGGCCGTTTTTGTGGCATGGCCACTGGTTATATATATGAACATACTTATGTATGTGAACAAAAAAAAAAATCAACATGACATACCAATTATACTTCCACGATTGCAACTGTAATAATAATATCGCATAGCGATATAAAAAAAATTTATTTTCAATAACGTTGGTAATACCCAAAAGAAATTGAATGTGTGTAATCAACGCGTTTGTTGTCGTAAAAGTAATTAATTTATTTGCAGCTTGATTTTTTCGAAAAAAAATAAACAAAACTAAAATGCCAAAGAAATAATTGCAAAGAAAGCGAAAAATAGGGAACAAAAAAGCAAAAGGCAAAAATAAAAATAAAAAATAAAAATTAAAAAAAAGAAGAAACAAAAAACCAATGCGCCGCAAAGCAACTTGGGACGCTCTTTGATGAGCCTTGAGCTTTGTGGGTTACACAGACATTAAAGCGTTAATGTTAAAGAGTTAATATGGACATATTGAATATGCATGTGCACATTTTAATTTAACAACAAATTAAGTATGTGTGCACAAAGGCATAAAAACACATGTAGGCAAAACAAAAATGAGCCTTGTAGGTGCCTACATTAGACCGTATCAAAAAAATGTGCATACGTGTTTTATTTCGGATTCTACTAAATAAATTTTAGAACTTTCTATACAAAAGATTAATAGTTTTTGACGAACTTTAATATGCTGGTATTAAAAGGTTACATTAGGGTGTTAGCAGCAGCGATCTAGTTTGTAAGTTCACAAAATGGTGCATTTAGGGTTAATGAAAATTATCAAGAGAAACTTTCTTCTCGAAAGAAAAACATTGATGTATCAAAATGTACAATCGGCATATAAATAACGAAGATATGAGGAAAATTGTAATTGAGCAATTACTAGGGTGGTCCTAAAATGTTTTTTTGTTTTCCCAAAATTCTTTGTATGCCGGTGCGTAAGACGAACTTTTTTGTAACTGTCGTAGTTTTGAGGAAAAATGTAGTTGAGCAATACTAGGGTGTTCCTAAAATGTTTTTTTTTTTGGAATGTTTCCGCAAAATTTTTTTGTATGCCGTTGCGTAAAACGAACTTTTTTTGTAATTGTCGTAGTTTTGGGTTGCAAGTACCACAATGGTGAACTTAAGGTTAATAGAAATTCTATGGGAAAAATTCCTTCTCGAGGCAAAAATATTGATGTATGTACATATTAGGGATTCCAATTTTTCCGATTTTTACGATCCCGGGATTTTCGAGATTTTATTTTATAATCCCGGGATTTGGACTTTAATTACACAGGCCGAAAAATTTTCCAAAAAATGTTCTAACTCAAATAAAATTCTACTTTTCTAAAGGATTTCGGTGCGCTGATTCTGAATCTGAAGTCGGATTTTCGGTAATATGTGTAGGTTTTGAGATATTCATGTCCAAAGAGGCGAAAAATGCGATTTTTTGCTATATTCACTGCTCAATCTGTTAAATTACTTACTTTCATTAAAAGATGATTGCAGCTATTGAAAGAACGATCATTTCTCTTGAAAACAGCGCTTTGCTTTTTCGGGTATCTAATTCAGATATCTATGTTGTCTTCAAAAGAAATGATCGTGCTTCCAATAGATGTAATCAGTTTTTAATGAAAGTCAGTAATTTTAAAAATATTGAGGAGTGAATATGGCCACAAACTGCGTTTTTCGCCTCTTTGGACATGAATATCTCAAAAACTACACCGAAATCTTTTTGAAACGTAGAATTTTATTTCTGTAACAAAAATTTTTCGACCAGTATTATTTTCCCACATTTGGGGTTGAAAAAAGTAAATACATTTTTAGAGAAACGCTACAACTTTAAAATGCAAAGAAAAAATAGATTTTTATTGCCAGTTTTTATTATTTCATTAGTAACAAAATAAAATAGGAATGTAAAATCATGCGTATTATTTAATAATACCTAAGAGTTACTTTAAAAAGCACAACCAACAACGAAAATTACATACATTTGGTGAACAAAACATTTACCTTTGCAGTTGGTACTTTTAGGATATTAATAAAACTTTTTTTTTTTTTTTTTTATTAAAAAGGCTTGCAATCATTTGATAATTTCCAATAGAAATTTTTTTAGAATTTAACGACGCACTTTGTTTAAGCGAATATTTCCAAGCTTGCCGAAAAATTCAGAAAATTAATGCAACTTCTGAATAGATAAATATCGGAGACAAAATTTTGATATGAATTCCGAGTATGCAGCTGCGTATTTAATTTTAGTAGAGTGTTGTAAGACTATCAAGTCTAATTAAAATTTTGTTTCCATTTTCTTCCATTATTTACTTTCCGTGTGAGAAAATTCCAAAAAACATTTGAGAAATAAATGACCAAAAATCAGGAAATAGGAATTAACAAATGAATTTTGCCACAAGCTAAAAGCTTTAAAAATACCTAACGTACGTTTCCTTACAACGCGTACTTCAAAACAAAAAATTTAATTATTAAAAAAAAAAATCAAAAATTTTAATCCTTACTTTGACTAATGGACTTTTTCATTCTAGCAAAAATGTCGCACTTTCTTCCGGCTGTCACATTTTTTTGTTCTCTTCCACACAGACTCAACACTTTTTAGGGATGTTTGTTCTATTGACAAAATATAAAACTGGCCCGACTACGGGCAACATTTTCTGCTCTTAGCACAAGTAAAAGGTTGCATTATTTTTGTTTCATTCATCACATGAAAAATGCAACTCTTTAATAGGACACAGGACACATGTTGATAATGCTGCAATGTAATAATGCAACATTTTCATTCAGAATAGGAAATGCTGTTAGTATACATATCTGAGACCAATAAAAATTATATAAAATATAACTTTTCTTTGTATAATAGCGGAATATTCTCTCTTTATCTTATCCCGAAAATCCCGGGATAAAATTCTAGCTATCCCGGGATTTTCGGGGTGTCAGAAAGGGCGGGATCCCCGGATCCCGGGATTGGAATCCCTAGTACATATGTATCTAGCCTTAAGATCTGACCATAAATCTTGAAGCTATAAAGAAGAGTGCATTTCAGCCCCTACTAGGGTGGTCATAATTTTTTTTTTTTTGGAATTTCTTCCAAAAATACATAATATTAGGGTGCGTACGACACATTTTTTTGTAATTATCGGAGTTTTCGGCCATAATTACCGCAATGGTACAGTTTACTTACTTTAAGATACGACTATAAATGACGAACTTATAACGAAACAAGTAAGGCGTGGTCATAAACCGATTTGAATAAATTTTTGCGTGTCTATTAGCACAAGTTATAAAAGTGTATAAACCAAGTTTCGTCATAATATCTCAATTATTTGTCGAGTTAAAGGCTAAGAAATCTCGTATATTCCTTTGTCTAAAAAGAGGCGGTGCCACGCCCATTTTCCAAGATTTTTCTATTTTTTGTTTCCGGTCTATCGTAGAACTCATGCCAAAAAATTTCATAGAATTATCTTTATATTTGACAAAGATATTGCTTAAAATGTTTTTATTAAGTCACTTTATAATACCCATATATAAAAGTGGGCGTGGCCGTCAACCGGTTTCTCTAAAATTTTGAACATGTATTACCATAAGTAATAAAAGTGTACACACGAAGTTTCGTCATTATATATAAATTATTTGTCGAGTTATTGGCTAAGAAATCTCGTATATTCCTGCTTCTAAAAAGAGGCGGTGCTACGCCCATTTTCCAAAATTTTTGTCTTTTTCGTTTTACGTCCGCAGTTGGACACCTGCCATAAAATTTCAATGATATATCTTTATATTTGACAGAGATATCGCTTAAAATGTTTTTATTAGGCCCCTTTATAGTTTCCATATATAAAAGTGGGCGTGGCCGTCCACCGCTTTTGACAATTTTTCGTTCAAACGTTTGCCTAAGTAAGTAAATCACGCGTACCAAATTTCATCGATATATCTTCAATGGTTTCTGAGTTATGACATATAAAACTTTCAAGGTTTGGCCCTTAATAAGTGGGCGTGGCACCGCCCATTTTCCAAAATTTCATCAAATTTTTTCCTAGGGGCCTGAGCTCAATACGTGGGTAATTTCCGTCCGTGGGTCCGTCCGTCCGTCCGTCTGTCCGTCCGTCTGTAAACACTCTAACTCGCGCAAAAATTTAGATATTTTGATGAAATTTGAAATGCAAGTTGGTATCGAGACTGGGACGGTTGGTATTGAAAACGGGCGAAATCGGACCATGACCACGCCCACTTTTCCTATATAGAAAAAATCGGAAATTTGGTATCTCAGCCACTAATATAGCTGGAGCGATGAAATTTTACCCACGTGTTGAGCTCAGGCCCCTAGGAAGAAATTTGATGAAATTTTGGAAAATGGGCGGTGCCACGCCCACTTATTAAGGGTCAAACCTTGAAAGTTTTATATGCCATAACTCAGAAACCATTGAAGGTATATCGACAAAATTTGGTACGCGTGATTTACTTACCTAGGAAAACGTTTGGACGGAAAATAGTTAAAATCGGTTGACGGCCACGCCTACTTTTATATATGTGTATTATAAAGTGACCTAATAAAAACATTTTAAGCCATATCTCTGTCAAATATAAAGATCTATCATTGAAATTTTGTCGCATGAGTCCAACTATGGACGTAAAACAAAAAACACAAAAAGTTTGGAAAATGGGCGGTGCCACGCCCACTTATTAAAGGGCAAACATTGAAAGTTTTATGAGTCATAAATCAGAAACCGTTGAAGATATATCGATGAAATTTGGTACGCGTGATATACTTACTTAGTCAAATATTTGGACGAAAAATTTCTGAAATCGGTTGAGGGCCACGCCCACTTTTATATATGGGTCTTATAAGGTGACCTAATAAAAACATTTTAAGCGATATCTTTGTCAAATGTGAAGATAATTCATTGAAATTTTGTGGTATGATTTCTACAATTGACCGGAAACAAAAAATAGAAAAATTTTGGAAAATGGGCGTGGCACCGCCTCCTTTTAGACAAAGGAATCTACGAGATTTCTTAGCCTATAACTCGACAAATAATTGAGATATTATGACGGAACTTGGTTTATACACTTTTATAACTTGTGTTAATAGCCACGCGAAAATTTATTGAAATCGGTTTATGACCACGCCTACTTTTTAACAAAGATATTTCTGGAACACCCTTTGGGAACTTGTAACGTGACATCTTTGTAACTAGAAGTCAAAAAGGAATGAAATTTTGCACAAAGAATAATATTCATATGCTTAGTTGGATGACTGATAAAAATATTGAAAATGGGCGTGGCTACGCCCACTTTATGCGGCACTCGCTTTATATAAAATACGCCGTGTTTCCATCAAACGTAAACAAACAATGAAAGCATACAGCTGAGTATCTAATGTTCGATTCCACTCGAACTTAGGCTTCCTTACTTGTTTGTTATCAAAAAGCTTACACCGAAATTTTTTTTTGTGAGACGATCTAATGTACATACATACGTATGATTTTAAGCATGTCTGTGGCTGAGCCGTTGACTGGAATTAACTAAAAGGAAGGCCGTAATGGTTGTGGCGGTTGATGCCAAAGTATGACGAGTAGGCAAGCAGAGAGATCAGCGGAAAAGTGGCGCAAAGCAATGCGAAAGCAATCAAAAATGTGACAGGCTTTCAATCAGTTAAGCAGCAGTAAAAGTAGTAGCAGCGGCAGCAGCAGCAGCAACAGCAATCAGTAGCACAGTGTGGTATGGCAGATCAAAGCGCCTAAAAGCACACTTGACGCGAGCACAAAACATACATAACTACATACAAAAGTAAACGCGTACCAAAGAGCAAAGGCATGCACAATTTTATATGCATACTTACATACGTACATGCACATACATATGTACATACATAGCACATGTTCGTATATAACAAAAATGATTATAGTTAAACATGCTTGTTTGTGCGATTACGGTCGTTGGCTTGCCTGCAAAAAGTGTATATCAGCAGAAAGAAATTGTTGTTGTATGTAGGTACATAGTACAGTTCAATTGTTGTTTGCATTGGCACATTTTTATACTCAGCTGTACTAGTACACAGAGTATTATAGTTTTGATTTCCTAACGGTGGATTGTAACAGAATGAAATAATCGAGATAGATATAGACTTATATATATCAAAATGATCAGGGTGAAAAGAGAAATCGATTGAGCCATGTCCGTCCGTCTGTCCGTCTGTCCGTCTGTCCGTCTGTCCGTCTGTCCGTCTGTCCGTCTGTCCGTCTGTCCGTCTGTGAGCACGATAACTCGCGCAAAAATTGAGATATTTTGATGAAATTTGAAATGTAAGTTGGTATCAAGGCAGGAACGGATGGTATTGAAAATGGGCGAAATCGGACCATGACCACGCCCACCTCCCCTATATAGTAAAAATCGGAAATTTTGTATCTCAGTCACTAATAGAGCTGGAGTGATAAAATTTTACCCACGTATTGAGCTCAGGCCCTTATGAAGAAATATGGTGAAATTTTGGAAAATGGGCGGTGCCACGCCCACTTATTAAGGGGCAAACATTTCAAGTTTTATGAGTCATAACTCAGAAACCGTTGAAGATATATCGATGAAATTTGGTACGCGTGATATAATTACTTAGGTAAATGTTTGGATTAAAAATTGCCAAGATCGGTTGACGACCACGCCCACTTTTATATATGGGTATTATAAAGTGGCATAATAAAAACATTTTAAGCCATATCTCTGTCAAATATAAAGATATATCATTGAAATTTTATGGCAGGAGTCCAACTGCGGACATAAAACGAAAAATACAAAAATTTTGGAAAATGGGCGTGGCACCGCCTACTTTTAGAAGCAGGAATATACGAGATTTCTGAGCCCATAACTCGACAAATAATTGAGATATAACGACGAAACTTGGTGTGTACACTTTTATTACCTGTGGTAATATATGTTAAAAATTTTATCGAAATCGGTTGCCGACCACGCCCACTTTTATATATGGGTATTATAAAGTGGCCTAATAAAAACATTGTAAGCGATATCTTTGTCAAATATAAAGATAATTCATTGAAATTTTGTGGCATGAGTTCCACAATAGACCGGAAACAAAAAATATAAAAATTTTGGAAAATGGGCGTGGCACCGCCTCTTTTTAGACAAAGGAATATACGAGATTTCGGAGCCCATAACTCGGCAAATAATTGAGATATTATGACGAAACTTGGTTTATACACTTTTATAACTTGTATTAATAGACACGCAAAAATTTATTAAAATCGGTTTATGACCACGCCTACTTTTTCACAAAGATATTTCTGGAACACCATCTGGGAATTTGTAACGTCACATCTTAGTAACTAGAAGTCATAAAGGAATGAAATTTTGCACAAAGAATAATATTCATATGCTTAGTTGGATGACTGATAAAAATTTTGAAAATGGGCGTGGCTACGCCCACTTTATGCAGCACTCGCTTTATATAAAATCCATCAAACGCAAACAAACAATGAAAACATACAGCTGAGTATCTAATGTTCGATTCCACTCGAACTTAGGCTTCCTTACTTGTTATTTCGCTATCTTGCTATACCCAGTATTTACTAGTAAAAGCTGCTAAGGCGTTTTGAAGTATCTGACTTTGTCAGTTAGAGAATGATTATCAACTGACAAACGCCAACAGTTGCGTGTCAACTAATCACAAATTGTGTGGTGTGGTGTGGCGTACATTGTGTGTATGATGAAAAGATGAAAAGTAAAAGTGCGGCTGTCTTCGGCCGTACCGAAGACTTCATACATTTCATGAGTGGGGAAATGAAAAGTTACCTATGTATGTACATAGCCTGATTAAGTTTAATTTATAATTTTAATTCTGTGGGTTATTTATGGAAAGATTTATTAGAAAAAATGGTGTCTTGGCTATTTAAATGTCCATATCTGAACAATCGGTTGTATGGGAGCTATATGTTATAGTGGTCCGATCTTGACAATTTTCGGTAATCCCGTTTGGGCCCATATGGGTACAAATACTTATTAAAGTGGAGGAGTTATACACCAAAATGTCCATATCTGAACAATCGGTTGTATGGGAGCTATATGTTATAGTGGTCCGATCTTGAAAATTTTCGGTAATTCCGTTTGGGCCCATATGGGTACAAATACTTCAAAATTTCAGGCCGTTAGCTGTTAAAATGGAGGAGTTATACACCAAAATGTGTATATCTGAATAATCGGATGTTGTGGAACTATATGTTATAGTGGTCCGATCTTGACAATTTTCGGTAACCTTGTTTGGGCCAAAATGGGTACGTCTACTTCAAAGTTTCACGTCCTTAGCTGTTTAAATTGGGAAGTTATGCACAAATTACATCCAAGAATTTCATGTATATCTGAATAATCGGTTGTTTTCTATATGTTATAGTGGTCCGATTCGGCCCGTTCCGACAAATGATCAGCTGCATATAACAACATACCTGTATTCCGAATTTCATTCAGATATCTCAAAAACTGAGGGACTAGTTTGCGTTCACACAGACGGACGGACGGACAGACAGACAGACGGACAGACGGACATGGCTTAATCGACTCAGCTCGTGATTCTGACCATATCGGTATATATTTTGGTGGGTCCCCCACGCTTCCTTCTGGTACTTTCGGCAAAAAATTTTTAGCACTAAGTTATAATACCATTTCATTCTCATGAAAGGTATAAAAAGTGTGGGTTACAGGGTGGTAACAGTAAAGTCAGGGAAGTGATGGAACAGTGCTTGATTGAATGGTTTGTGTGAAATAGAATGCTGGTGTTAGTATATTAAACAGCAAAAAGTTATGTATATGTATTGTGGCGGAAAGCATCTACAAATGCAAGGTTGCCACATACAATTGCTGGATTGTGCCTTTTAGCGATTTTCTAAATTCAAATGGAATTTCGCCACATTCAAGGGGTCAGTCTCACTCCATTCATACAAGAACTTTGACATACGGGAGAATTGCTCTCAGAGAGCAGGAGTGAGAGCCGAGTGGTGTATTCATTGGCTGTCTGCGTCGTGTGCAGTATCTCGTCTACAAACTTACTTGCAGTCCTGTTGGCGCATTCTTTGCTGCACAGAGGAGATTGCGTACCTTCACTGAGAGAAAAAAAATATATGGAGGGGTCAAAGAAATTGTTTACCTATTTTGAACACTACTTTCTTTGTTTTGAGTAAATTTTCCTTAAAACATGTTAAAAGGTTTATAAAATATTGTTGTTACATGCGTTACCATGGTTTCATATATTTGTTTTGAAAAAATTCATACATTAAAATAATGAAAAATTCTTTAAGCGCCATTCCATTCCCAACTTTCCTTGTTTTGAAGACTTGATTTCTTTAATTTTGAGAAATTAAATTCCCATACAAATCCCCATGGCAACGAATTTGTTTGAATGTTTTTTTTATGTTTTTTCCACATTTTTGAGAAAATTTACACAAAACAAAGAAAATTTTGTATTGGGACGCGTGTTCAAAATAAGGAAAATTATGTCTTTGATCGAGAGAAATTTTTTTTTGAGTGTTGGCTGCTACAAGATAATGCTCTGATTCGATACTAGGACTACGGATTGAGCGCACATCTAGGACGCTGGAACTGTGTCTGCAGTCGATCATCACATGATCGATATTATTTCGCGCTTTTCGATCAGGGGAGATCCAGGTGGCCTGGTGTAATTTTTTGTTCTGAAATCTGGTACTGCTGACGACCATATGTCGGGCTACGGTGAAGTCGGCCAGCCTCGTCCCATTGGGACTGGTTACGACGTGACGATTAAATTTTTCAGCTGAGATGCCTTCCTTGACCACCATGATATTAAAAAAGCCAAGCACGATGTTATTATCGCGACATGGGCAGCAGTCAGAGGTATGTTCTAACCGCTCATAGAAAGATTATTTGGTCGCATCGTCCTTCTCTTCCGTAGGGGCGTGGTTGCAGATGAGTGATATGTATGTTGAAGAACCCGCCTTTGATGCCGATGAAGGCTAGATGCTCGTTCACTCGCGTGAATGACAGTACTCGGCTGCTGACCAACACCATCACCAAATTCGCGCTCCTCTACATGGCCACTATAGCCACATGGTCACATTTCTTTGCGCCTTCAATCGCATCTTCTCTATGGCGATGATATCAGCTTTTACTCGTCCGAGGATATCAACCAGCTGCGCAGCGGAACTTTCCATATTAAGGGTCCGAATGTTCCAGGTGCATACCCTCAAATCGTAGTCCTTTAAATGTTTGCCATGGTCGTCATCAAAAATGGGTGGTCTCATCCGAGGCTTTATTATCTTTCTTTTGATTGAATAGGTTTTTATGTGGTGGGTCCCAAGCCCGACGCACAACCCGAGCTGCGGGAATTGTGTATTTTCACAGGTGTATATAGCGAGCTGCTTGGTCGTTCAGCAGCTCACAGAGGACACTGCGAGGAAATCGTGAGATGCTTGCATCGCATGCAAAGTAATCGCTTCCCCACGTGTACTTCTACAGACGGAAACATTCTCCAATATTGTTGCATCTTAGTCCTTGGAAAATATGTATGTACCTACTTCTATTACTTTTTTCGTAAGCATTTTTCTTTTTAATTTTAATAAAGATTTCCAAAAATTCCTCCTCCTTCTCCCTGCAAAAGGGTTACAACAGTACTTATTTAGCTTCTTGTCAACAAAATGTCTCTTAGGCACATTTATTTATTTCACAATCTACATAAACACAACACAACACAAGAAAATATCTACGGCTTCACATTACGCTCCAGTAGACGGCGTGACATTTTCATCTGCTTTTCTTCTATTCATATACTTTTCATCTTTTCATCTTCTTACTTATGTTTTCCACCTCTTTTTTCTGTTTGCCAGCTAAGCTTCTACATGCAGAGCATTCACTGCGCTGCCTGTCACGATGTGTCATGTTAACTCAAATTACCGGAAATAATTTGTCCCTAACCGCCAATTCTGTTGCTCCCTTAGCCATGTATGCTGCCACATACATACATATACGATATGATTTCTGTTGGTGTTTGTTGTTGCAATGGTTTGAGCATCTGTATACATATTTTGCCAGTTGGCCTCATTTGTTGTTTGTTGATATGAAATTTTACATTGAATTGCTTTGTTGGCAATAGATATAAATACATACAAATGTTTACATGTGTGTACATATATACCCTGCAGTAAAAATCCGCAATGAATCCTTAATGAATCACTGATGCAATTCACCTATGACGAGGAGTCATCAGTGAATACTTTCATATAAAGACTGATGAATTTTTCATATAAATGGTTTGCTTTCCTCAGAAAAAAAAAAACAATAACAAATAAAAATATACTGAGTTATGACGACAGTGATGAATATTCAACAAAGAATCATCACTGATCCCTCAGCAGTGAAACAAATTTACTGCAGGGTATTAAAAGAAAATCATGGCACGAATATATATATATATATTGATATACGTATTTTATTTTTGCTCTGGTTTCTCTTTCGTGCCCCATTTACATACATATGTGTTAATGTTCCGTAACGCAGATTTGTGTAAATCCATAAAAATATAATACACTTTTATGTCTGCACACGTATTTTTTATTTTTTTTTTAGTTTGTATACTCTCGAATTATTTTAAGCACACGAAAAGCATTTGACTGAATCATGCCTGCGACTTACTTGCATAAAATAACTCTCTGAACATAAAATTTTAAGTGTGGCTTGATTCGAAAATTTGTTCCGAAACTAGTGACGTGGTTTGTTAGAACACTGCTTCTTCTTCTTAGTTGGTCTGGGCGATTTTAGCAGAGTCCAATCAAGAGCGCCACTCCATTCGCGCTGCCTGGCGCCAATTGATAATACCAACGGAAGCCGAATAACTCTTAACTTGATCTTCCCAACACCATATGAGCCTGCGCTACCGTTGAGCCTGCTACTTATTGAGACGCTTTAATTTTTTTTATACTATTCTATAGACATAAACGCGTAGCAAGTGGTATTTCACAAATAAATAAGTCATGCTTCAAAAGTGATTGAGAAATGAGCAGTTTCACTTCATTTGGTGTGGCAACCCCTTATTTAAGAAATATAAGATGAGTGATTAGGCTTTACTTGGTGGGCAAAAGGAAGGTTTTGCTTACTTCGAAATTGGTTATAGATATGACTATATCATGAGCATTAGTATGGGGCGATTTCTCTCATTTTTCTGAGTAGAAAACTTCTCCGCGACTTTTGTCGAAAATTAATTTTGAGGTTCCGGAATTTGGTTGCTATGGACCAAGACGGATTTTTTTAAAATAAAAATTGGGCAAAAATCGACAAAAAATAACCAGGCCAGTATGCAGAATCGAATTGAAGCAGAATGCTGAATCCAGATAAGAAATCAGAATTAAAATTGGATGATCTGTTATAGAGATATAGCTTGATTTCCGGTTATGGAGGCTGAATGCCCAAAATCGCATATTTTCGCGATAGGAACAATATTTTTATACTCAGCTGTACTAGTACACAGAGTATTATAGTTTTGATTTCATAACGGTGGATTGTAACAGAATGAAATAATCGAGATAGATATAGACTTATATATATCAAAATGATCAGGGTGAAAAGAGAAATCGATTGAGCCATGTCCGTCTGTCTGTCCGTCCGTCTGTCCGTCCGTCTGTAAACACTCTAACTCGCGCAAAAATTGAGATATTTTGATGAAATTTGAAATGCAAGTTGGCATCGAGACTGAGACGGTTGGTGTTGAAAATGGGCGAAATCGGACCATGACCACGCCCACTTTTCCTATATAGAAAAAATCGGAAATTTGGTATCTCAGTCACTAATATAGCTGGAGCGATGAAAATTTACCCACGTGTTGAGCTCAGGCCCCTATGAAGAAATTTGATGAAATTTTGGAAAATGGGCGGTGCCACGCCCACTTATTAAGGGTCAAACATGGAAAGTTTTATATGTCATAACTCAGAAACCATTGAAGATGAAATTTGGTATGCGTAATTTACTTACTTAGTCAAACATTTGGACGGAAAATAGTTAAAATCGGTTGACGGCCACGCCCACTTTTATATATGTGTATTATAAAGTGACCTAATAAAAACATTTTAAGATATATCTCTGTCAAATATAAAGATATATCACTGAAATTTTGTCGCATGAGTCCAACTAGGGACATAAAACAGAAAACACAAAAATTTTGGAAAATGGGCGGTGCCACGCCCACTTATTAAGGGGCAAACATTGAAAGTTTTATGAGTCATAACTCAGAGACCGTTGAAGATATATCGATGAAATTTGGTATGCATGATACACTTACTCAGACAAATGTTTGGACGAAAAATTTCCAAAATCGGTTGACGATCACGCCCACTTTTATATATGGGTATTATAAAGTGGCCCAATAAAAACATTTTAAGCGATATCTCTGTCAAATATAAAGATATATCATTGAAATTTTATGGCAGGTGTCCAACTGCGGACATAAAACGAAAAACACAAAAATTTTGGAAAATGGGCGTGGCACCGCCTCTTTTTAGAAGCAGGAATATACGAGATTTCTGAGCCCATAACTCGACAAATAACGACACGCAAAAAATTATTGAAATCGGTTTAAGACCACGCCCACTTTTTAACAAAGATATTTCTGGAACACCCTTTGGGAATTTGTAACATGACATCTTTGTAACTAGAAGTCATAAAGGAATGAAATTTTGCACATAGGATAATATTTATATGCTTAGTTGGATGACTGATAAAAATTTAGAAAATAGGCGTCGCTACGCGCACTTTATGCAGAACTCGCTTTACATAAAGTACCTACACCGTGTTTCCATCAAACGCAAACGCAATGAAAGCATACAGCTGAGAATCTAATGTTCGATTCCACTCGAACTTGGGCTTCCTTACTTGTTAAATATTAATATAATTTCCGGTAATTTTCAAAAATTCGTCTTGGTCCATAAAAACCAAAATCCGGAACCTCAAAATAAATTTTAGAAAAATGTCGTGCAGGAGTTTTCTACTCAGAAAAATTAGAGGAATCCGAATTTCGATGGCGCGATATCGATTAATTTCCCTGCATACAAATCGCTCCACCCTAATGAGCATACCAGCGTATGTATATGTAAATTTAAATAAATGGCAATTATCAATCAAGTTCTTAAATTTAGCTTATTATCTACTTATGAAAATCATATAAATTTGAACAATAAGATTTGTAGAATAAGAAGAAGCAGAAGCGCAAAATAAACATATTGTAAATTTGTTTTTGAAAAATCGATTGCGAGTGATTTCTCATAACACTACAACAACGAAAGAACGTCTTCGAATATGCGGAAACACAAGTGTAGGTAAAGTAAATTGCAAAGAAATGTCAAGATATTAATCTAAGCAAAATGTTGCACATAAGGATATGTATATGTGAAGCATAAAAATGGTTTAAAATACAGTGTATGTACAACTGTAAGTAAGCGTACATATGTATCTAACGATATCATACGCTAACGAAAATCTTGCCCATGCTTCTTCACCTACACAGAAAGGTACCCATATCACTTAAGCAGCCATTTGTCAATTTTTATTAAATAACAACAGTCAAATTATTCACGTTAAATTGAAAGCAGAAGACTTCTTATAGAAACTGAAACTTTTTTTGTTCCATGAAGTTATACATTCAGCAAATTAAATATGGTAAAATAACACATGCTATTACTTTTCATAAAAAAAAAACAGATATTAAAATACACTGTGACACAAATTGAGGGTAGTTGTTTCGAGCTGGAATAGGTATATTTGTAAGTATGTATGTATATTTATGTATATCCCTCCATACATTTAGTTAATTTAAACATTAACATCGGTATCAGTAACTGACATGACCAAACATGCATAATTAAATGCATACATACATACATAGGTAGATACCCACCCTGCAGCGAAAATAACCAGTTGCATACTAGAATTATACCAGTATACCGTAAACAGTCAACTACTTGCCCGAGTGTACATTTCCCATGTAAACATCTGGTATTTTTCGTGTGTTAATGTCCTACGAAATGGCAATTGTCTTCCTCTGCATCAGCTCATACCAGTTAAATACCAGTCGTACACATACCAAAAAAAAGTTAGTTCACATATACAGTTGAAGTGCAGCTTTTGACATACTCAACACAAGTGGTGCAATGGCGCATAGGAAAGGCGTCTGGCTTCGAAACGAGCAGGTCGCAGGTTCGAATCACGTCGGAGTCAGGTGACTAAATTTTTTTTTTTTTATTTAATTTTTTTTTTTTTTATTAAAATGTAAAAAAATATTTAATAAAATAAATAAATAAAAATGAAAAAACCTGAGGGATCGGGAAACATAAGTAGTCGACTAGTATTTTCCTAGGACTTATTCAGACAGAGGGCAACATTTCATTTCATATAAGTGAAGATGAACATAATAAACTCTTTATACCAAGTGCTTCACTAATCGTTTGAGAATTGTAGAAATATGTGAAGCCGTAGTGAAATCGACGAACGGAGGAAACACATCCAATTTGTCTTTTGCATACCAGCTGAACAACTAATAGAAAGCATACTGGTATGTTTTTTTCCATCTCCTACCAGTTTATCAACTAGTTTACTTGCATACCAGTTCACGTTTTCGCTGCAGGGCACCTGTAACCGCATAATCACCACACACGTGCACAGAGGGATAGATATGTATATGTAGAGGGAGAGAGCGCTGCGGTAATGTAAAGCCCTGCGATATGTATTTTTTTTTGTAAGTAGATAAAACCAAATGATGCAAATATGCCAGTGTTATTTTGTAGTATGAACGTTAGGGTGGGGTGATTTGTATGGAGGGAAATTAATCGATACCGCGCTATAGAAATTTGGATTCCTCTCATTTTTCTGAGTAGAAAACTCCTCCACGATATTTGTCTAAAATAAATTTTGATGTTCCGGAATTTGGTTTTTATGAACCAAGACGGATTTTTGAAAATAAAAATTGGGCAAAAATCGACAAAAAAATATCCAGGCCAATATGCACATCGAATTGAAGCAGAATTTTGTGCTAAGTCTACGTTTTAGGGAATAACTCTTAAATTTTTGCAGCTAAAATTCTGAAATTTTGGATTTGGAGCATTTATTGTACACAAAGCGCTGTCAGCGAAAATCGTCGATATCGAATGACTATAACATGGAGATCCCATACCGCGATTTTGGGCCAAGAAAAAGAGTGCATTCTTGTTTTCCTATACCGGAAGATAAATTAATATTTTAAAATATTGTTCATATATTGAATTGACTTATCTTTAAGAAGTTTGCAAAAAAATTAAGGTGTATTGTACACAACAAGAGATAATAGCGAAAATATGCGATTTTGGGCATTCAGCCTCCATAACCGGAAATCAGGCTATATCTCGAAAACGGATCATCCGATTTTAATTCCGATTTCATATCTGGATTCAGCATAAAATTCTGCTTCAATTCAATGTGCATATTGGCCTGGATATTTTTTTTGCCGATTTTTGCCCAATTTTTATTTTCAAAAATTCGTCTTGGTTCATAAAAACCAAATTCCGGAACATCAAAATTAATTTTAGACAAATGTCGTGGAGGAGTTTTCTACTCAGAGGAATCCAAATTTCGATAGCGCGATATAGGTTAGTAAATCGCCCCACCCTAATGAACGTATATAAATACATATACATACATATACTCGTATGTAAATATGTATGTAGATTGCATACACGTACAAAAAGGAAAACTAAATAACTGTAATTTAATTAATATGATATAAATTTGGGTATGGCAAACATTTTGGTAACGCCACAAAACACAAAGTACTTTAATGCAGCTATTTAATTACTTACATACTGTTATGTGTAAACATACAAACACACCTGTATATGTTTAAGCGCATGTGTGTCCTTTGTGCTTACTTATATGCAGTTATTGGCATGTTTCAAATATGTGTGTAGGTACATACATACATATAAGTATGCTCATTATTTTGGGCCAACCAGCATGTCCTTCGTTAAGCCTCTAAAGTACCTTAAGCCGGTTTGAACAAAATAACAAAATAATTACAATAACCACAAAACTAAATTTCAATTAAACCAAACAGCATCAACGAAATAATTGCGGGCATAAACAGATTGTCAATTTTAGGTGAATTAACTATACATATATGTAGTACATACATAATACAGGTATGTACCCTCAGCAAATCGCGCTAGTTTAAAGCTAGCGCTGAACTAGCACATAAAGAGACATGGTTGATTCTCCATCTATTCCAACGCAGTGCTTTCAACTGTCGTTTTTAACACGGTGTTTTCTTAATACTTTATTGGCAATTGCTACCCTCTCTAGAACCCGTTCTTAACTGTCTCTAATGTAGAGCTCAGTGTTATTTTAAAAAATTATCTACTATTCCGGAGATAGTTTAAGCCTTAAAACTCCTTTTTTTAACACGCTTTTATTAGTTTCACCTGTATGTATGTATGTATGTGTGTATGTAATTTCTAGCTGCTGTCTAAAAATATGCAACATATTTACTAATGGGATTAGGTTATAACCACCGCTATGTTCCAACAGATGGCGCGCGTGTATTTATATTTTTAAAATATTCACTTATTATTTTAATTTTTATTCAATTTTATGAAATTTCTCTGTTTGGGAAATTTTGGTAATTAGTGAAATTTCCTTAAATTAAGCATGGTGAATCACTGAAGTTTAAGGCAAGTCAATTCATTATATTTTTAAAAAATTTCCCTTTTTGGGAAATTTTGGTAATAGGTGAAATTTCCTTAAATTAAGCATAGTGATTCACCGAAGTTTAAGGCAAACCAATTTATTATATTTTTTAAAAATTTCCCTTTTAGGGGAATTTTATTAATTAGTGAAATTTCTTTAAATTAAGCATAATGAGCCAGCAAATTGCAAGAAATCCCATTTCAACGCATTTAAAAATAATAATTTATTTTTGGGAAATTTTGGTAATTAGTAAAATTTCAATAAATTTATCATGATGGCTCACCAAAGTTTAAGGGAACCCATTTTATTATATATATTTTTTAATTATCCTTTTTGGAAAAGTTTGTAAATTACATACTACAATTTTTATCCATTTTATTATGTTTTTAACAAATTTAAATTTTTAGCAAATTATGTAAATTAGTACAATTGTGTTAAATTTAGAATTTTGGGTTAGCTAAGTGCCACCAAAGTATAAGGAATCCAATTTTATCGCATTTTTAAAATTTCCCTTTTTGAGAAATTTTGAAAATTAGTAAACTTTCAATAAATTTATCATGATGGCTCACTATAGTTTAAGAAAACTCATTTTTTTATATTTTTTTAAATTATCCTTTTTGGTAAAGTTGTAAATTAGTACAATTTTTATCCATTTTAATAAAAAAAATGATTTTATTATGTTTTTTAAAATTTAAATTTTTAGAAAATTTTGTAAATTTGCACACTTGCGTGAAATTTGGCATTTTGAGTTAGTTAAGTCTAAGATAAGTCGTTTCTATCTAATTTAAAAAAAAATCGCTTTTTGGGAAATTTTAATTTGAAGCAATTTTTTGTTTATTTCGCCACTATGACTGGGTTAGACGTTCAGGCAAACACTTTTAATTGATTTAAAAAAATTCCACTTTTTGGGAAATTTTGAAAATTAGTACAGTTGTGTGAAACTTAGCATTTTGAGTTAGTGAAGTTTAAGAGAAACCGATTTTAACTAATTTAAAAAAAATCCCTTTTTGGGAAATTTTAATTTGAAACAATTTTTTGTTAATTTCGCCACTATGACTCGTTTAGACGTTCAGGCAAACACTTTTAATTGATTTAAAAAAATTTCCCTTTTTGGGAAATTTTGTACATTAGTATAATTATCTGAAATTTATCCAATATCCCGCTCTATATCGCTTTAGAACCAGTTGTGAGCCAGTTATGAACTCTCCAGTGTGAAACTATAGGTTTACGTGACTGTCTCCTTTATTTGCTGCAGGGTTGCATATATTATGTGTGATGTTATAAAGGTGTAATATTCGATTGAAACCCAGCAGAATTTGAGGTAAGGACCCAGCAGTATTTGAGGTAAGGAGGTGCATATTCAATAGAATATTCATTATGAAAAATAGCCTGAAAGTAAGTTCAAAATTCATTGCTGAAAAAATAACTGAACACGCAGTGAAGACATCAGGTGTACTGAAATACATGCTATGGAAGTTCTCCCTGCGTATTCAGGCCTTTTTTCCTACAAGAAACTCTCCCTTCTCGTTCGGCAGTTTTTAGGTAGTTGATTTTCGACGCCACCTTTATATAAAAACGAAAGGGAATGTTCAGATATTAGAACTACATCTCTACTGAATATTCAGTAGGAAATATGTGCTGTTTTCCAGCTGATAAATACTGCTGGGGATGTGCATATTCAGTAGAATATTCATTATGAAAAATAGCCTGAAACTAAGTTCAAAATTCATTGCTGAAAAAATAACTGAACACGCAGTGAAGACATCAGGTGTACTGAAATACATGCTATGGAAGTTCTCGCTGCGTATTCAGGCCTTTTTTCCTACAGAAACTCTCCCTTCTCGTTCAGCAGTTTTTAGGTAGTTGATTTTCGACGCCACCTTTATATAAAAACGAAAGGGAAATTTCAGATTTTAGAACTACATCTCTACTGAATATTCAGTAGGAAATATGTGCTGTTTTCCAGCTGATAAATACTGCAGGGAAAGTACAAAGCACAAACACTTTTACAAGTGCAAAAGTTGTATACCCAGTGAACAATTGTGGCGAATACTCAAAAATGTCCTTTGACGTTCAATGTGAATAACGTAATTATAACCATATACATTTATTAACTGAGCCTCCGTTATGCTGGAGAATAACCTTGCCCTTGAATCATAGCTATAAGAATACTGTAATTCGACAATCATTTTCAAGTGTATGATTCGAAAAAGTGATTTATTTTTTTAGTTGTTTTCGAATTGTAAACTAAAACTAATGTTTGTTGGGCCTACGGTTTTATACTTTTATTGATAAAGGTTGTACATATGTATGGGTATGTGTAATCATATTGACTCATGCGCTTAGAGCGTTTGAAAGTTTCGTATAGGTATATAATTATATTAGGGTTCTCCTTAGATACCTCGTTTGAGAAATATCTAACGAAGTCGTTCAAATACTTCTGGCATTGCCATTTAAAATTGCCGCTATTAAAGCTCAATTAAGAGGCTGAGATGATGGGCTGGGTTTCCTGTCAAATTTGAAATCATGAAACACATTAGTTATTTGAAAACCAGTGGCGTTAATGTCGAAAACCATGTATTTGTTGAAATTTATAGAAGTATTACCCCACAAGTACTAATTTGATCCATGTAAGTTAGTAGTAAACCGAGAAAAAAGTTCTCCGTCATTGACATTGTGTAGACTTGGTGCTAACTTCAGTTCAGATAGCCATTGAAGTATTCGATATAAAAGTTCTTCAGTTGCATTAAATGTTGACTTATAAAACTTAGATATCTGCATTGAAAACTCAGTTGATGCTACGATGACCCTTTTCTTACAAAATTTAGTAAGCAATCAATTAAGTGACATCCTAATGTAAATATGTGCATGTAACTTGTAAGATTTACCATATGAATTAACATACTAAAATCAATGCTGCTAAAATGGCCATGCCAACAACATCATCAACAGAAACAAAAACAACCACACTAACTATAACAACAATTATCTACTATTACGAGTGCCAAAAAAAAAGCTATTACTAGCAAACAATGCGGAAACCACTTAAACAAGCAGAACTCCACAATGAGTCATTAGATGCCAACATATAATAATAATGCAGTAAATCTTTTTAATTATAAAAGATTACCTGCTATTAATATTGCATACATATATGTATGTAGATTAATTCGTAAGTATATACATGTGAATTTAAGTAGAAATAGAAGCAAGTCTGCCTACTCACCCGTGCGTTTTTTTGTGGGTTTGTTTATTCATGTACGCTTAGTTAGTTTTAGTTAATGCATAGATATATATGAACTTTGTTAACAAGGTTAGGTTAAAATACAAATACCGCATCTATTCATGAATATTTTCTTATTTACTAAATACATATATTACTCAACCTTGCTTGGTTATTCAACCTTATTACAACCTTATTACAACCTATTACTCAAACTTACCTCATATGTATAGTATCTTAATATACCAAGAGAAAATATGTGCTCTGTAAGCATGTTTAATAGATTCCAAAATGTGCAAATTATATCAAATGCCAAATTTTGCTTCATTGATATTTACTTGAGTTTAGATAGCATTTAAAGGCAGAGGTTTCATTAAAGTGACATTACTTATTAATTGCGATATACTTAATAGTAACTTTTTGGTTGCTTGTTTTTCCGACAGGGTAGGAATATGATGTATTGTGGAACGATTTTCCGTCATCCCTTGTCAAGTTTGGTTTGGAGACAAACTGGTTTCGGCTAATATGCGCCATCTTCAGTGTCTTCTTTCGTTCTGAACGATGACGGAAAATCGTTCCACAATACATCATATACCTAATACCTTTTTTACATATGTATGTGGGTGATGGGTTTATAATTACAGTTTTTAGATTGAAATGCTAACTAAAGTTCTGCTTGTGTTAGCTTAAGTAAGTGAAGTAAATGTGTTGTAAGTATAAATATTCCATAGTATAAAGCAGTATACTTAATTAGTATAGAAAATTAATAAAATGAACAGACACTTGGAGAATTCATAAAACAAATCTTTTAATGATTTTGCTCCCTACTTACATTCTTTGCTGTATTAAAGAAATTCCATCGCTTTATTGGGACTCTATGTATGTTTGTATGTGGGTAGGTAATATTTAATGATCGACATAAAGTCAGCATACATGCTAGCAAAAAAAGGAAGATTGTAAACCCCTTTATCTACTCGTACTATTCTTCTTAAAACTTATTTAGCTCTAGTGTAGTTTTATACCCAACTGATAAGCAAATGCAAACACTCCACATATGAATACAAGGGATCTAATAAAAATAAAAGCTTTTAAAAAACAAGGGGAAATGTGAAAAGCATAAGCCGAATTTATATTTTAAGAAGTACTTGAATTCCAAAAGCATTATCAAGCCAATCACTTTTGAGTCAAAAAACGACGTCTTTATATAATCGATCAAGAATAATTACAACGACTTAACATGCTCAACTTTGCTTATCTTAAAAGCGAATCAAACTTTAAAAATAGAAAATTGAACATTAAATTTTAAACAGGAAACATTAACCCTCGAGCACTCGCGCTATGAGCATTTTGCTCAAGCAATTTTTTATTTCGCGAAATTTCTATGTTCTAAGAATTTGTGGCACTTGATGTGTTGAGTACCTTCGCAAATGGTTGTGATTCACACTTTGACGAATATTTCTTTCCATTAGTGCACCATCACAGCTTAAGATGGGATATTGTTTTTTTGGAGCGGCATTTTGCTCATTGCGCGAGAAACGATGTAAGTATTTTATGTTAATCTTTTTTGCTGGAAACCTAGGGTTTAACGCTGATATTTATTATTTTTCCAATACTTTCATTTGTATTTGCAAATAGTATTGAAATGGAAAGCAGACGTCATTGTAGTAGGGCCTCTTCACAACTTGCTTCTTGGTTGGAAGAAGTGTTATATGACGAAGGCTTAGACATTGACGAAAATGAATTATTTGAACAAAGTGATGGCGAAACAGAAAAAAGTGATCACAACACTACCTCTGAACAATCCGCCGATAGTTTGGAGAAGGAGGACAACATAAGTGAGTATACTAAAAGGCGAGCTGTTCCTCAGGAGTAAAAATAGGCGTTCAAAACAGAGGGTGAACTTTATGTGCAAAATTACTCTGCGAGGAACATGTAATATACACGTGCTCATTTTGCTTCGAAAGCAACATTAATGTGAATCATAACGCAGACTGATTTTATAATTTTATTTAGTTATTTTTTTTTTTCAATAAATATTTTTGTTAATGTACTACTTGGGAAATGTGAAATGGCCATTTTATGTTTTATTCGATTGATTTACTAAAATTTTAAAAGGTGAATTCCTTAAATAAATATGCTTTTTCAAAAACAATTAGTTAGTAATATTTCTACGACAAAAAGGAAATGTTTAACAATGTAAATGCATTAAAAAATTACATTACAAGAGCGAGTGAGCAAAATGCTCATGCGCGAGAATCCGTGTTACTCTACGAGGCGCGAGTACTCGAGGGTTAAACATTGAACATTAAGCATCATACTTCAAACACAAAAATCATATATCAAGCATTAAACATCAAATATTAAACATTAAACAGGAAACATCAAACAATAAAAATCAAACATTAAACATCAAATATTAAACATTAAACATTAAACAGGAAACATCAAACAATAAAAATCAAACATTAAACATCAAAGAGTAAACATCAAACATCAAAAATGCATGAATATGAAGAATTTCGTTTGGAGTTTCTTTCTTTTGTTAAGACATATGTAATTTCTGTCCAGCCTTAGCCAGCAGGAGGCCAGCAAGTAGTGTTGCTTCTCCTCAGCTGGGCCCTCATATGTTACTCTGAGTGAGTGAGGAATATGAGCGAATAGCTTGGCGATGAGGCCGCCAAACGTCTGTAGTGTGTAGTATGAAGAAATCTAAAAAAAGTCTTAAATCGTCAAAGAACAAAAAAATTATTTTTGGTAATTGACAGTTCATTATCATGGCTTTCATTTAGGATTATTAATTTTTTTGAGAGTTGTAATTATTATAAGAGAAAAAATAAAAATTCAAAAATAATAATAAATTTACATTTGTTTTTACATGGCCGTTTTAATTCTAATAATTATTTTATGTGAATCTTATATGAGCTATTGGCCAGTTTATAATTGAAAAAATTTTTTTGGTAGAAATTATGGATACATTTCGGAGACCACCACATCCCCCCCAATAATTATTATTGAAAGAAACATATTTTAAGTCTTTCCATAATAGTTATTTCTGAGATATTTTTTTTAAGTCGTTTTGTAATTATTATAAATGAGAAAT
This sequence comes from Urophora cardui, assembly GCA_960531455.1. Taxonomy (NCBI): domain Eukaryota; kingdom Metazoa; phylum Arthropoda; class Insecta; order Diptera; family Tephritidae; genus Urophora; species Urophora cardui. The sequence continues at coordinate 15,714,797 of OY482674.1, forward strand.
TTTGTTTTATATCTTCAAAGACTTTTATATTGAGACAAATTTGAAAAAAGTCTTTGAGTAATTATTATCCGTAACAAATTGTTTTTTAAGTCTTCAAAGACTTTTTCATTGAGACGAATTTCAAAAATATCTTTAAGTAATTATTTTGAGTAACAAATTTATTTTTTATATCTTCGATAAAAATCTTTCATACAATTTCAAATTGGAAATTTGCTTGAATTTTGAAGTACTTATATGAAAGTTATTTTTATTTTATACTTATATGAAAGTTATTGAAAATTTTCTGAGACTTTTTTGAACTTTGTCTCAATGAAAAAGTCTTTGAAGATATAAAAAACAATTTGTTACTGATAATAATTACGCAAAGACATTTTTCAAATTTGTCTCAATATAAAAGTCTTTGAAGACTTAAAAAATATATATTTGAAATAACTATTATGGAAAGATTTTTAAAATATAAGTTTCTTGAATAATAATTATAGAAGATTTCTATCATTTTCACCAGGAAAGAAAATATTATCAAAAGACTTTTATGATCCTGAAGAAAATTTGTAAGACTTTTTAATAATTTCAAAATGAAATAATACTTATTCTACATCTCTGATTTTTTTTATAAATTTACCCCAAATTTGAAATTAAAAGAAATTTTTTTTAAATTGAAAAAAAAAAAAAAATTGGTGGTTGGACGAAATTAGCACATAAATCTAGCATTCCTTTTTGGATATTGAATTTTCGATCCGTTGAGGGTGGGTGCAGCTTCACGTATTCTAATGTATGCATTATTGACTGAGGAAAAATACGGCGGCTGTTCTCACACGCAGCGTGAGCGGCTCATTCCAACCTCACTCATTCAAAATGAGTGAAGTAACAAACAAAACTCTCAATCTGCGTTCTAGATGAGTTTGAAACGCAAACGGTCACTCATCAGCACGCCGTGAGGATGAGATTCCTCACTCACTCACACATATTCTGAGTGTCTTCCTACCCTGACTGATAGTTCACTTATCTTTTACAGCCTTTTTTAAAGCTTTGTTTATGCCTGAAAATCCCTTGAATATATAGAATATATATTTATGCCACAACCTGGTTATAACTAAAAACATATGCTGGGTACAAATTGCATCATACTTAGATACTTATCACCTTGTCAACACACGCCCCCAACTGTCACCTTTCAACTTTAATCTTTCACCTTTGCTTGCTTGCATCACCTATGCGCTTAGACTGACGGCAAAAATCTTTGGTTGGCATGCACCGCATACTTAGCCCATAGTTCATAGTTTTACCCGTGAAGGAATGCCAGTCAAAGCGAAGCGAGTGAGTGGATATCGAGTGATAAAAGAAAAAAAGCAAAGCAACCACAACAACAACGTTACTTTATGAATCTTCATCCAATCATATTCAATATCTTACTGCCCCTGCAAGTGAGCGCGTTATTACATTTATGGAATTTGGCGCAATAATGTCAAATGGAAATACTGGAGATATACACATTATCTATATATAGGTATATAAAAATCAAGCCCATTTCTTTGTCGCCGGCTTTCGCCCAAACGCGTGGAGGGATTTTGACCAAATTTACACACCAGCTTAGTCCTTTGCCCTAGATGGTTTATATACATATTTTTTTCAAATTCGGAAGTCGGTTCCCGAGATACAGGTCAAAAGGTCAAAACCTGGATCCGGCTTTCCCCTGAATATTTTTGGACGATATTGGTATCAAATGAAAGGTATTGAGCAGAGAATTTACATAGAATAGTACTCATTGTGATTCCTAGGTCGGGTCTCCAGATATGGGTCAAAACGTGGACCCCGATGACCCTCGGATGTTTTTGAGTCTTGATGAGGACTTCAACATAGAACTATTTTATTTGTGATGCTTAGGACGGGTCCCCAAATATGGATCAAAACGTGGACCCGGATGAGCCCGGAAAATTTCTCAGTGCTATTGGTATCAAATGAAGGGTTTTGAGCAGGGATTTTACATAGAAATGAACTCATTACGATCCCTAGGTCGGGTCCCAAGGTGTGGGTCAACACGCGGACCCGGACAACACCGGGATATTTCTCAGGGATATTCGTACCAAATGAAAAGTGCTGAGCAGGGCCTTTACACAGAGATGAACTGATTATGATTCCTAGGTCTGGTCCCTAAATGTGGGTCAAAACGTGGACCGGGATGGCTCCGGAAAATTTCTGAACGATATTGGTGTCAACTGAAAGGCAGGGTTTTTACATAGAGATGAACTCATTATGATTCCTAGGTCAGGCCCCGGATAATTTCTCAGCGATATTGTTATTTAATCGCATGACGATTCCTAGGTGGGATCCCAAGGTATGGGTCAATATGCGGACCCGGATAACACCGGGATATATCTTAGGGATATTGGTACCAAATGAAAGGTGTTGAGCGGACTCTCATGTAGGGCCGTACCCATTACGATTTCTTGGTCAAGTCTCCAGATATCATACCCATTATGATTCCTAGGTCAAGTTCCCAGATGTGGGTCAATAAGTGGACCCGGATGAGCTCGGGATGCTTCTGAGCAATACTGATATAAATTGAAAGTGTTGACCGGGTCTGCTATATAGAGATATTTTCATAGTTATTCTTAGTCCCGATACCCAATTATGGTTAAAAGAGACGATTCGGACGCCACTTTATGTTTTTAAGTAATGATGGTATCAACTGAGAAGTGGAATGCAGGGTATGTTATGCTAAACCCAGTTCCCTAGGGAAAGGGGAAGAGTAATGAGACTGGGAAAGGCAAAGGGACGGAAAAGGAGAGGGAGAATATAATAAAAATGGAATGAAGATGGGGAGAGAGACAGTAGGACAGGGAATTAGAGAAGGAATAAGAGGGGGAATAAAAAGGGGAAAGACAGAAAATGAGAGGTAAGAGAGAGTGGTAGAGAACGGGAAGCGGAAATGTGATGGGAAAGGAAAAAGGAAACGGAAATGAAAGGAAAGATAAATGGAAAGAGTAAGAGAAAAGTAGAGGGAAGGCAGTTGGAGGCTAATACCAAGAAAAATGGGATAAGAACATGAAGAGGGCAAACTTTTGAAAATATCGCTTCAAGTACTTATAATAGGAAGTGGGCCAAAGCAAAGCTTGGTCGGGTGCAGCTAGTAGTTACATACAAACATGCATGCATGCATAAGAACATATATACAATTTATGCTTAAACAACTCTTTGTAGGTATAACCACGTTGAAGGTAAAATACTTTAGTTGATATGCAATTTAACAACGTACAATATTCTCATCACAAATTAAGCGCGTTTATGATATGAGAGCTTTATATGAGCTGAGATCGTAACAACCGTTCAAGTGGTAACGAGTACAACTTCAACATTGACAACAGTTATCGACAATTCGTTAATAACACACAAACTTGTCATCTGCTGCTTATGATTAAACGGGCAAATATGTCAAGCTGTAAGTATGTACTCGTACTAATGTAAGTGATTAGTGTTGAAGGCGGTAGTCAGCAAAGACCATTTGACATTATTAATACACGTATAATGTCACACACAGAGCGAGGTATCTAATAACAGCGGCAGCTTGTTTCTGATGAAGTAGCAGAAGAAGACTAGAAGAGGCAATAGACAGTAGACAATAAGAGTTCTTAAGCTTTAATTTATTGTCATACAACTGTTAATATTTTATCGCATATTTTCTGCTATACTTAGTGCTGCGTAGATACGTAAGAGAGCTTGTAGGTGCCGCCTTTTATGCACGTAAAAAGTGCGTTTGCTTAATGGATAATTTATAAGTTATATAAGTGGTAGCTATTCGCAATTTTAACTTGACTAAGTTCACACAAGTATCTATTAATATGTGATGAAAAAAAGGACTATGCACTAGGGTGGGGCGATTCACTAACCTATATCACGCCATCAAAATTCGGATTCCTTTAATTTTTCTGAGTAGAAATATCCTCCACGACATTTGTCTAAAATTAATTTTGATGTTCCGGAATTTGCTTTTTATGGGCCAAGACGGATTTTTGAAAGTAAAAATTGGGCAAAAATCGACAAAAAATAACCAGGCCAATATGCGCATCGAATTGAAGCAGAATTTTATGCTGAATCCAGATGTGAAATCAGAATTAAAATCGGATGATCCGTTTTCGAGATTTAGCCTGATTTCCGGTTATGGAGGCTGAATGCCGAAAATCGCATATTTTCGCGATTATCTCTTGCTGTGTACAATATATCTAAACTTTTTTTTTGCAAATTTCTTAAAGATAGGTCAATACAATATATGAGCAATATTTTAAAATATTAATTTATCTTCCGGTAAAGGAAAACTAGAATGCACTCTTTTTTCCTTAGCCCAAAATCGCGGTATGGGATCTCCATGTTATAGTCATTCGATATCGATGATTTTCGCTGACAGCGCTTTGTGTACAATAAATGCTCCAAATCCAAAATTTCAGAATTTTAGCTGCAAAAATTTAAGAGTAGACGTATACTGTTTGGGACTTGTTTTTTTTTGCTTTATTCAACTCTAAAAAAACTCAAGGTTACTCATACGCCATAGGGTACTATTGGAAGCAAAACACAGTTTTCAAGCAGCATAAGTCTACGTATTAGGGAACAACTCTTCGTTTTTTGCAGTTAAAATTCTGAAATTTTGGATTTGAAGCATTTATTGTACACAGCATTTATTGTAAGCGCTGTCAGCGAAAATCATAGATATCGAATGACTATAACATGGAGATCCCATACCGCGATTTTGGGCTAAGGAAAAAAGAGTGCATTCTAGTTTTCCTTTACCGGAAGATAAATTAATATTTTAAAATATTGCTCATATATTGTATTGACCTATCTTTAAGAAATTTCAAAAAAAATTAAGATATATTGTACACAGCAAGAGATAATCGCGAAAATATGCGATTTTCGGCATTCAGCCTCCATAACCGGAAATCAGGCTATATCTCGAAAACGGAGCATCCGATTTTAATTCTAATTTCACATCTGGATTCAGCACAAAATTCTGCTTCAACTCGATGCGCATATTGGCCTGGTTATTTTTTTGTCGATTTTTGCCCAATTTTTATTTTGAAAAATCCGTCTTGGCCCATAAAAAGCAAATTCCGGAACATCAAAATTAATTTTAGACAAATGTCATGGAGGAGTTTTCTACTCAGAAAAATGAGGGAAATCCGAATTTCGATAGCGCAGTATCGATTAATTTCCATCAAGGCTGCTCAACGAAATGAACAAAATAATTTTGTTTCAAAAAATATCAATAAAAAATATCCAAAAATTATTTTGTTTTGCTAATTATCATAAACAAAATTTTTTCGTTTCAAAAATTATCAATAAACCTTTAATCAGAATAATTTTGTTTCGTTATCAAAAAAATTAACAAATATTGTATTTGTTTTTATTATTGTACGTATGTACATACATACAAACATATGTAAAATTTCTTTTCTTCATAGAAGACGAAATTATTGAAAAGTCAATTTTTTTGTTTAAATTTGAAACTATATTTTTTGAAATAATTGTTTTGATAATTATCAAAACAAAAAAAATTTTGTTAATTTTTTTTGATAACAGTTGAAACGAAATGGATTTTGTTATGCTTTTTACGTTTATAAAATCGAATATTTCAACAGAAACAAAATTTGTTTTTGTTTATTGTTAAAAATAACGTTATTTTGCAGCCTTGATCCATACAAATCGCCCCACCCTACTATGCATAAAATTTGAAATGTAACTAGAATGCCAGCTACTCTAAAAACTCTAGCGTTATTCTCAGGATTAAAAACTATATATTACGCTAAGCGATTTTTTGTAAGCACCATATCTTTTACACCGTTATATCGATTCTCGAAAATGTGGTGTCACATGAAAGGGCTTGACCTGTAGATGTGCAGGAAGGTTTAATTTTTTTGAAAAGGATTGCCAGATGTTTGAAAATTTAATTTTACTGTATAGTTTGTTTGATTTTAAAATTATTGGTACCATATGAAGGGGCTTGACCTGATATTGAGCAATTTAATAAAAAAAATTTCAAAAAGGGTTGCCACCTGTTCAAAAATTCAGTTTTACGCTATAGTTTGTTTGATTTTTAAATTTGAGGTGTCATATGAAAGGACTTGGCATGCAAATGAGTAATTTATTAAAATTTTTACAAAAAGGGTACCACCGTTCAATAATCCATATTTACGCTACAGTTTATCTCTTTTTTAAATTTGAAGTGTGATGCAAGGCCTAGCACTGAAGATGGATAATAAAAGGAAAGGGAAGAGGAACATGAAAGGGACGGATATGGCGAAGGACAGGAAGCGAAAGAGGAAATATGAAAAATAAAATGGATAAAGGGAAAATAAAGTGCAAATAAAGGGGAAAGGGGAAGAGAAAGAGAACTAGAAAGAAAAGGAGGAGCGCGCCAAATGGCCTTTTGTAGGTCGCTTTAAGGTTACCATAATCTAGAAAAATATTCGGCACAAAACTTCACTATGGGTCTCCTTGGTCAAAATCTATGCATAAAAAATCTAGGTCCACAGAAAATAAAAATAACCAGTAGCTATGAAGGTATATCAAAAAAATTTCAAATGTGGCAATAAGTGGTCTTCCACCCTCAAATTGGCGCACAGTGTAATTGAAAGCCACAGCATCGCGTGGCCGGGTTTACTAGTAATACTTATTTATATAAATCTAATAGGTTTTAGATCGAACTGCTCTACAAATTCGAGCTGAGCTCTTTAGTTTTCATTTTTTCTATCTACTAACTGGTTGGACCTACAGTTTTATGTCGGCTCCTAACGGCAAATGCACATTTCTGAGAGCTTTTTAATTGCAGAACTATACCCGTAGGGTTTGTTGCTATCATTAAAAGGATGTCCCTTCCTAAAAAGTGTACGTAAATTTCCCATATAAATTCATGCAAAATTAATTTAATTTCTTTTATTGACCTTCATGCTTAAGTTAACATAAAAACGCACACAAGTTAAATATTACGAATAATTTTTAAACTCCATTGCAAAGAAAATTTTCCTTTAATTTATTTATGTAGTTATTTTGCCTTATGCTGATTTGTGAAAGGTTAACACGCGTACAAGCGATCTGAAATGTCTATTGTTGTGTATATTAACAAGGGACATAGACAAAACAATCTACAACAAAAACAACAAGCAGTTAAAAATGAATAGCAACCAAAAAATCGATTTCACTTTTGTAAAGCTTGTTTTTGGTTTTTTTCTTTGTTGACAGGTATTTAGAGATTTTCGCATTTTGGATATAACCAGATGTGTTGAACAGGACAGGGCTTTAGAGACTCAGATATAAAAGTAAAGCAGCGCGAGAACTATGCGAACGATTTATATGTATGCACCTATATAACAACATGTCACAATTTCTAAGCCTTTATGTGGGTGATTAATGATGGTTACGTAGGAAGACTGATCTCTACACTCATATAGTAGGCTTGCAAAATCCTTTTTTTTTCATTACAAATATGCAAATTTTTTGACTGCGTGCTTTTTCGAAACAAAATGGCAAAAGGGGTTAAAATTTAAAGCTAAACTAAATGCTGCTAGCAGGTGATAATAGGGAAATCCTACAGATAAAATTTTTTAGAATATATATATGAAATCATTAACTACCTCACAAAGTTGTCCTTTTTAGTGTTTTTTAGTACTTTTTTGAGTACTTTTTGAGTACTTTTTTGAGTACTTTTTTTAAGCACTTTTTAAAGTAGTCCTCCTAAAATAGTATTTAGAATGCCGATAGAGGTTTAAAATGTTCTAGAAAATTGTTCGCCAGAAAATTTCTCTAGGGGTATGTTCAGACTAAATTTCTATACAAAGCACACAAAAGACAACAGGAAGCAATAAACCATTATAACGCCTTGAAGTATGCAACGAAAAGCACATTTGACACCTTCAAGTGTGCATTGAATTTTATTTATTATGATTTTTTTTATCACTTTTCGAGGGTGACAGTGCGCGGCAGCGGTCACAGTTATCAAAATCATCGCTATTTTTAGAACCGACAAGCACACATGATAACCACTTGTGACTGCTACTACTACTGATGCTACTGCTTCCAATTCAATACCTTTTCCATGTCCTTAATAACACTTTTTATTGTACAAATATTTGGTTATCATACACTGATATATATATTGGTATATTTTTTAAACTTTGATTTGGTTTGAAAGAAATTTAAACCTTTTTTTGGGTTAAATTTTGAACATTCGAAAGTTTAAAAGTTTCTTATTCCTTTTTGGTTTAAAATTCAAACTTACAAAGGTTCAAATATTTCAAAGTATTTTTGGAATAAATTTCATACTTTTTTGGTTTAAATCTTACACTTTTTCTCATTTAAACTTTTAAGGTTTCAATTTTAAACTTTCATTGGTCGTAAAATTTGGTTTCAGCAAAAAAAATTTTAATTTTTGATTTGAAATTTCAACTTGCTTTGTCGAGAAATGAACAATATAAAAAGCTCATTTATAGTTATTAGACAATTTGAATGAATGAATGGAGAAACAAACAAACACAAAATATTTATGGAAACAGATAAAATGAAGAAGGAAGAAAAGGAGAAGAAGAGGATAGGAAAAATACACATTATGGAAAAGGATTAAGGGAATGTTGGGGGGAGAACAATATGGGAGAAAAGGAGAAAAAAAGATAGGAAAGAAGATACAATAGGGAAGAGGATTTGGGGGCACACATTTTTTTTAATTTAACCAAAAAAAGGTTTAAATTTTAAACTTTTAAAAGTCTTAAAATAAATTTTAATTTGGAATGAAATCGAAACCTTAGAAGTTTAAAAACCTTTTAAACTCTTCAAAGTTTAAATTTTAATAATTGTTCGGTCGTGTCCTATATATCGACCAAAAAAGTTTAAAATTTATACCAAAATTTATTTGAGTGTAGTTGTAGGTGATAGAATATTATGTATATACAGAAAAGTTGGTTATAAGCGAATTTCCTTTTTGCTTTTGCGGATCCACATCTGGTTATATATTATTGTCTCGCTTTGCATTCGTAACCCCGTCTTTGATTTTTTTGTTTTCGCTTTTGCCCCTTGGCGTTGCGGGCCCCAATGTTATCAGTAAAATTGTGTCATGGCCGTTGTTATTTTGGTAATTGCTTTTATTTTTCTTAATACTTTTTTGTCTTTTTTTATTTCTTTTTTTGCATTTCTTCATTCATCAGTTGCCCTTGCTTCTTGTTATTGTTGTTTTGTTGTTTTGTAAATTAATTTAAGTACCTGGATGACCGAGCTTATCTCGGGCTGCCATTTTTTCGCAGGTCCTCGCAAGCAAAATAAAAAGTTAAAATAAAAAAAATAGTGGAAAAATTAAACTTTTCGGAAGTTTTCGCCAGAGACCCTTTGTATACTAAATTTCATGAAAATTGTTGAAGCCATTTGTGAGATCCAGAACTAAAGTAAAACCGACTCGCTTGGCCGTGATACCTCTATCTCTTCATGTCCTTCTCCCTCTACTTTTCTTTTTCCTTTCTCTTTATCTTTCATCTCCGTTTCTTTTTCTTTTCCTTTTCCCTTTCCTTTCCCTATCGCTCTCCCTAACCCCTCCTTTTCTCTCACCCTCCTATTCGTTCTTACTTCCCCTCTCCCAATCTCTCTCTCACCCCTTCCCTCTCCTATTCTATATTGGTTTCCTCTCCCTTTCCCATTCCCATTCCATTCCATTCGACTTTCTTTTTCCTTTTCATGTTCCCTTTACTTAGGGAACCAGGTTGAGCATTACATCGAAGAGATCTCTAATTGAAGCCATGATTCCCAATTTTCGGAGTCATCTATGTTCAAGTCCCCATTAAGACCTTTAATTTGATACCAATATCGCTCGAAAACATTCGAGGGTCAACCGGGTCCAGGTTTTGACCCATATCTCGGGACACGGCCTTGGCATCACAATTAAAAGAGTTCTATGTTGAAGTCCTCACCAAGACCTTGCATTTGATACCCATATCGCTCAGAGACATTCGCGGGTCATCCGGGTCCACGTTTTGACCCATATCTCGGGACCCGGCCTAGACAGCACAATTAAAAGAGTTCTATGTTGAAGTCCTCGTCAAGACCTTTAATTTGATACCCATATCGCTCAGAGACATTCGAGGCTCATCCGGGTCCACGTTTTGACCCATGTCTCGGGACCCGGCCTAGGCAACACAATTAGAAGAGTTCTGTGTTGAAGTCCTCATCAAGACCTTTCATTTGATACCCATATCGCTCAGAGACATTCGAGGGTCATCCGTGTCCACGTTTTGACCCAGTCTCGGTACCCGGCCTAGACATCATAATTAAAATAGTTCTATGTTGAATACCTCATCTAGATCTTTCATTTGATACCCATATCGCTCAGAGACATTCGAGGCTCATCCGGGTCCACGTTTTGACCCAATCTAGGTACCCGGCCTAGACATCAAAATTAAAAGAGTTCTATGTTGAAGTCCTCATCAAGACCTTTCATTTGATACCCATATCGCTCAGAGACATTCGAGGCTCATCTGGGTCCACGTTTTGACCCATATCTCGGGACCCGGCCTAGGCAACACAATTAAAAGAGTTCTATGTTGAAGTCCTCATCAAGAACTTTCATTTGATACCCATATCGCTCAGAGACATTCGAGGGCCATCCGTGTCCACGCTTTAACCCATATCTCGGGACCCGGCCTAGGTATCACAGTTAAAAGAGTTCTATGTTGAAGTCTTCATCAATACCTTTCATTTGATACCCATATCGCTCAGAGACATTCGAGGGTCATCGGGGTCCACGTTTTGACCCATATCTCGCGACCCGGCCTAGGCACCACAATTAAAAGGGTTCTATGTTGAAGTCCTCATCAAGACCTTTCATTTGATACCCATATCACTCAGAGACATTCGAGGGTCATCCGTGTCAACGTTTTGACCCACATCTCGGGACCCAGCCTAGGTATCACAGTTAAAAGAGTTCTATGTTGAATTCTTCATCAATACCTTTCATTTGATACCCATATCGCTCAGAGACATTCGAGGGTCATCGGGGTCCACGTTTTGACCCATATCTCGGGACCCGGCCTAGGTATCACAGTTAAAAGAGTTCTATGTTGAAGTCCTCATCAAGACCTTTCATTTGATACCCATATCGCTCAGAGACATTCGAGGCTCATCCGAGTCCACGTTTTGACCCATATCTCGGGACCCGGCCTAGGTATCACAGTTAAAAGAGTTCTATGTTGAATTCTTCATCAATACCTTTCATTTGATACCCATATCGCTCAGAGACATTCGAGGGTCATCGGGGTCCACGTTTTGACCCATATCTCGGGACCCGGCCTAGGTATCACAGTTAAAAGAGTTCTATGTTGAAGTCCTCATCAAGACCTTTCATTTGATACCCATATCGCTCAGAGACATTCGAGGCTCATCCGAGTCCACGTTTTGACCCATATCTCGGGACCCGGGATAAAAGTTAGAAAAAAATTTATATTTTTCGAGAGTTCACCTCCGAAGCTCCCTGCATACCAAATTTCATGAAAATCGTTGGAGCCGTTTTCGAGATCCTGATTATATATATATATATGTATATATGTATATTAGGGTGTCCCGAAATATTTTTTTTTGGATTTCCTTAACGCAAGACCCCTCAAAATTTGCGGGTTTGATCGCAAATTACGAAACAAGTTTTAAAAACTAAATACAATTAGATCTTCAGGGCTCTACCGATCTTTAAAGTTTTGCGGTTTTGTTATTCATGCAGAACGCCCACTCACCACAACATATATTACATCCGCATATGGTTTGCATGCTTACTATGTAATTCTTTTCGTTCTTATAAGTTCTATTCGCTTAATTTTTTATGCACCTTACTTTTAAGTGCAAAAATCTGAATTCCATAAAGTTACAATGAAAATACTCGTACATACACATATTTTCTACAATGGGTTTGATTTGGCTTCTGCATTTTATTTGCCTTTCAATCGTGGAGAATCAGTTCGATAAAAAAACAATACGGTTCTTTAACTAAAGCATAAAGTTCTTATTTGCCTAAAGTTTAATTTTATAACATTACGAATATTCTAGAATCAGAAAAGATTTAGAAGAGACTACAAGCCCTGGGCGAATATATGTATATTGTTTTTAAGTATCATCACAGAGAAAAACTATTAAAACTTCATATAAATAAAATGCTTTAACTTCATAACGATATGTTATTTTTTATTATTTCTAACATGCAAAAAAAAAAAAATCCATCAAATTCAAATATACACATATTGACACTAAAATGGGTGTAAAAATTTTTCTTTCGCAGTCTTACAGAATTCGCAATTAAAATTAAATGAATAATGTACTTTACTAAAACGAATTATGTTAAAATTATTTCATTTAATTTATTTAAACGAACGTCATATCAGATAAACAAAAATCCCCTGAACACAGAAATAGGTTTGCAGCACTTTTTTTTTTTAATTTTAAAAATAATTCAGTTAAAAATTCTTTATTCAATTAATTTTTTTAGGTAGTACAGTCATATGAAAAATAATAGGGACACTTGCCTCGAAATATTTCAAAGATCGATCCTGCTTCAATTTCTAAACAATGGTCAAAACTTATATATTAATTTCTTGCTCAGATGTCTCCTAAGTAAGGAAAGTTATTTAATCGGCCATTTTTTGCGTCGTTTGATAATGGCTGATGATTTTGTGTGATTTTGGAGTAAGTTCGTTTCAGCTTGTGAAAAATAATAGGGACACCAAACTTCAAGTAAAATTTTTTTTCGAAAGGGTGGAGATTTTTGTAGATAATAAAAAACTATTTCAATTTATTTAATTTAACGAGCACAGGCCCAGGTTATATTTTATTTTTTATTTTTTAGAAACTAGAAAAAAACTTTTTAAGCATGGATGTAACTACAGCTTTTTCACCTTAGATCCCTCTAAGACTCATCAGGTTACTTTTGCTTCTGCCAAGACTCGAACTTGCGCACCTTGCAGTACAATAACTACAGTTCGTGGGCCTGTGCTCGTTAAATTAAATAAATTAAAATAAAAAATTAAGTTCATTTGAACATCCCTACACTTTATTCGCTACTTATCATACAATAATATGTAAATATGTACATATGTATGTGCATAAGTTAGAAACGAATTATAGTAGGAAAGAAACTAGCAACAAATTTTCTATCAGATGTCGAAGGCAGGCAATAGCTCAGCGGTTAGAACTGTAGTTATTGTACTGCAAGGTGCGCAAGTTCGAGTCTTGGCAGAAGCAAAAGTAACCTGATGAGTCTTAGAGGGATCTAAGGTGAAACAGCTGTAGTTACATCCATGCTTAAAAAGTTTTTTTCTAGTTTCTAAAAAAAAAAAAAAAAAAAAAAAAAAACTATTTCACTGAATAACAAATAAAGTTTTATAATATACTAGGTTTTTAACCCTATAATACCATCAGGGACTCAGAATGGGTCGAGGAGACCCCTGCACTATTCAACTTATAGCAAAAAGAAAAAATCTCCAAAAGAAGTGTTTTTCGTGCCGGGAAATTGACGAAATGTGAAATTGCTTTGAAATAATATTCGAAAATGCTGTAAAATATAATACAAAAGTATAAACACGCGGACGGAAGCCAAAAATATCCCCACTGGTTCAAAGGAATATTATAGTCGCAATCTCAAGCAGAAATACCAAAATTTGGACACAAAAAATATTTGAATTCTAAGTTTTTTAAATTAATTAAATGTAATAAATTTGTTTCTCTGTACTTATATGGTTAATCTCAATAATAAAATAACTTTTGAGTATGACATTTTTATTATTTTAGCTCTAAAGTTTAGGTTTCCAAATATATGAAATTAACAAAATTTCAGATCTCGGTAGAGCCCTCAAGATCGAACTCAATTCCGGGTTTTTTACTTTTATTGTGATCTGTATTTAATTACGCAACTTTTGATACCTCTTGCGATAGCGTAGCTCGAAAAAACTTTTTTTCATACATGAACGGGACACCCTAATGTATATACATATATACAAGAATTGCTCGTTTAAAGTTATTAGATAGATATAAATATATCATGTACATATATAAAAATAATGAAACCAATAACAAACTAAACAATTAAATTGTTGTTGTGATTATTTTGCAAATATATATATATAGGTACATACATACATATATATTGTTGTACATAGTTACCACTACTAACATTCAAAGTTCAATAACTTTCGATGTGTAAAAGCCGTGTACAAAAAATTTATATAAGAATGTTATTGTACTAACTAAACAAGGTTTCATTTAATTTGAAAAAAGTTTCATTTGAAATAAAAAAAGTTTCATTTGAAATGAAAAAGGTTTCATTTGAAATGAAAAAAGTTTCACTTAATTTGAAAAAGGTTTCACTTGACTTGAGAAAAGTTTCACTTGACTTGAAAAAGGTTTCATTTGACCTGAAAATGCTATAAATTAATTCTAATGAAAATATGTGGCAATTACTCACTAATTGAGTGCAGATGATTCGTTTGTAATTAGCGCAAGTTTTGGAATGTTGTTGGAATGCGAATTCCTCTTGCGTACCATATATCCGAACTAAGTACTTCCGCTTCTACATAACTATGCGATGGGTAAAATCCCGAATACTCTTGCGAATAACCTCGCGAAATAATCCAAGTCTTCAAGTAGCTGATCATCGTTCAGTTTGATATTTCTCAGTCGTGCTCCACTTCAATGTATGTATTTTCGCAAATTTTTGCGTTTTTGTTCTGGTCTGTGTGAGATTTCGATAGCTTTGTGATACGAAATTAGAGAAGGCGTCGATATTATCGGTGTTGGCGAGAGTGTTGAGAACAAATAAAGTATTTCTTGCGTTATTCACTCTCAGAATTTTGTATGGAAATTAGCGGGTTTTGGCACTGGATTCGAGGCAGAACAATGACTGAGAGAGCGAATGCAGATAAAAAGGGCGCACAGAGATATAAAGAGCCAACGACGTCATGTGGAGACATGCTAAAAATATCTTTGGCACTCAGTCGGCTTTGGTTGGAATGTCATCAAATATTTAGACGGCAAGTCAGCATACAGAACTCCTTTATCTTGGAACTATATTACCGTTGCTTGGAGGTCGATAAAGCTGTTTATTCGGGATTTAGAAGTGATAAGTTCAGCTATGCTTTATAGAAAGCGTAAACCTCAATCTAAAATATACAACTGTATTTTCGAAGTATAATGGACTGTTGTGTTTCCAGTTCCTACAGTACCCACCTCCTTCACAGATTTTTGATTTTTAGGTAAGGAAAAAAATTAAGTGTACAGCAATTGGATTGAGGCCCTTTCATTCATCCCGTCTTCTTTATTATTTTGCGAGGTTCTTTGCTAAAGAAGAAGATGGATGAATCACTCTTCACTTGATCTTCAAGTGAGGTCTCCTTTTTCTGCTGCCTTTAGCGGATTTCGATAGAAATACTTTCTAGTCTGGAGCACCTTCATCCATTCTCGTACGAAGATTTTATCTGCGGGGACCCCCAGTGAAATTTTATGGTGAATAATTTTCTATAACAAGTTAACCATCTAACGAGCTTCAAAATGCTGTTTTTTGGACTTTATAAAAAAGCGATCAAAACAACCTATTCGTGGAGGTGTTAGCGGTAATTTATTATACGATTAAAGCTCGTACAGCTTTACTATATATTTTCTAAAAAAAATATTTCTATCCGATATGTATTTTAACCTATTTTTCCTTTATTTAAAACTCACTCAGACAAATTTTTTCAAATTTAGAATGGCACTAAAGAAAATTTAAGCTTGGGAAGCAAAACCTTTTGGGGCTTTGACTATATGGATTGTAGTCTATCGTTCTGTGCGGCAATTGTTCCGCCCCCAGACAACAACCCTAAATTTGTGTCACAGTGTAATCGATTACGAACGCTGCTGCGTATTGACAACACTCCGTGAGAGTGTAGAATCTTCTGTGTGGAAATTTTCGATTGTTCCTATCTTTTGCTGTGATTCGATATATTTTCGGCCTACGATTGTGTAAATTTTTGTTTGCTGGTTCGTTGCTGGCGGCATTTCCTTCCGTTCATTCATTATTTACACAATCAACCAAAAAAAAAACCACACCAACGCAGTTGGTTGGTTGAATTGAATGAAGCAGGTGACATGATGAAAATTACACGAAATCAGATGATTATAGCACAAGGTAAATTGATGCCTACTTTTGTATGTATGTACGTATCTATGTATGTAAGTGATTTGATGTGTTTGTGTTTGGATGTGGTTGTGGTTGTTGGAGGATGGCTTCGTGTGTAAAAGTCCACGTAAGTGGGGAAAGCTTCTGACTGCCATCCACCTGGGGGTGGCCAGAGCGATTCTTTTGCATGCGGAGCAAGCAGCTCACGACTTCCGCGCAGTGTCCTCTGGATAGCCACCGAACACCCGTTTGGTGGTGAACTAAAGTGAGAAGGCGACAACTCGACAAGGCCACTCCGACATATTCGGTTTAAGGGCTTGTTGAGGGGAATAACTGCAGCGTCTGTTCACCAGAAGGTGCGGCTGCGAGCGGGCGTCTGTCTTGGAGCAAGCGGCTCGCTATATAAACGTGTAACAATATACAACTCCCGCAGGGCGGGTTGTGCGTCGGGCTTGGGACCCACCACGTAAAAATCCTATCCAATGAAAACAACAACAAAGCCTCGGATGAGACCACCCCTTTCTGATGACAACCACGGCAAACGTTTAAAGGACTATGATTTGAGGGTAAGCACCTGGAACGTCCGGACCCTTAATTGGGAAGGTGCCTCTGCCCAGCTGGTTGATGTCCTCGAAAGAGTGAAAGCTGACATCACCGCCATACAAGAGATGCGGTGGAAGGGGCAAGGCAAGAAGAAATGTGCGCCTTGCGATATATATTACAGTGGCCATGCAGAGGAGCGTATATTTGGTGTTGGTTTTGTGGTGGGAAAGAGACTCAGCCGCCGAGTACTGTCGTTCACGCCATTGAACGAGCGTCTAGCCACCATCCGCATCAAATCGAGATTTTTCAACATATCTCTTATCTGCGCCCACGCCCCGACGGAAGAGAAGGACGATGCGATCAAAGACACTTTCTATGAGCAGTTAGAGCATGCCTACGACCGCTGCCCCCGTCACGACATTAAGATTGTGCTTGGCGATTTTAATGCCAGGGTGGGTAAGGAAGGTATCTTTGGCAGCACAGTCGGAAAATTCAGTCTCCACGACGTAACCAGTCCCAATGGGACGAGGCTGATCGACTTCGCCGGGTCACGAAACATGGTCATTAGCAGTACCAGATTCCAGCACAAAAAAATACACCAAGCCACATGGCTGTCTCCTGATCGAAAAACGCGAAATCAAATTGATCACGTCATGATCGACGGCAGACACAGCTCCAGCATCCTAGATGTGCGCACAATCCGTGGTCCCAATGTCGACTCCGACCACTATCTTGTAGCAGCCAAGGTACGCACCCGCCTCTGTGCAGCAAAGAATGTGCCAGCAGGACAGCAAGGAAAGTTTGAAGTCGAAAGGCTGCACATGACGCAGACAGCCAATCAATACACCACTCGGCTCTCACTCCTGCTCTCTGAGAGCAACCCTTCACCAAACGATGTATCTGAGGAATGGGAACACATCGCTCGTTCACTTCGTATCGCCGCTGAGGAATCTATAGGATACAAGCGAGCCCACAAAAACATCTGGTACGACAAGGAATGTCGCGATGCCTCGGAAAGAAAGAACGCCGCCTACAGGGCTACATTGTGTGCGGGCGCAACGCGAAGCGTATGGGAGCGTTATCGAACGGCGAAGAAGGAAGAGAGGCGCCTTTTTCGAAAGAAGAAAAGGGAGGCTGAAAGGCGCGAGTGTGAAGAGCTTGAGATGCTGGCGGGTAGGAACGATGCTCGAAAATTCTATCAAAAAATCAGGCGGATGACTGAAGGTTTCAAGACCGGGGCAAATTCCTGCCGGAATGATAACGGTGATCTGGTAACTGATGTCCAGATCATACTTAAGTTGTGGAGGGATCACTTCTCCTCCTTGCTAGATAATGGCAACAGTGAAAGTGCGGAAGGAGAAGATGTACGACCCGAATCCCCAATAGCAGATGATGGTAGGCATGTTCCACCACCTGATCATGACGAAGTGCGAATAGCAGTATCTAGGCTTAAGAATAACAAGGCCCCGGGCGCTGACGGCTTGCCAGCCGAGCTATTCAAACATGGTGGCGAAGAGTTGATAAGGAGCATGCATCAACTCCTATGCAGAATATGGTCGGACGAGCGCATGCCCGACGATTGGAACTTAAGTGTGCTCTGCCCAATCCACAAAAAAGGAAACTCCACAGTACGCGCCAATTATCCACTTGGAGTATTCGAGAGAAAAGTTCTTCGTAAGATTTATGGACCTTTGCGCGTTGGCGTGGGCGAGTATCGACGGAGATTTAACGATGAGCTGTACGAGCTTTACACAGACATCGACATTGTTCAGCGAATAAAGATCCAGCGGCTGCGTTGGGCAGGTCATGTCGTGAGAATGGACGAAGGCGCTCCGGCCAAGAAAGCATTTCTATCGAAACCCGCTGAACGCAAAAGAAAAGGGAGACCTCCACTGCGTTGGGAAAATCAGGTGGACAGCGATGCTGCCTCCCTAGGTGTTCCCAAGTGGCGCCATGCTGCACGAAACAGAAGCAATTGGCGCGCTCTGTTGGACTCGGCCAGAATCGTCTAGACGGTTAAGCGCCAATCAAGAAGAAGAAGTGGTTGTACCACACCGCCTGCTGCCTTGAACCCAAAGGGTGTAAAATTTTGTAGCACTCGCTCCCTCTCTCTATGTGTGCATGGCCAGCGGCGCCGGTGTAAATATTAACAAACACATCATTTGGCTGCAAGCGAAAACAACAAAGACAACAACAACAATAAGAGCATCAATAATGACAACGTTAAAGGCAAAAGCAACAACAACGTTAAAGGCAAAAGCAACAGCAACAACAACGTGATTTTCGTTACCCATTTTGCTTTTCAGCTGAAAAATTTAATGGCTTTGCTTTTACTTTTGGGTTTTGGCTTTGGTTTGTGTGTGTTTGCGTGTTTGTGTTTTGCGCCTTTGGTCGGCCAAGTAATCAACGTTCAATAAAGCTTTTGTTTGTTTGCGCACGTACACACACACCAATACAGCTTTTGTTGATCATTGGGTGAGTTTCTAAGACTGAGCTGTTGTGCAACTGTTGAGTGTTTGTCTTAGAAATGCACTGTTGAGTAATTCCGCTCAGCTCAACAGTTGGCAACTTTTCGCCATTTTTTGCATCACAAATTTTCTTCGCTACTTGAGCTCAACATGTTGTGTAAAGCCAAACAGCTGATAAATTCATCAAACCGTTTCTAAGACGTAGCTGTTTAACTCAACTGCTACACAACTGTTGGCAACTGTTCAGCTCAACAGTTGCGGAGCAGCTTTTTCTTAGAAACTCACCCATTGGTAGATAAGCATTCTTGTGCATGCTTGTTCTTGTATTTTCATTATTTAGGTATCACCAAAGAGCTTATATGGATAAGAGGCTGCAGTCTGAAAAACTTCACACTAGATGTCACATTTCGCGCGAGATGGGACCCGCGAAGTGCGACATCTAGTGTGAATTTTAACGGACTACACCTTCATTCATATACGCCCTTTGTGAAACTTCACACTAGATGTCACAGTTCGCGGGTCTCATCTCGCGCGAAATGTGACATCTAGTGTGAAGTTTTTCAGACTGCAGCCTCTTATCCATATACGCTCTTTGGTATCACATACTGAGATGGCATAGCACTCAGTCGCTTGTTTGTATGGTTATACCCATTCCGTTTGGTTTTTGGCTTGTATTGCAACATCAACAGCAGCATTTGCTTGATATTGCTTGCTTCACATTAATAATAATAATAATAATAATAATAACCCACGCCCTCCAATCCCGCCCGACCGCACGAGAGGCGCACCCGCATGACGTACGGATATTTTTTATTTACATAAAATGCCGAGGTGTTGAGTGGCAGGAGTTTGTTAAGCGTCGAGATCTTAAACTGCTCAGCTACAGAGAAATAAAATCATCAGCTGAGTATAGTACAATTGAAGTTAGTCTTGAGAATTATAACAGAATAATCGCTACTATGTGTTAAGATAAGACAGTATTTTTTCCCTTATAATGAAAAGTGAGTCCGAAATATCTAAAAAGCTGGAATAGGAATTAAAGCTCTTACATAAACCCCGGAAAGGTTCATTTAATTCAAAGTTTGATTTACACTGCTTTAAGTAGATAGGGTTGAAGTGTCTTGTTGAACGAGAAGGAATGTTAAAGTTTATTTCAGCTAGCAAGAAAGGAGAAAGAATTAAGCCATTCAAGAGCTTAACGATAAATATTACCCCTAACATTTCTCGTCGACTTGCAAGAGTCGGAAGATTAAGGAG
Source organism: Urophora cardui (assembly GCA_960531455.1). Classification (NCBI taxonomy): domain Eukaryota; kingdom Metazoa; phylum Arthropoda; class Insecta; order Diptera; family Tephritidae; genus Urophora; species Urophora cardui. The sequence goes on from OY482674.1 coordinate 15,735,221, forward strand.
TTTTAAACGGCTAGTATACGGTGGAAGATTGTAACCAGAATCCCAAGGCAAATTTCTTAAAGCAAAAAGCAAAAACTGTTTTTGGACTGACTCTAAGCGATCAGAGTGAATCTGATAGTATGGATTCCAAACTATGGAACCATATTCCAATATAGGTCTTACTAAAGTTGTAAAGAGTGTTTTAGTTATGTATGGGTCGCTGAATTCCTTTGACCAACGTTTTACAAACGCTAAGACACCTCTTGCCTTATTTGCTGTAGCATTAATATGAATGTTAAAACTAAGTTTGCAGTCCATTATTACACCTAAATCCACAAACTCATTTACTTGTTCGAGGCCTAAGCCATTTATTGCATAAGAAGCTGGCTGTACGGTTTTCCGGGAAAAGCGCATGAATTTACATTTATTGAGGTTAAGTGGCATTAAGTTAGTGTCACACCAAGAAACTAAGGAATTTAAATCTTCCTGAAGCAAAGTTCTATCATCAAATGAAGAGATTGATCTAAAAAGCTTTACGTCGTCCGCATACAATGAAATTTTTGAGTGTTTAATTGTAGTAGTTATATCGTTAATAAATAGCAAAAACAGAATCGGGCCAAGGTGACTGCCTTGAGGAACTCCTGAAGTAACATTAATAATAGACGAGTAAGCATTTTTGAAAATCACCCTTTGTGTCCTATTTAAAAGATATGAAGATATCCATTGCAAAAGGCTGGGCTGAAAGCCAAGAAGATCAAGTTTAAGAATCAGCAAGGTGTGATTGACTTTATCAAATGCTTTGCTGAAGTCCGTGTATATAACATCAGTGGGCAAGTTTTGAGAAAATCCATTTGAAATACTAGTGGTAAACTCCAGTAGGTTTGTGACCGTTGATTTACCCTTACAGAACCCGTGTTGGGAATCACAGATTAATGAGGACGTTGAATGAGACAATCTATTGGTAAGTATTGCTTCAAATAATTTAGGAATAGCCGAAATATTTGCTATACCTCGATAATTTTCTATGGAGGACCTACTCCCGCTTTTATGAAGGGGGATAATGAATGACTCTTTCCAGAGCATAGGGAAAATGCCTTGTTCTAAGGAACTATTGAATAATGCAGTTAGTGGTTTAAACAGGTTTATGGCACATTTTTTTAGAAAGCATGTTGGTATCTGGTCAGGACCATAACTAAATGACTCTTTTAATGATAATAAAGCTGATAACACGTCATCTGCAGATATATATGGTTTGTAAATTGATGTATTAGGAGATAATCGATATGGATAGTTACGAAATGGAAGTTCTTCTATGTTGGAATAATTATGTTTGAAAAATTGTGCAAAAAGATTGGAAATTTCTTGACTATCACTTGAAGTGTTGTCTTGATATCTCATAGCAGACGGAAACCCATTAACTTTTCTCTTGGAGTTTACGAAACTGTAAAACGATTTTGGATTACGAATAAAATTAGACTTAATTTTACGTATATAAGCTCTATAGCATTTTTTATTTAACACAAAGTATTGGCGTCTAAGCTCAGCATACTTTAAGTAGTCGGCATGCAAGCCCGATTTCTTGTATGATTTGAAAAATCGGGATTTCTTATTTTTTAAAGTTTTAAGCTCTTTTGTGAACCAAGGTTGTAATGGCTCACTGTACTCACGAACACGTTTAGGCACAAGTTTTTCAAATAGGCAATGAATAATTTTATTAAAAAGTAAAACGTTTTGCTCGACATCGTTATTGAATTTTGGCCATGTTAAACTAGCTAACTCATGATTAAGTTTTTTAAAGTTGGCCTTGGAAAAATTATAATATGTACTTGTGTTAGCTGAACTAGAAATGCAGCCATTAATATTGTTTACAATTTCGTATGTAATCTCTAGAGAAGGGTGGTATAAGTCCTCCGGTAGAACAAGAGGGTCACAGCGGTGAAGGACATACTTAGAGCTATCATCTACAAAAACTAAGTCTAAGATTTTCCCGAACGCATTCTGAAATATGTTCACCTGGTTGAGGGAAAGATCGGCAATCTGATCGAAAAAGCTATTCATGTCCGATCTCGATGAGTTCGGAATAATATTCTCCTCTGAAACGCTCCAAGAAATGCACGGAAGATTAAAATCGCCTAACACAAGCATAGAGTCAGGGGAGTTCATCAGCGCGTGTACATCTTTAAGCACAGATGCTAATTCCATATACACGCTTATATTGCAGGCTGGCGGGATATAGCAAGCAAATAAATAAATCCAATCCTTTCCTTGCTTAATTCGAATGCAAATCGACTCCACACCACCAATATTAGGTGTACTGACCACCTCAGAATGTAATGAGGACTTTACAGCAAACAAGACACCACCGCCGATTCTGTTTACGCGATCATTTCTATATACCTGATAATGGTTACAAAAGATTTCAGAATCGAAAACATGAGGCTTAAGCCATGTTTCGGTAAAAGAAATTACATTATAGACGCAGTCAATCGTTTTTAAATAAAAATCACTTAATTTGGTGTTCAGGCCCCTGACATTTTGATAGAAAATATTTAATGCGGAATTTAAGGTTATACTCAGTTTTTTGAAGCAGTACGAGAAATTTTCGCCGTATTGTGACCATGTATTTTAGGCCTGTTTTCAAACTCGCGAACAAAAGCACCAGGTGGCCAAAATGAACTGTTCAGTAAAGTTTGATAATCTTGAGGAGATACATCAATTTTAAAAGAAGAAATGTCTCTTGTGTATGAAAAGTTGAATTTTTTGATAAAAATATTTCCAGTAGAGATTTTGGACGAAATATAGCCCTTTAGATCATCCGCGGTTGTGTCTTTATCAAACCTAGATACGAATATTGATTTCTTCGGAGGAACGACAACCAACTTATTAACAATTGGTTCAGTCGTTTCGGGCATAGTTGATTGTACCGTAATACTTTCGAGAGGTACATTAGAAGACCTAGAATTAGAAGATGAGTCCTTTGAAGAACAAGACCCCACAGTATGCGGATTCGGTGAAGCTAAGTCAATAAGTTCCTCCTGTGGTTGTACAGGATTTAACTGAAGATTTTTCAACATTGGCACATTACGTGGTCCAGAAGTGGAATCACCCGTCGTACCAAGTAAAGAAGGTAAAGATGCCGATGATGAAGAAGAGAGTTCTAGGCATTTAAATGAATTAAACAGATTTTCGTAGTGCTTGAATTTTTCAGTCAAAGAAAGTAGCTCTTTTCCAATCTCAGAGAAACCACTCCTCGTTTGACTGAAAAGTTTAGAGAGATCTACTTCGGTCGACCTACAATTCACGCATGACCAACGCAAGCCCTTTCTGTCATTAATCAAATCCAGCATTCTGCCTGTTATGCCTGCACATTTTATATGAGCTAACCCATCACACAGCCAACAAGACACGAAACGCTCGGACTCACTTTTAACAGAACAGTTTTTATAAATGCAAGACATATTTAGAGTATAAAATTCTATTACAGATAATAAAAGTAAACAATCAGAGAGAAATTAAATAAGTGTCAAAACGAATGATAGAACCGAAAGGGTTAATAGCTGCGAACAGTTTGAAAGACTGTAAAGTTAGTAAGTTAGTGACAGTTTGGAAAGTAGTGTAGTGTATATGACAGTGAGCAGTTTGAGATGCACAGCAAGACGCTTAAAAAGCAGACGCAAACAGCTGTGACAAGAGAAAGAGAATATAAAAATGTAAATGAAAAAGTGCAAAATAAAGAACGCAAAAAACACAAAAACAATTTATGTTAAAAAGATTAGCCACACAACTGCAACAACAATATGCAAAATGACTCGGCAATCACACTTGAAATTTTAAATTAAAAATATTCAATAAATAATTAACCAAACTCTGTTTAACTTTATTGCTTCTGTAGTGCACTAAATTAATCACTTTTTCGCAAAGAACTTTTAAATTAAAGTAAATTATTATACAATATTAAAGCACAAAATTAAGGAGCAAAATAATTATCGATCACACAGCTTTGACGTTTGCGCCAAAAAAAAAAAAAAAAAAAAAAAAAAAAAAAAAAAAAAAAAAAAAAAAAAAAAAAACCAAGTAAATATGCATATGCAGCTATTCGCTTGAGGCTTTTGGCGAAAGGTTTCGATATGGAATTTAAATAACTTTTCAATGTGCTTTGTGTGTGCCTACTGCCTATTGACCTGTGAAGATTGCCTTGATGAGTATTAAAGTGTAAGCGTAGGTAGATTAAAAGACAGTGTTGATTCTCGTTAGTTTGTATGGCTGCAGATTTCTAGTGGTAAAACAGCTGAGATATGGATTATTGAATGAAAATTTAGTAGGTACCACCTACAAGCTTAGCTAATGTTCAAGCTTGGCAACGAGGAAATTTGAAGCAATTGCAGCAAGAGAAAATTCGTAAAATGCAATTGTAATTAGTGCTCGTGCACTGGAATTTTTGGGTAAATTTGCAAGTGGGTATCATATATCGTCGGCCTCCTGCCAGAAACACGAATGTGAAAATTTTTTCAAGTTTGATGTCTGCTCTTTATCGGGTATATATTGATATAATAACCCTTAATATTTATATTTATACTTATGTACATACACACACATATTATGTATGTATATTTACACAAGCATTTATACAAATATTAATAGCTATTACTTCAATATAAAGCCGATAAAGAGCAGACATCGCTCTTAAAAAAAAATTTCACATTCGTGTTTCTGGCAGGAGACCGACGATATGTATGTACACTAGGGTGTTCCCAAAATGTATTTAGATAAATATATATATATAAAAATGGTGTAAAAAATGTATAGTACTTCATAAAATGAGAACGGCTGGGCCGATTTCTGTAACATTTTTTGTCAGTTGTTCGATGAGGTTTCTTACGAAAGCAAGTTTTGGAAAATGCCTCCGGAAAAGTCGGAAAATTTGAAAAATCGAAAATCGAGTTTTTGTATGAAATTTTGTGTGAAATTATTATTACGTGAATTATTGTGTGAATTATTATACGTAGGGATAGGGATAGGGATAGGGATAGGGATAGGGATAGAGATAGAGATAGAGATAGAGATAGAGATAGAGATAGAGATAGAGATAGAGATAGAGATAGGGATACGGATAGGGATACGGATAGGGATAGGGATAGGGATAGGGATAGGGATAGGGATAGGGATAGGGATAGGGATAGGGATAGGGATAGGGATAGGGACAGGGATAGGGACAGGGATAGGGATAGGGATAAGGATGGGGATAGAGATAGAGATAGAGATAGAGATAGAGATAGAGATAGAGATAGAGGTAGAGGTAGAGATAGAGATAGAGATAGAGATAGAGATAGAGATAGAGATAGAGATAGAGATAGAGATAGAAATAGAGATAGAGATAGACGTAAAGATAGAGATAGAGATAGAGATGGAGATGGAGATGGAGATGGAGATGGAGATGGAGATGGAGATGGAGATGGAGATTGAGATGGAGATGGAGATGGAGATGGAGATGGAGATGGAGATGGAGATGGAGATGGAGATGGAGATGGAGATGGAGATGGAGATGGAGATGGAGATGGAGATGGAGATGGAGATGGAGATAGAGATAGAGATAGAGATAGGGGAAATTAGATTTGTCGCGGCGAACATTTGTATATATGTAACTTTCGTTCAGAGAATTTACATTTTTAATATCTTTATTGGAATAAATTTTATGCAGAACAACGTCTGCCGGGTCAGCTAGTTTTATATAATTTTTCTTCAATCTCACCCCTTTGGTTGATGCAAATATAGTTGAAGACACCATATATGAAAATATACATTTTAGTCCCGATTGGAGAAGGTTAAGGGCTGTCGCGCAGGGGTGAAAGTCCAGATTCTCATATGAGAATACTATGCTACACCCCTTTATCCTTTACCGTCTCAGACCAGGATCAACCTTTTTGTGTAACATCATTGACTATGACATATTGATATAGGGGGTGAGAACGGAGAAAATCGCTAATTTAATTTTAGGTATGATAACTATGAGTTTAATGCCCGTAAGCCATTCACAGGATATCAGAAATGTCGATATATTGAAGGACCTAACTCTTTGTAATGATATTCTTCTTCTTCTTACTTGGCGCTTAACCATCTAGACGATTTTGGCCGAGTTCATAAAAGCGCGCCAGCCATTTCTGCTTCGTGCTGCCTGGCACCAATTGGAAATACCAAGGGCGGAAGAGTCAGTCTTCGCCTGATCTTGCCAGCAATGTGGAGATCTCCATTTGCTTCTGCGTTCAGCGGGTTTCGAAACAATTACTTCTATAGACGCAGCACCATCATCCCTAGCTCACGATGTGACATGCCCAACACAGCCGCTGGTTTTTGATACGCACAACAATGTCGATGTCTGCGAAAATAAAGCTCGAATAGCTCTTTCGTTAAATCTCCGTCGATACTCGCCCTCGCTGATGCGCAAAGTTTCATAAATCATACGAAGAACTTTTCTCTCGAATATCTATTCCAAGTGCCATCTCATCTGAGTTTGACATTTTATCCATGCTTCTGCGCCCGACATTAGGACTGGAACTATCAGCGTGCTGTAGATTGTTTTTTTTCTTCGTCGAGAGGGCGAACTTTACTTTTCAATTGCCTGCTTCGTCCTAAGTAGCAGTTGTAGACAATATTGATTCTTCATTGGATTTTCATGCTGACATGGTTTTTGGTATTAATGCTGCTTCCCAAATAGATGAAGTCCTTAAATGGTTTCGAATTTATAGCTGTCGACTACTGCTGGCAGCGATATCGATATAATATCGATTCATCGATGTTTTTGAACTTTTTCGATATATCAATATTTTTTTTCCGATATTCGATATATCGACGGTCATGGATCCATCACTGGTAAACGCGGAAAGAAGCTGGTAAAAGGCAGCATTGCCGTTTTGTGGGTAATTCCCCAAATTTGGAGTTTTTTTAAAATTTGATTCCTATGTAGAAATACCTGTGTTTAAAAGTAATGTAAATACGAACATTTCTTTTAATGTTCATTGTACACCGAGAGAAAAGATGCTGGTAGATCAACGGGATTACGGATTAAAACAACATATTCTACAGTCAAATCACATCCAAAAGATTTATCTGTTAAATTGACAGATGTTCTTTTGTTTTAACAGTTTTATTGTTGAACTAACTGCTCTGAAAACAAAAAACGCTGTGAATCTAAACAGTTTTGCTGTTAAATCAACAACTTTCCGCAGTTGAAATTTAGTCATTTAAAAATAAATCCCTTTGTGTTTTATATGGCCGTTTATTTCTAACAATTACTTTATAATGTGTATTTTTAGATCTTTTTTAAATCTTTTGTTTGCATTTTTCTCTTCATCCTCTTCATCTTCGCTTGTTTTCCATTTCGGCACCTTCTTCGCTCTCACTGCTTGCTATATTGTGTTCTCTATTTTATATTCTCCTCCGATTCAAACCGTTACATCAACCTGAAATTAAATCCAACGGCATCATATGTTTAGTGCGACATTCAACATTCAACATTATATTGAATATTGAACTTTAGTGGCTTTTATACTTACTTTTGTTCGAAAAAGCATCCGTGAATTAAAACTCACTCACGTAAGCAAAACAACAAATAACAACGGAGAAAGCTGGCAAAATAAACACTTTTTTCTTTTGGTAGTCAACAGAAATGATTTGTTGAATCAATAAATAAATATAAAGGTTACAGCAACAGATATTAGGGTTAAGCTAACAGTGACTCAGTTATTTCAACAAAAATTTCTGTTAATAATTGACAGATCAGTTCTGTTGAACTAACAAATAGGTTTTAATAGATATATTTGTTAAAGTAAAAGATTTTTTCGTTTATATAACTCTAATGTGTCTACTTAAACGTATTTCTGTTAATTTAACGAATTTAGGGATTAACAGAAGAAAACTGTTGATACTACTGTGATTATTTTTCTGAGTGTAGAATTGCAAAATCAAGAAAAAACATTTTAAATTTAAAAATTTTTATTTCTATTTTAAGCACTATGAGATTTTGAACCAAAAACTTATGTTTTTTTTTTCATTCATTTTTATTTTTAATTTAAACATTTTCTTTTTAAATCCCAAATACATTTTACTTCCAAAAATTTAATTTTTAATTTAAAAAATTTCTATTCACAATCCCTTAGGTGGGCTGTTTTGGTCTAATTGGTGCTAGTGCAAAGGTAAAAACAAAGCTTTACAATTCACATAGTGCCCGACGTTTCGGTAAGCTCCTTACCATCCTCAGGGGCGGTTTCTTTATTTTGTACACATATAAGAAAATATATACATATAACAAAATTACTCACATATGCATATATAATGTGTTACAAAATCACAAAAATAATTATCACAACGCGAACTTACATGTATGTATATTAAAAACTATCGAAAAAAAAAAATATTAGAGACATATTTACATATGTACATATATGGACATAAAAACATAAAAACACATACTTTTTATTAAGGTACGCTAGTCAGACTAATTAACAATCATAAACAAAGCAAATAAGTAGCTGCAATATCTTCTGTATCTTCTTTTTTGTTTACTGTCCGCTCTATATTTTTCAAAATGTGTAGACTCTCCAATGTGAATCTCGTTCTCTCTTTGTTCTCTGTATCTATTATTTCATTTTTAAAATAAAATGACTTGGTTGAAAACGTGCATTATAAAAATAAAAAAATTATTTTTGATTTATTTTCTCTGAGTGTAAAAGGTATTTAGAATGCGTTATTAATTTGTCTATTTCAAACCTTTTAGTCTTTAACCTGGTTTTTTAAATAACTTAAATGCGAAATATTTTAATGAACCACTGTAATTGATTCCTACTCTTTCTGGCTGGAACAGAATTTATCATTTTTGTTTTTTTTTTTTGATTATTGAATTCCCTTTTCAAAAAGGATTTCTGTTGACAATAAATTGAAATATTTAGTTTAAATGTTTATTTAGTTAATTTTTAGAGTAATACTAGAGGTTACCCGCGGGTTTCACACCACGTGCTTTTAAAAATATTAGTATATTGAGTTTGTTCTAAAATGTTACACAGAAAAGATATCATTATTGACGTCAAAGATAGTTTTCTATTTTTTTTTGTCCGTTGAGTACGTAATTATCTCATATGCCCTCACAAAAATTTTCAGTATTCTACTACAAATATTTCAACCGATATTCGCTGTGAAAATTTCAGTTTGTATGGGAGGTGCCCATCCCTGCTTTATCAAGACCTATCCTTTTTACCCGTTTTATACATAATTATCTCATATGCCCTCACACCAATTTTCACTTCCCTACTACAAATAAATCAACAGATATTCGCTGTGAAAATTTCAATATGTGTGGGAGGTGCCCATCCCTGCTTTACCAAGATCTAGTGTTTTTATCCGCTGAGTACGTTGTTATTTCATGTGCCCTCACACCAATTTTCAGTACTCTAATACAAATACTTCAACAAATACTCGCTATGAAAATTTCACTTTGTATGGGAGGTGCCCATCCCTGCTTTACCAAGATCTATCCTTTTTACCCGTTTTATACATAATTATCTCATATGCCCTCACACCAATTTTCACTTCCCTACTACAAATAAATCAACAGATATTCGCTATGAAAATTTCACTTTGTATGGGAGGTACCCATCCCTGCTTTATCAAGACCTAGTGTTTTTATCCGCTGAGTACGTTGTTATTTCATATGCCCTCACATCAATTTTCAGTACTCTAATACAAATACTTCAACAAATACTCGCTGTGAAAATTTCAATTTGTATGGGAGGTGCCCATCCTTGCTTTACCAAGATTTAGATTGCTTATCCGTTGAGTATATAATTATGTATTCTTCCCTCACACAAATTTTCATTATTCTAGTACAAATATTTCAAGAGATATTACGAAAAAAAAGGACAATTTTGTATGGGAGGTGCCCATCCCTGACTTTTAATCAGATTAAAAATATGCCTATAGTAATTACCGGATGAAAATACCTAGGTGTGCAAAGGTTGGTGAGGATCCGTTCAGCGGTTTTCGCGCCAATTGAGTTTAAACACAATTTCCATTTCACATTTATAATATAAGATAAATGACTGTCACTCTCGTTCAATTCAGGGCACAATAATGAATGCAGACATTTCGAAAAATAAAGCTGTTATATGTATATAGATATGTTAAATTAAGGTTTATATAAAGTAGAGCTCTCGATTTTTTTTGAACATTTTCGAGTAGCCCGAACAAATGCTGTTCAAATTCTCGAACACTTGTTTGTTTGTTTATTACCCGTATGTTTGCACGGGCATTTTGAACAATGCGGGCATTTGAAGTTTGTATTTTTCGTTTGTTTATTTTTTTTTTGTTGTCTTCATATGTATATTTTTTATTTTTGTTTTCCTGATACAAATTTTTTTGTCTGTAAGCTCGAGTGCTCGAATGTTTGTACGGGCATTTGAACAACAAACGAGCCTCAGACAAATTCGATCTTTTCGAATTGTTCGATACCCGGGTATCTAGAGCTCTAATATAAAGGTCGATATATCGATAATATCGATGTTTTTTCTCAAAAATATCGAAAATATCGATACTCGTAAACATCGATGTTTTCCAGCACTACTGTCGACCGTGACGTAGCTGCAGAATCGTGCTATTTCTTTGCGTGATGACAGGAGCTAATTCGTCTTGTGCTTGTTAACCGCCAAGCACATTTTCTTAGCCCTTTAACCAGCTTAGAGAAGGCAGAATATAGAGCGCGAGTGTTAAGTTTAATTCAATATGCTTCCTGTGAGGTTAAGTTCAGCAGCTGGAGTTTTCTTTTCCAGCATCAAGTTGAAAAAATCACATGAAAGCGAGTGACCTTAACTGAAGCCTCGTTTGGTCTTAAATCTCTCGAAGAGGTCTTTTCAATTATGACGGAGGTGGTGTTGTTAGTCAACGTTGTTTGCCATAGCCATGATGATCTTATTTACATTAAAGAAGCCAGTCAATTTTAATTATTTGGCACAAATTCATTGTTTCCAATATTAACAAAAATCACAAAAAGACATACATACCAACTTAACCGTTATTGTTTTTAATTAATCGCACTGCCATCAGTTCCGCTCCTGCGACTTCAATTATGCGAAAAGCTAATTTTAAATTGACGTTTGTTACACTTTTACTTTAACAAATGTTATTATTAGTTCAGCTAACCAAATTGTTATTGTGTCAATGTTGCTGGAAATAGTAAAAGTAACAACAACAACAACAATAACTCACAGTGTGCTAGAAGCGAATTATTTTGGTGGAAAAATCACGACGAAAACGGTCTTTGGGGAAGTTTTAAGGACATTTTAAGTAACATTTTCCTGTTGTAACGAAAATCCTAGCTGATTCCCTTTCCGAGAAAAATCGAGTTTTCCATTTTTTATGGGCATTTTTTTTATTTACCCACTGAAATTTTTTATTAATCCTGAAAACTCACATAATTTTTAAAATACTGTGCTGGGAAAGGAGAAAAATCACTCTCTAGATGTCGGTCAACTTGAACATTAACAAATTATATCACCTATATATGAGAATTTCCAAAAAAAATTAATCGCGTGTATCGAATCTCTTTTAAATGAACTTATTAATTCGTTTATTCAGCAACTATGAATTAAAAGATACCAAAATATTTTTTACAAGTTATTAGAAGAAAATTCAATTACAGCTCTTCTTAGTTATACTGAATAGAAGGAATCTTCAATCAGATTAATTCTATACTAATTCCAGTATTTCAGGAACTCACTATTTCAGCTTCTCCTGCTTGTTCGGACGTCATGCCTAAGCCATTTCCATTTATAAATTCGATACAATGTTCAATATGATCCAATATCACATGGACTTTGAGGGTTTGTTGGAGCTCTGTCGCCCGAAAATTTTTTCTTAAATCAACAATTAGCTCGTTTAGTTTCAAATGATCTCACTATAATTTTCGGTTTATTTATTTCAATTGATTATGTTTTCAGGTAAAAACAAAATTGACGCTAAACAATGTTGTAGTACTGCTAATCCACAAGTATTTAATGACGATGATGAAATTCGTGTTCTCGAAAAGTGTATACTTCCAGAATTACAGTTGCTGCAGGGGTATGTGAATTATTTATTTTGGCAAGGACTGGTTCCATTAGTTGGAAGAGAACAAGCTCTTATTTGGCCCAAAAAATTTAAACTGGTGGCAAAAAATTATCAAGGAGATACCTTCGAGGGGAATGCTTGCCGACAATTGTTAAAGCAAGCGGATGGATTAGATGATGTTGCTATCTACAAAGGAGTAGGTCTTTTGCGATTAGTACCCTTCATTTCGGCATTAAAAGCCATGGATCTCGTCGTCAATTGTTGTTTCGGAACTTCGAAAGTTGAGAAGGTGAAACTAAACGAGCTAATTGTTGATTTAAGAAAAAAGTTTCGGGCGACAGAGCTCCAACAAACCCTCAAAATCCATGTAATATTGGATCATATTGAAGATTGTATCGAATTTATAAATGGAAAAGGCTTAGGCATGACGTCCGAACAAGCAGGAGAAGCAATTCATCGTGAGTTCCTGAAATACTGGAATAAGTATAGAATTAATCTGATTGAAGATTTCTTCTATTCAGTACAACTAAGAAGAGCTGTCATTGAATTTTCTTCTAATAACTTGTAAAAAATATTTTGGTATCTTTTAATTCATAGTTGCTGAATAAACGAATTAATAAGTTCATTTAAAAGACATTAGATACAGGCGATTCATTTTTTTTTTTGGAAATTCTCATATATAGGTGATATAATTTGTTAATGTTCAAGTTGACCGATATCTAGAGAGTGATTTTTCTCCTTTCCCAGCACAGTATTTTAAAAATTATGTGAGTTTTCAGGATTAATAAAAAAATTCAGTGGGTAAATAAAAAAAATGCCCATAAAAAATGGAAAACTCGATTTTTCTCGGAAAGGGAATCAGCTAGGATTTTCGTTACAACAGGAAAATGTTACTTAAAATGTTCTTAAAACTTCCCCAAAGACCGTTTTCGTCGTGATTTTTCCACCAAAATAATTCGCTTTAAGCACACTGTGAACTATAACGCGCAGCAGCACCTTTTGCTTTTAGACTGCTGCTAACTGTAATTGTTGTTCAGTTTGTCGCCATTATCGCCGCTGTCAACGTGAAACTACAAAACTTTTCGCTGTAAATGCGTTAACGGCGGCGCGTCTTACGAAAACGAAATACGTGAAATAAAACTTTTTCAACTGGTTTCTTGCAGCGCGATCTACTATTATTGTTGTTATTGTTAATATTATTCTTGCTATTTTTGTTGTTTTTATTGTTGCTATTATTGTTGTTGTTATTTTTGTTGTTATTGTTAATATTATTGTTGCTATTTTTGTTGTTTTTATTGTTAAAATTATTGTTGCTATTATTGCTTTTGCTGTTAAAATTATTGTTGCTGTTATTGTTGTTACTATTTGTTGCTTGCACATTGTTGCGTATGGCGCGCTCGCTGTTGGTTGCCATTTTATTCAACACACCGTTCTCAACATACACCGCAACCACCAACAACAACAACAACACGGCATAGCTGAATGGATGTTGAGCAAAACGGCAAATTGTTTAGAGTCGACAAATTATGATAAAAATTTCTGCAACACATGAAATTTGTTAGTAAAGCGCTTAGGGCAACGTACGTACATATAAACTACCCAGTTGGAAAAGGTAATGTATGGTCATCTATAAATGGATATAAAGGATCTATACATTCCAGAATGCATGATTTTTTTCATTGTGATGTCCTAGGGAAGTCATGCATCCACTTTTCCCTGCCAAGGTAAGGCAAAAAGGAATGTTTGGATGAGAGTCGCTCTTGCCGTGTCGGTTTATTTTCTCTTCTTCTTCTTGATTGGCGCTTAACCGTCTAGACGATTCTGGCCGAGTCCAACAGAGCGCGCCAATTGCTTCTGTTTCGTGCAGCATGGCGCCACTTGGGAACACCTAGGGAGGCAGCATCGCTGTCCACCTGATTTTCCCAACGCAGTGGAGGTCTCCCTTTTCTTCTGCGTTCAGCGGGTTTCGATAGAAATGCTTTCTTGGCCGGAGCGCCTTCGTCCATTCTCACGACATGACCTGCCCAACGCAGCCGCTCACTTAAAAATAAAAAAAAAAACTTTTTTTTGCATTTTTTTCTTCATTCTCTCTCCATCCGATTTCCAACTAGAAATATGTAACTTCACTCCAGCTTGTTCTGCTTTGCTTCTCTCATTGTCGCACCATCTTCCCCTTCACTGCTTAACCCATGTGGGACATTCAACATTATATTGATCTTTAGTGCCGCTTTTATGCGTCCGTTTGTTAAAATAGACTCCGTGAATTGTTGTCGTCATTGTAAAAAAGCAAAACTAGAGAAAACCTGATTCTCCTAATTGTTTTTTTTTTTTTGCTAGATTCAATGTTATAGCTGAAAGCCGATGACTGACCTCTTCGCTTACCTTGGGTTGCATTCTGGAATGTATCCGATTTCCTATAAGTTGGAAGGTATAGCTGAGAGCCGATGACTGACCTCTTCGCTTACCTAGGGTTGCATTCTGGAATGTATCCGATTTCCTATAAGTTGGAAGGTATAGCTGAGAGCCGATGACTGACCTCTTCGCTTACCTTGGGTTGCATTCTAGAGTGTATCCGATTTCCTATAAGTTGGCAGCCACACAACATAGAGTTTAGATGAAATCATAGTTTTTTTTTGGAATACATACTATAATGTAAATTTTTCGTACATCTTTTCATGCGTCCGCAAGGTCATGCATGACCACCTTTCCAACTGGGTAGTTAGAGTTTGTCTGTGTGTGTATGAAATAGAGCGAGAGCGAGCGAGTTGCGAGCAGGGATGCCACTTAGAAAAATTTTTTCCTACCAAATACCTACCAAAACGGCTTCGAGCCTACCAATTTTTTTTTTTTTTTTTATGTGAGATTTATGGTTCCAACAGTCATGAACGCCCGCACATACCCGTGTCAGCTGACACGATCTATCTTATGGGAGTTGCGTGTAAACGAAATCTCACCGACGCTGACATAAACGCCCATAGCCGCCCGTATCGAAGAAATCAAACGAGTTTTGATTTTTCCCATAACAACGTGTCAGCTGATTGCTTTTGCTCAACGCGGTGTTGCCGAACGAACTTTTTTAGCCACTAAAACATTTGAACGGTATTTTTCATTGTATTATTAAACGAAATCAATGCGAGTGTAAAATGTAATAGAATATATCTTTGTTCATAGGAAAAACCGCTTAAGTTTACTTAAGCGAAATATGAGTTATTAGATAATTGTTTAGCTCATTTATTGAAAATAATTATCATTTCTGTATATATTATTAATTCACATGTAATATATTAGTTTCAAATAAACTTAAAATCTATATTATCCAGTTATAACTTTTGTTTTTCGGAGCATAAATTTTCGCACAGGATGAAATAAAAAAGTTGCATAAATGATGTTATATTTGAAAAATGTACATGTTTGAATGAAATAATAGTTATTTCATATCTCTGCTACATAGGAAATGGATAGCGTATTTTTCAAATAAATGAGATATTAGGCAATGAAAAGAAAAGAGTAATTTACGATAAATAAAAGTAATTTTTATTTCAAAATTATCCCTTTTACCATTTTTGAACGGATCAATGGATAGCGGGCCAGCGTTTCCGTCATAAAATCCACACAGGCAAACAAAATTGCGACGAAGGCAGCTTTTAGAAAATTGTTTGCGTAAGCACGAAATAAAAAATGCTTATGGTTATTCCTTTATTTATTGCCAAAAAAGTGTATTTTCTTTTACTTATTTTTCACTGTTCAACAAGAAAATTACAAAATTCATCAGAAATGCAACTCTGACTCCTGAGGAGGGACAGGACCACACCACTCAAAAAACTGTTTTTACCCGCCGTCTTTTGTTAACAATTTTTTATTGCGTTAACCCTAATCACCGAATTTTGAAAAGTTACGTAAAACCGAAAGAGAGACTCTGAGGCTCACCTATGGGGAAATTTTGAAACACATTATTTTGGTATTTGTTTTTTACTTTTATTTATGCCGTAATGAATTCGGAAGCATTTTTACACATTCTTATAACGGTTTATGACAATTTTTTTAGTATATAAAGATAAAAATGGTAATTTCATAAAATAGGGCATATTAATAAACTACAATTTTCACACATTTCTTTAGTTGTTGAATGTTCATTACACATGGATTTATTACATCTTTTATAAATTTGTTTTTGTGCACACAATGAGAAAAACTACGAAAAAACTGAACATGAATAAATTTTTCATATGATCGCCCCTAATATATATTTTCCGCGATCGAATTGAAAAGTTTTAAAACGCGCCCTTCGTGGTGAAATTACTTACGTATAAAAGCAGACGATCATTCGTTTCTCTATCTGAATGCATCTTTTCCGTAATTTAGAATCTCAGTAAAGAGAAAATGATAAGATTTTAATGGTTTTGAAATTGCTGCATTTACCATTCTCCTTAATTTTATGACATCATATGATCTAAAGATCTATGGTGAAATACGACGAATTCACCAAAATCCGGGGGAAGTATGGTGAGTTCACAATATAAAAACCTCACTAGATAAACCTTGTAAACAACGGATTCAAAATATAGTTGAATTCTAGAAATGTAAGCTTATGACGATAAAGATACTTAAGGTGAGTCTTTGAGGCTCACTTTCGGTTTTTCGTTACAATTTTATACGATTGCAAAAAAAATGGTTAAAATAAATAAATAGCCCAAAGATCATAATTATTTCATAATTTATGAACACAAATGGAGGAATACCCAAAATTTCAGGCAAAAAGCTTTTTTGGTTTAGGAATAATTCGCTTTTAAACTTTAAAGTGAGACTGAGAGGCTCACTTTAGAGGATTAGGGTTAAAAAATTAAGTTCCGCTTCGAATTCGTGTTCATGTGATCAAAACGCGTCGATTGACACCAGTTCTTGAAAATTTACCAATTTTCACCATGTCACCTAAACTACACCTTTTTCAGTTTATATTCAGAAAGTTACAATTTATATTCAGAAAATTAAAATTGATATTCAGAAAATTACAATTCATATTCAGAATTTCCATTTCATATTCAGAAAGTTGAAATTCATATTCAGAATTTCCATTTCACATTCAGAAAATTAAAATTCATATTTAGAAAGTTACAGTTCATATTCAGAAATTTACAATTGATATTCAGAAAAATACAATTGATATTCAGAAATTCCATTTGATATTCAGAAAATTGCAGTTAATATTCAGAAAATTACAATTGATATTCAGAAAGTTCCAATTGATATTCAGAAAGTTAAAATTCATATTCGGATAGTTGCATTTCATATTCAGAATGTTCATTTCATATTCAGAAAGTTACAATTGATATTCAGAAAATTAAAATTCATATTCAGAAAATTAAAATTCATATTCAGAAAATTACAATTGATATTCAGAAAATTACAATTGATATTCAGAAAATTAAAATTGATATTCAGAAAATTACAATTGATATTCAGAAAATTTCACTGTACGAGTGTAAATTTTATATTGTACTAGCAGATACCCGTCCCGCTTCGCAGCGACGCAAAATTTATGTTATAATGAGGGTTTCCCTCTACATTTCCCTTTCTCTTTCTTTTTTTTTTCATTTAGTTTTACCTTTACCTTTCTCTTTCCCTTTCCTTTAATTTTACCTTTGCCTTTACCTTTACATTGCCGAGACCATCCATCACCACCTGGGCCCACTATTTGAGCCATTTCTGGGAAAGCTGTAGGTTGAAGCCCTGCTCAACGCCTTTCATTTGCTACCAATATCGCTCGGAGGTATTCAGGGGTCATTCCGGTTCATGCTTTGACCCATATCTTGGAGAGCAGCCTAGGTGTAACTATTTAAAGAGCTTTTTGTTGAAGTCCTCCTCAACAGCTTTCCTTTGCTACCAATATCGCTCGGAAATATTCAGAGGTCATCCGGGTCCACGTTTTGACCCATATCTCGGGACCCGGCCTAGGCATCGCAATGAAAATAAATCTATGTTGAAGGCATGCTCAGCACCTTTCATTTGATCCCAATATCGCTCGGAAGCATTCAGGGGTCATTCCGGTTCATGCTTTGACCCATATCTTGGAGAGCAGCTGGGTCACTCTGGGTCCACATTTGGGCCCATATTCCGGGAAGTTCCCACTTTTCCGAAAGTCTGTATACCCTATCACCAGCGTATATACCATATGAATCTACTGTGAAAATTTCACAAAGATCGGTTGATTCCTTTGGGAGTCCATAAATAACGCACACACACACACACACACACATTCATTTTTATATAATAGATACATACATATGTGCTGCTCATGGCAATTCCCAAGCTCTGCGCAATATGCAGAGCTTCAATTGATGGTAAGTATTTGAAACTTGAGTAAGGTTTTTCAGAACCTTTTTTAACAATTCATTTTTTTTTCTTTTTTTTCCAGACACCGAAGATATTGAAAGGAGCAATTACAAGTCTTACTCCTTGATGGACAGGGAGCGCATTGTCAATGTCGCTAACAAAGGGGAGGATTGGCCAACCCTAGCCAAATCGCTGGGCATCGCCTACAAAACGGCCTACACTTGGGCTGTAAGTGGAAGACTGGAAAAACAAAGTGCCGGCGGTAAAAAGCCGCGAAAGCTCACAGCAGACCAGTTCCAATCAGTTTTTCCAAAAGTCCGACATACATAAAGCCTACATTTATGTGAAGCTATACAATGCATCCAACATGTTAGATTTTCCTTGAATGCAAAGTATAAAAAAGTACCTGAACAACTTTCTGAATATCAATTTTAATTTTCTGAATATCAATTGTAATTTTCTGAATATCAATTGTAATTTTCTGAATATCAATTTTAATTTTCTGAATATCAATTTCAATTTTCTGAATATCAATTGTAATTTTCTGAATATCAATTTAAATTTTCTGAATATCAATTGTAACTTTCTGAATATGAAATGAAGCTTCTGAATATGAATTGTAACTTTCTGAATATGAAATGTAAATTTCTGAATATCAATTGCAACTTTCTGAATATGAAATGGAAATTCTGAATATGAACTGTAACTTTCTGAATATGAATTGTAATTTTCTGAATATTAATTGTAATTTTCTGAATATCAATTGTAATTTTCTGAATATCAATTTTAATTTTCTGAATATGAACTGCAACTTTCTGAATATGAAATGGAAATTCTGAATATGAATTGTAATTTTCTGAATATGAAATGGAAATTCTGAATATGAATTTTAATTTTCTGAATATCAATTGCAACTTTCTGAATATAAACTGAAAAAGGTGTAGATAATTACCAAATCTTTGAATACAAAATCGAGCATATTTTTATTTAAAATTTTCGCCTACGTCTTTTTTTCTGAAAGAAAACAATATATTTAAAAATTTAAATCGAGAATAAATATCGGTACTAAGTTTGGGTATTTCATGCGAAATTTTTGTGTCTTCCCATTATTTCAAATACGGCAACACTCACACGGCTGTTCAAAATAGAAAACAGCTGATTTTTGTGTTGTCATGCGGGCATGAAATTCGTTCAACTCGTTATGTTTACGGGTACTCGATTCGTTCGGTCGACTCGTTGATGACTGTCGGCACCCTTAACATATTCAAGAAATTCATTTAGGGAACACTTGTTTTTACCGCTTAAAATAAAAAACTTCTTTTTTGATTTTGAAAACTTTCGTATTAAATTTAATATTATTTGTAAAAATTTCAATTAATTTTAGAATGAGTAATAAAAATGTGAAGGAAAAGAGAAGGAAGCAGTAGTTTCCAGATAAACAAAAACTTGTGTTGTGGACAAGGTTGGATTGGGTATTAGTGGCTGCTACCGCTCGTCCAGTGCGGAGGAAATCAGGATTTAAATTTGGTGGAATAACATTTCAGGAATAATGAGGGCAAGCAACTGATCCTGAAAGAAACGTAAGAAGATTTATCGAGAGAAATAGCGGACATTGTTTCCAATTGGTACAGCAAACACATTTACTACTTAGGTAGGCCTGATGGTCTGTTGTGATACCACATAGAGCTCTTTATTACACACCATGTAGACGAACAACCTTGTTTGCTTCATATAGCTTAAAATGTCAGATGCCTTTCTGTTTTCAATCTCCTCCAGTTGTGTCTGTGGGGGCAAGTGTACTTGAAGCTTAAAGAAAACGCTTCTATTTAGCAGAGATTTGTGACAAAAGTGATGTTAGTTAAACGAAGGCAAAAACCTACCAAAATTCAAATCGTCCTACCAACCTACCAAAAGGAGTAAAACCTACCAGTTTTGGTAGGAAAAGCCCAAAAGTGGCATCCCTGGTTGCGAGTTGAATTTGTACTTGTTGACAGATTTCCACAGACAAAGCTTTGCAAAGTGACAAAAAAAAGGATGAGCAAAGTTGCATTAAAAGTTTATTTGCTCACTTACAGGTATGCACGAGTATGGTTGGGTGTGCCTGTAAGCTGACTGTATGCATGTTTGATCATGTGTATGTGCTTACATTTTAAAGTGTCTACACACGCTTTTCATTCATTTTGTCGCCCTATTTAACTGTCGCTCTAATAAAAAGTGGTAAATAAAAATTGTAGGTACTCGTAGTAAATATTTGAAGGCAACAAAATTTGTAAACAACAAAAATGCATACACTTTGTGTATGTATACATAGCATGTTTATATACATTGTATCTAACTCAAAATTGTTGAAAAGGAAATTTGAATTATTTTATTGTGTTGCTTGAAGAATTTACAAGATTTGAAGGTTTATGGATTTTCTCACTTTTGATATTAAGCAATGTGGTTTTATTAGTTTAAAATAGTTTCTACTATAAACTTGGGCTTCTAGGATGACAGACGCAGTACAAAATTTTCTTTGCGGGAGGGACTTTGTGCAATACTTAGATATTTTGAGGGGAATTAACCCAGCCAACCAGAGGAGTCCGCACGGTGCTCCGTTAGGACTCACTAAGCCCTCCCAATGGAGTGTATCCGAGGGAGAAAATTTACTTTTGAAATACATATGTACATATATGCAAAAAGTGCAACTTGAGGATTCCTTTAATAGGAGTTTTCGAAGTCCGATAATCCTAAAAGACTCCGTGCGGACTCAAACACTTCTTTGAGGAGCTTTTTGGGATGCTTTTTTGACTCCGCATTTGGAGTTCTCCTTCGAGGGATTAGTTTGGGAGTACCATTACGCTCCTAATTCGGAGCGCTCCGTACTTGGTTAGCTGGGAAAGAACCATTCGAGAGCAGAAGAGCTTTCATATTTCGCCTAGTGCGATTTCATAAGAATCGGTAAGACTAAAAAGAAGGAAAAGGAGGAGAAGAGAAAGAAGTAGAGAAAGAAGATGGAGGAGGAGAGCAGGTCGAGGAAAAAGAAGAAGAAGAAGATGAAGAAAAAGAAGAAGAAGAAGAAGAAGAAGAAGAAGAAGAAGAAGAAGAAGAAGAAGATAGTGATGATGATAATGAAGAAGAAAAAGAAGCAGAATCAGAATAAGAAGAAAAGAAGGAAAAGGAGGAGAAGAGAAAGAAGTAGAGAAAGAAGATGGAGGAGGAGAGCAGGTCGAGGAAAAAGAAGAAGAAGAAGATGAAGAAAAAGAAGAAGAAGAAGAAGAAGAGGAAGAAGAAGAAGAAGATGATGATGATGATGATGATAATGAAGAAGAAAAAGACAGAATCAGAATAAGAAGAAAATAAGCAGAAGAAGAAGAGAACGAAGAAGACAGCAAATAAAAAGAAGAAGATGAAGAGGACGAAGAAGAAAAAGAAGCAGAAGTAGAAGAAGAAGAAGAATAAGAAGAGAATCAGAAGAAGGAGAAGAGGAAGAAGGTGCAGAATAAGAAGAATAAGAAGAAGAAAAAGAATAAAAAGAAGAAGGAGAAGCAAAATGGAGAACAGGAAGAAAAAGATTAAAAAAGTAGGAGAAGGAAAAGGAAAGGAAGAGGAAGAAAAAGAAGAGGCGCAACAAACATAAAAAGAAGAGGAAGATGAGGAAGAAGAAGAAGAAAACTCAAAAGAATAATAATAATAAGAAAAGGAAGAAGAAGAGCATGAGCAACGGAAGAGGCGGGGAGATAAGCAGAGGAAGAAGAAGGAAAAATGAGTTTTGAGAAAACTTTTCAAACAAAGCAGAGGAAGCAGAAGTAAAAACGAGTTTTAAGAAAACTTTTCCAACTTCAATTTTGAAAATTTTAACCCGAGGATACCACTAGGCCAATTTTCCATTTCACAATTTTCTAGAAAATTTTAACACTATATCTTTACTTGTATTCTATGTAGATAGTTGAGATCAGACATTTTTATTTTACAGCTATTTTTCATAGATATAAAACTTTTTATTTCTTTCTCTTTCCTGTTCTTTATTTTATTATCATTATAGTTAGTACACAGCAAGCGCAGAACACACCGGCAGGCTAATATGCAGTGCATTTGAAATTAGAAATAAACCACAGATGGATATAATGCTGAGGTTTTATGTAAGTATCTATTCTTATTTTGCTTTGTTTATTTATGCCGTTAGTTTGTCAAGTTTGTTGCTGGCATTGTCATCAACTCGTCAGTTATTTATTTATATACTAGCTTATGTGTAGATATGTATGTATGTATGTTATATAGCTTTTGTCTAGCTTTTTTATGTCAACAAGCAAGAGCATTTGGCTTTGAATAGGTTTATTGCTGCAAATAAATATATACATATGTAGATATGTATGTATGCATCTAGCAAAAACATGCTGAGGCAAGCTTATTAGAATGGCTGTACTACACATTAGACTGTAGGTGGTCTGAAATTGGTATGAAATTTGAAAAATTGTAAAACTTCATCAATTTGACTTATTAAATGTCTTTTAAAAGACACTTGCAGCTGAAATATTTATATGGAGGATTCATTACAGGTTTCAAGTACCGGCAGGAGGCGGATAGATCCAGCAAAATAAATATATACCGATAGAATCAGGATCATAGGTTAGGTTAGGATTGGTTAGATTAGATTAGGTTAGGTTAGGTTAGTTTAGGTTAGGTTAGATTAGGTTAGTTTAGATTAGTTTTGTTTAGGATAGGTTAGTTTAGGTTAGGTTAGATTAGGTTATTTAGATTAGTTTTGGTTAGGTTAGGTTAGTTTAAATTATGTTTGGCTAGGTTAGGTTAGGTTAGAATAGGTTAGATTAGGTTAGGTTTAGGTTAGGTTAGGTTAGGTTAGGTTAGGTTAGGTTTAGGTTAGGTTAGGTTAGTTTAGGTTAGGTTAGATTAGGTTAGGATAGATTAGGTTAGGTTAGGTAGCTGTGGCGGCCACCGCTCATCCAGTGCGGAGGCACACGTAGGTCTGATGGCCCGTTTTGATACTACGTAGAGCTCTTTACACTACGCTACATAGACGGAGATTAAATGCCTATGAAACTGAACCAACTTGTTCGCCTCCTATATCATAAAATATCAGATATCTTTATGTTGTCAAGCTACTCCCGACATCCAAAGGTGCATCTGTGGAAATAAGCGTACCGATAAGCGGAGTTAGACAGTGAGAGACAAGAGCATAGGCAGTGCTCTGCGCTTTCGACCTACTTCTCATCCCTCCACCTGCGACGGAAATCGTTAGTAAGGAGACCAATGCGCGTTCCATGGATGCTGATCGGGAAGTGATCCCTTATTATGCCAACTAGAGGATCAACGTGGGGACGACTGAGAAGAATCACCGAAATTGAACTTTCCCCATCCAGTTTGGGCTAGATCTATGCCTGGAGATCAAGCAAGTCGATTATCCAGCCCATCTGGCATTTGCCTGTTTTACGAAGTAAGATTTTAGGCAGATTTTGCATGTGTGTATGAGAAGAAGCCACCCAGCTTGTAGCCATCATTGCCTCTAGGTGGGTTCCTTCCCTTTCTTCGTCCATTTGCAATTTTCTTAGAAGACCAGCTACTTCCCAAATAGCATTGGCAGCAGTAAAAATTAATAAATACCTTCTTGCTGTGGCGGACCTAGCATAAATTGCCTGGGCAAGCCTATGTGTGAAGCATAACCATTATGTAGTTTCCTTTGCTGTATTATTTAAGTCTGATTGCTTTCCGTCATTGACTTTGATTTAGAGTTCCCGATTTCTTTTTAACATTTTCGAGTGGCCCGAATAAATGCTTTTCAATGCTCGAACGCTCGTTTGTTTGTTTATTACGCGTATGTTTGTATGGGCATTTGAACAATTCGGGTATTTGAAGATCGTTTTTTCTCGTTTATTTTTTTTTTTTTTTGTTTTTTTAATATGTATTTTTTACTTTTGTTTTCCTGATACAAATTTTTTTGTTTGTTGATTATCAAAAAACAAATATTGAAAAAATTTTGTTTCGGTAGCCAACAAAAAAAATTATCTAAAAAAATAACGTTAATAAAAATTCAAAGTAAAATGAAGCCGTAAGCCCGAAACAAATTTTTATTATTATTTTGTTTTTGATAATCAAAGAAACAAAATAAGTTTGATAATTTTTTTTTGATAACACTGCTCTACAGCCAAAAAATACTCTGAACGCGACCATCCTATTTATATGTAAAATCGGTGATTCCGAAATAGAAAAGTTATAGGCGATCAAGTAAATACATCCAAGTCGCGCAATGCCTCTGCACGGGTATATTCTATGCATGTTATACCAATACCTACACATCTGCAGTAGCAGCACATTGGCAGCGCAGTAGATAAAAGCCCATTTACGGGTATAACATGCATAGAATATACCCGTGCAGAGGCATTGCGCGAGTTGGATGTATTTACTTGATCGCCTATAACTTTTCCATTTTACCATGGATTTTCTTCGTTGATAGCTTATCTTTTTCCCAATAGAATGGAGCTTCACGTAAAGGAGTAAAACCGAAGGTGAAGACATTGGTTTAAAAGATATTGCCTGACAAAGTCAATTTTTTCCTCAAAAAATCGTAAAAAATCGAAAAAATTCAAATTGAATCGTCAATATTTCAGAAACTATAAGAGTTACAGAAAAATGTTGTAGCAGGGATGAAAAGGAAATTTAATTTTCTTTCGTTGAGTGTCACTCCAAGGAAGATAGCTCACTGCGTTAAAGAGGTATACAGGATTAAGTGGAGCCAGTGGCCAAATAACGGTAAATTGCCGATATCTCAAAAACCTTCCCATAGAATTAAAAATGAGCCCGATTTTCGGAATCAGCGACCGATTTTACATATAGATAGGATGGTCACGTCCAAAGTACAGACAAAAAATTTCATTTTGTGATCCAGTGTAATCAACGAAACGAAATAATTTCAATAATTTTTATTTGATATTCAACAAAACAAAATTTTTTTGTTAATTTTTATTTGATATTCAACAAAACAAAATATTTTTGTTGATATCGTTGTGCAGCCTTGAATTAAAATATATTTAGTATTTAAAAAGAAACATGTTTAAATTAAAAATTAAAATTAATGGAATAAAAACGAAAGTTTTTCCTTCAAAATCTCATAGTGCTTAAAATAAAAATAAACATTTTTAAATTAAAATTGTTTTTTCTTGATTTTGCAATTTTACTCTGAACATTTTTAAAATAAAAAAATTCGTATTTACATAATTCTTAAATATAAAAACGTGCGCTAGGGAAATCTTACACGAATGCGCAGAGGTATTTTTAGTTTCCTTATACCGACGGAAATTTCAGCAGTAGCAAGTGTATTTGCTTATTGCCTAAAAAATGGGTGCTTTAGTGTTTGAAAAACTGAGGTGCAATTTGATTTCCACCGCTTTTTAAAATTATCTTGATATTGTGCCAATAGTCGCCAAAAATCACAATCAACCCTTTTATAATCTGGTATTTGATATTTATGTTTGCATGCACATGCAGATGTAAGAAATTTTGTGCATAAGTATGTACCTACATGCAAACGAAAATCAAATCAAATATGAATATGGCTGTGAATACTGAAATTTTGAATGCCGAAGCCAGCTTCATTTTCGCATACAAATTTGATGTGAAAATTTAAGTCTGAAAATAAGCAATTGGTTTCTGCTTAGCGAAAGCGAGAAAACAAGCTATGTTATTCTGTTTTGAAAGCCACGTAAAAGCTAATGTGTGGAAACGTTGAAGCATGCTCACTGTGCTGTGATTGGCTGTACAAACAAAATACACATTGTGAGGTGGATTGGTGGTGTATTTGCGCTATTTTCTTAGCAGGCTTTTAGGGGCATGTTACAGTGGGGGCTATATTATTGAGAACTTAAATAGTAAACACATTTAAAACGTAAAATAACCAGATTTTAAAGATTTTCGTATGAAATGAACGAAAATGTGTACGCAAGCCGGGCTTCTGGGCTTGTATGAAGCGACCGCCTCTGGCTTCTTCTTCTTCTTAAATGGCGTTTCATCGTCTAAAAGACTCCGTCCAGGTTCAATAAAGTACTCCAGTCGTTTCTGTTTCGTGCTACGTAACGCCAACTGGAAATGAATCAGTCTTCACCTTATCTGCCAAATGTCTCTATTTCTTCCTCCTTTAGCGCGTTTCGATAAATATCAGACATTTAAAAGTTTCATTTCCCCATTCACGAAAGGTTTGAAGTCTTCGATAGGGCCGAATAGAGTCTTGCTATTGCTTGTTTTACATTAATTCCTTTGTGGTGTTTATTTCTTCAGAAATTACTTGCTTAGAAGAGCCATTTGCCATTAAAACCATTAACCACTTTGGGCAGTTCAATCGTGAGTTAAGCTCATATCGCATGAAATTTGTGTTCACTACAGATTTTGTCTCTTATCCCTAATCTCTGAGAAAATGCGCTTGAAGCGACGAAAATTAACACTTGGCGAGTGGTCTAATGTGTAGAAATAGCTGCCATCTGATATTGCGACATCAAGCAAACATACATATGTACATTTCCATATACAAAAAATCATTTAAGCAATACAATCGCCTCTTCCTCCTTCCTCTTTATTGCATTTACCTTTGTCGTAGTTATTGCAACTTTTGCCAAATTGCCAGGCACTGCTGCAATGCAATACTATCGAGCGGCTGTTTCTGCTGCTGTTGCTGCTGCTTCTACTCTGCTTTAGTTTTGCTGTGCTTCGTTGACATTATTCATCATCGTTTTTTGTTTTGTTGTTCTTGTTTTTTGCACTTGTGCTCTCAAAACCAAAACAACACTTTCAATTCATTGCTTTGCGTGCTGCAGACTCAGGCTCATCTAAAGATTTGAACTACTCATACATCCGAGAGGCTCGATTGCAATTGCTAAGGCCAAGGTTCAATCATCCAAAGCCTAACTATTTGCTTTGCGCTTTGCTGTGCTATTTTTTTTTTTTTGTTTCTCTGTTGCTTTTGTTCTTTTTGGTGTACTTTTCGCCTCATTTTGACAACTGTTATTCACCCCGATTCTAAACGAAAAATCCACAAGGATTTTTCCGCTTCTCCCTGTTCCCTTATTCTAAACACAAATTCCTTGTGGATTTTTTCGCTTCTCCCTTTCCGGCTATTCTAAATGATGTTCGAAAAAGTGAAAAGCGAATAAGGAAGAAAAGTAGGTATCATGAATGAAAATAAAAGCGAGAATTTATGCAATTATTTTGTGAGATTTTTCACAAAACAATTTTAAGTGAATGTTGAACAAAATGTGAGTGAATATAACTTTTGTTAATAAAAAACACATAATTGAATTAATTATGTACTGGTTTGCTTATTTTTATGACGGAAAGTATAAACAGCAAATAGATATTTTAGTAAGTTTATTTAAAGGGCAGCCGGATATTTCGCGGCTTGTAGGCTGTAGTATCCCTTCCGGTTGTAGTAAGGGTGCTTGTTTTGATATGGAGCGATGATACGGACATGTGTTCCATCAATACATTCAAGGACACTAGAGATGTCGTAGTTTTAAAACCCGCACTTAAAAATTTTCTTTTTGTCGCTGTTCATAGCTTAATGAATCCAAATCGGCTACAACTCATTTTCAAAAATTTCAAAAACTTCTAGAACTTTGCTGAAGGTGAATTGAGCCAATCAAATCATGTATATCATGTATATTCACGATTAATTTTGTTAAATTTGCAATTTTTTAACAAAAATGCAAAATTTGTGGGCAAATTTCGATGTGGGCTAGGCCCCTGAATTTTCGGTTTTTTTTTTATTTTAGGGTAGGGGGGTCATATGGATCACTAAAATGCAAACGAAATCTTGGGAAAACTTATAGTTTATTAATAATAAATTATTTTTGCGTAGTACACCCTAATGCGTTGGCGGCCTTCGGCGCTTAAAAAAAATAACCCTCAGTCGACAGAATTCTCTTTCTGGAGTAAAATCTACGGACCTATCCACAGTTGTTTTGAGTAGAAAAACATTATGCGTTTGCGGCCTTCGGCCTCGCTTCAAAAAAAAATTACCCTCAGCTTGCGGAATTCCCTTTCTGGATTTATATTTCTGGAGCAGTCCACAGTATTTTTGCATAGTGGGGTTTTAAAATTTGTAAAATTAACTCACATAACATTTCCAGAAAATCTTATTGAAAAATTCTTAGTGGTTTGAAAATAAATACGGCATTCGCATAATATCGAAGGCGACACAGGTAGGCGCATAGGCAAATTCCGAAGCTACTTTTTTATTTACAAAGGTAGAGTGTAATGTAAAAATCAAAGCGAATTCACATCATGGCCCAATAGGAATGGGCCAGTCCCAAGTGAATTCAGGTTTTAACCAAGGCGAAATATCATTTTGACACCACACTACCAAATACAATAACAAAATGCATCAGAAATTTCTGAATCCGCTTATGCGCCTACCTTCCTAGATCTGCCTTGCAACAAAACAGCTGACTTCGAAAATCCGCTCACATGTTCGAAATTCTGTTCGCCAGTTTTTCTTCACGCTTGTGAAAGGGAATAGGAGGAAATTTTCCTGGTGAACAAAAAAATCCACAAGGGCTGAGATCCTGGCGGATATTTAGAATCGGGGTGATTGTCTTTCTGCACAATACTCACAGTCGATTTGCTCTCCATTACATACAAACATTCAGAGCTTGGGCATTCACTGGTTTGTGGCGGCATGAAAGGCATCATGGTCATCATCATCATCAGCATCATTATCATTATCATCATCAGCATCATCACCATCATCATTATCCTTGTGCTGTGCTGTGTTATGCTGCCTTTTGTTGCTGCTTTCTTACTACATTCATGCTCCAAATGCCGTTTGTTGTCATTGCAGTTGCAGGCACATACGAGCATTGCTGCTAAAATCATCATTCCCATGGTTCACTAAGTATTGTCTTCTTCGCCTGTTTATGTATGTAATCCAAACGTTTTTCCATTTCTCACTACTTTCATTAGAGCATCGTATTGCATTCGCTTGTCATCAGTTATGTATGTATGTGGTTATGGTTTTTGTGTGTGATAGTTACTAAGGTCGTCAGGTGGTATAAGGTTATCAAATCATCAGTTCAGTCGTACTTTTGACAGCAGCATTCCCAACATCAACAAATGCTAAATTTAGTCGGCGATTTAAGTGGCAAGTCATTAATTTTTAGAAAATCTAAGAACAGAAGTGTTTTAATTTAAGGAAATACATATAAGGACACACGTAAGCTTTACAAGTATCAGTAGAAGAAATGATTGATTTGAACATGGCAAATAAAGCAATGTCAGATAATGCCAAGCAATGGAAGATCTCGGAAGAGGAATCTCTTTACTGATCATTGATTCATTAAATTTTGAATAGATACTGACTTAAGTCAAGTATCAAAATTTCGAAATTCTCGCAAGGTGGACTGGCAAAAGTTTGGATCACTTCTTGAAACGAGAATACCAGACCTCCCCAAAACTCAAATATCTACGCGCAATTGAGGTGGTGACACACGGGGAAACGAGTACTTTAATTGCTTGCTTTGAGGCGGTACATATGTTAGGCTAAGAACAAGCATAAAAAGAAAAGCGGTGGGTCCCATGGTGGAACACAAAACTTAACAAGCTTCGAACAAGGTACAGCAAGGTTTTAAGCAGGTCGTTAAAAAAACCCAGAAAGAAGAAGATTGGTACGAATAGCATGTTGTGCAAAAGGAGTAGAAGAGCAAAGTTCGTTCATAGAAACTAAGCTCTGATGGAGACTTTTGCAGTGAAACTGGTAACACGAAAGAGTCAGCAAGGCTATGCAAGATACTTGAACAAGGCAAGACAGCCAGACTAGACTCTCAAAAAATGTCAGATGCTTCATATAGCACGTGACTGCTAGAAACCTACAACACTCTAACGAAAACCCCTTTTTTCGGTTAGCAAGATAATTTCCGGCGCAGAGAGAGATATGAGATAACAGAGCCAGACTGGATTGCAACAACCCAGCGGCGAACATTGCCCACCACACTACTTCTCCCCAATGATGTATACTACACATTATGAACAATGCCAACTAACATACAATGCATATGAAAAAGTAAGTTGTGTTCACAAAAATTAATTTGTTCATTTTTATGTTTTTCTTCAAATTTCATTCCTGTTGTGTTGCTATGTATAATAAATTCGGAAATTCCATAAAAACAAAATAACAATCACATTGAAGAATTTTTTGTTAAAAATTCGTTTCTGAATCAAGCGCTGATAGAATAAAATTGTTTAAAATTATATAAAAAAATCTGAGTGCTAAAAAAAGCACGACTTCTTTATGGACGTTCTCCCTATGTAGTTGTATTGGATTATTCGTGGATTTCGGTGTTTTCTTTTGGTGTTTTATGTGGGTTTTTCTTAAGTTTCCCTAATTATGCACGTTTCCTTAAATATGTACATACCAATAGCAGTCCCAGCATAAATTAGCTGGGCAAGCCTATGTGTGAAGCAGTCATTGTGTAAATTTCTTTGCTATATTATCTGAAAGTCATTCCATATGTATTTACATATGTACATATTTCTAGTGGGGGTAGCTTACAGCTTACAATGTAAACGGAATTGTGTACAATCCGCCTACATTCACCTTACAAGGTAAGCTAAGGAAGTTTCGAGGTACCTACCTACAACTTACAATGTAAGCGGAATTGTATTCAGTCCGCCTACTTTTACCTTACAAGGTAAGGGAAAGTATATTCGAGGTGCCTACCAACAACTTACCCTGTAAACTGAGTTGTATTTAGTCCGCCTACATCCACCTTACAACGTTGGCGAAGTAGGATTCGAACTGCCTACCTACAGCTTACAATGTATGCTAGTTAGTGATATGCTCATTGGATGAACACGTTACTACCCTCATTACTTTGTATGTAACATGTAGGCGTTCACTCTACATTTGCGGCCAAGTATATGAAAATGTATAACAGATCTGTATATGAGGTGGTATGCATTACCGCCTTACATGTTTGCCTGACTTAATCGATTCTGTAAGCAACATTTTCGCCGCTGGGAAGGCATCAAAGGTGGTATCTGGTGAGATGCGGTGGGTTTCTCTATACCCTCTTTTTTGACGACCTGAAATCGCCAGGCCAGGGTAGTGTGTAGCCGAAAATGCTAAAGTGTGTGAGTGAAAAGCTTAGGAAAGCCCTGATTCGGATCTTCAGGACGTGTTTCCCGTTGAGCTTCAGGCCAATCACAAGTGACATCTTTCATGTTGAAATGTCTGGAACAAGCAGTCCAGAAGTACATTAGGGCAAAGGTTCTGGTGAACAGGCCATTCCATTCGATTGCGAGCTAAACAAGGCACATTAGATTGAGACTACATTAAGTTTTCGTTCTTCTGCTCTCCGTTTAGAGCAATTTTGTTGATCGTAATTAATGACGTTAAAGTGCTGATTGTAAGGAACACATTCGCAATGTTTGTTCAGCTACAAAATATGCACGTTTTGCTCTAAAATATATCAAAGAAAAATATATCTTTTTTCCACTACTCAATTCATTTATTGTACTTTTGTACAGGCACTGTATAATTTTATATACTTATGCATGTTATTTGCTCTTCAATCACACTTTTAAAATCAAATCAAGGCCCTACATGTACTCGTACACATGGGAATGTGTGATACAGGCAGTTACCCTGCAAAAAAGCCGAGTACTCCATGCACGCGTGTACAGAGTACTCGCTATGGACCAACCGAGTACTCCATAACCTGTCACATTTCTTATAAAAAAGATGGTTCATTTAACATGGCAATGTACTAGGCAGGGATCACATACTCCGATTTCCGCATG
Source organism: Urophora cardui (assembly GCA_960531455.1). Lineage (NCBI taxonomy): Eukaryota > Metazoa > Arthropoda > Insecta > Diptera > Tephritidae > Urophora > Urophora cardui. The sequence continues at coordinate 15,767,399 of OY482674.1, forward strand.
ACACCCGAGTAATCCAAGGAGTACCTACATTGGATAAATTCATGGAGTAGGTACTAAAATTAATGGAATTTAATAGTCTCTGAAAAGATTTAAACGACTGCCAATTCTTCTTGATTATTAGCATTATATATGCTTTTGTTTAATAAAAAAATGATAAGATTTTTCCAGCGCATTCACCAACATGTTGTGTTGCGTTTCAATGTATCTCTCTTACTAAATCGTGCACGTTCAAACAAGCATGCATATGTACATGCATGTGTACGTACTTGCTTCGTCGTTATCACGATATACATTTGGTTTTCGTAGCAATGTTCGGCTAACTACGAGTAGATGCAGATAGACTAGTCGCTCCCTTGGGGATATGTTTATGATCACTTTGAAAGTACTCCAACCTACCACAAAATGGATCATATAATTCAATGATATTTGCAGGGTAAAAATGCACATTTCCATGGCTATTTGTATGTACATATACAATGTATATACATACATATATGTAGACTAGGGATTCCAATTTTTCCCATTTTTGCGATCCCGGGATTTTCGGTATTTTTTTTTATAATCCCGGGATTCCGGGATTGGTCCCGGGATTTTGCCATTAATTATTTTCCGACATTTTGGGTTGAAAAAAGTGAATATATTTTTCGTGGAACGCTACAACTTTAAAATGCAAAGAAAGTAATTGATTTTTATTGCTATTTTTTATTTAAAACAAAAATTATTTAATTAAAAAAAATAAATAAATTCATGCGTATTATTTAAAATACTTAAGAGTTACTTTAAAAAATACAAACAACAAAGAAAATGGCATACATTTGGTGTAAGAAATATTTGCTTTACAGTTGGTACTTTTAAGATATTGACAAGAAGGCTTGCGATCATTTGATAATAATGTGTGACAAAATAAAAAATTTTAAAGTACTTTTTCGAGGTTCACATATGTTAAACGAGTAGGCCTTACCAAAACATCCGAAGACTGCATATTTAGAATTTCAATACACCCTCAAAATCTGGAGTTACGGGCCAAAAACCCCTCTTTCATAGGGTAAGTCAGTCTGTTTCGTCTATCAACATGATTTTTAAATATTATCGAAATTAATTTTTTTCCATAATTTTTTCATATTTCTCGAATAATTTGTTAACCAGTGTATATATATAATTACATATTTCGAAACAATCTCCTGTTAATACTGTTTTCAACGAGATAAAAACTATTATTAAAGATGAAAAAATTGAATCTTTGACATTGTAGTGTGAAACTCTCAAGTCTAATTAAAATTTTACCTGGTCTTTGGTAATTTTATTTCTTGATTATTGTTTGCTTTTTCTTCCAATATTTACTTTTCATGGGAGAAAATTCCGAAAACTGTTGAGAATAAAATGGCCCAAAATCAGGAAATCGAAGTTATCAAAAGAATTTTACCACAAGAATTAAAAATTTTAAAAGTACCTAACGTACGTTTCCTTACTTCACAACAAAAAAATTTAATTAAAAAAAAATCAAAAAATATTAATTCTTACTTTCACTAATGGACATTTTTAATTTTGGCAAAAATGTTGCACTTATTATGAATTTTCTTCGGGCTTTCAAATTTTTTTGCTCTATTCCAAAATTTTTTCTGGCGTTTTTGTTCTATTGACAAAATATAAAACTAGCCTGATTACGGGGAAAACATTTCTGCTCTTCTGCGTTGCATTACTTTTGTTATGCATCATATGAAAAATGCAACATTTTCACAGGGCACAGGGCACATGTTGATAATTCTGCCATGTAATAATTCAAAATTTTCGTTCAGAATAGGAAACGCTATTAGTATACAGATCTGAGATCAATAAAAATTATATAAAATACTTTTTTTTGCTATAATAGGGGAATATTCTGTCTTTATTTTATCCCGAAAATCCCGGGATCAAAAATCTAGCAATCCCGGGATCCCGGGATTGGAATCCCTATTGTAGACCTACTCTAGTGATGGGCGAGTCCGAGATGTTTTATTCGATTCTCTCGATTGTTGAAACATCTCGAATGCTCTCGATGGTTTTCATTCGTATTCGAGTCAAGTCGTAAATGGCCGTTAGTCGAAACAATCGCTAAAACATCTCGGACTCGCCAATGATTCCTCTCGTTTTCAAAGCAACCCTACATTTCGGACTCGCTGCAAAAAATATATAACATTTTTGTTGCCCGCTTGAATATCAAAATTGCTTAAAAAAGCATACAGAGTAGTGGTACAAATCTATTGCCGTTGTTGCTGCTCGTAAAATTAATTTGTTTCGTAAGCGTCTCACTTCACTTATTATTTTGTGTAAATAATTAATTGTATTTATTATGCACGACACTCTCTAATTGCGATTGCAAAAATATAGACGCTGCATTATAGCATATTTTTCAATTTGGTTCATTTATTTATGTATTTGCCTCACTTCCATTAACAATCCTACTTTCTTCATCAACAACATTCATTCAGTTTATTTTATCAACTAAAACAAATCATCAAAACAACAGCCGGCCCGCCGACTCGGAACATTCGCAAAAACATCTCGCTTGTGTAGTCGAGATGTCATCGAAACAACCTCCGACTCGCCGAATCGGAACAATCGCAAAAACATCTCGGTTGTGTAGTCGAGGAGCGAGTCAACTTTTGACTCGATTGTGATTTTGCAATGATGGCGATTCTCTCGATTGTCTAAACATCTCGGACTCGCCCATCACTAACCTACTCCCACTGACGGCAATTGTATACACACCTTTTTAATGAAATATTAATTGCTTGAAAGTATTCAGAGCGGAAAAAGGTATGCGCCGCAAACAAATCAGTGCCAACTTAAATGTAGTACACGAGTAACGACAAAATGGGAAAAGGGCAAAAAGTAAAAACCAAAAAGTAAACAAAAATATGACAGGCAGAAAAAATTTTTTGACATTTATGTGAGAGAAATGCTGTAAATAATTTAGTGAAATTTATGGGCGTGTGTCTGAAGTTAGTTGGTTAGTAACCGAACGCCCTTTTTACACATTTGTAACAACATACATACACTGAGAGAAAAAAAATATATGGAGGGGTCAAAGAAATTGTTTACCTATTTTGAACACTACTTTCTTTGTTTTGAGTAAATTTTCCTTAAAACATGTTAAAAGGTTTATAAAATATTGTTGTTACATGCGTTACCATGGTTTCATATACTTGTTTTGAAAAAGTTCATACATTAAAATAATGAAAAATTCTTTAAGCGCCATTCCATTCCCAACTTTCCTTGTTTTGAAGACTTGATTTCTTTAATTTTGAGATATTAAATTCCCATACAAATCCCCATGGCAACGAATTTGTTTGAATGTTTTTTTATGTTTTTTCCACATTTTTGAGAAAATTTACACAAAACAAAGAAAATTTTGTATTGGGACGCGTGTTCAAAATAAGGAAAATTATGTCTTTGATCGAGAGAAATTTTTTTTTTGAGTGTACATACATATGTATGTGAAATCATTTCTGCATAAATACACTTGTCCGTACATATTCGCATACATATCTATCACAATTACTTCTTAATTGTGGCATATTACAATGCTTTGTAATATGTAAATTACATCTGTGAGCAGAGCACACACAAAACGCTTCATTTCTGAATGGCTGCATACGTGGCATGTGCGTGCATAAATTTGTAAGAACGTATATTTAGCCTGCAGCAAATCGCGCTAGTTCAAGACTAGCGCAGCACTAGCTGATAAAGAGCCAATCTTGCTTCTAGAATTATCTCGCCACTCAGTGACAATTGTTACCCACTGCAGAGTTCTAGAAGCCGTACTGAACTGTGGTAGCTTAAAAATTAATAGTTCTGAGTTAGTCTTCAAACTTTAAATCTTTTTTTGGATAATTTTAATCAATTTTATAAAATTCCCTTTTTGGGAAATTTTATTAATAAGTAAAATTGTATTAATATAATCGTAGATTACATTTTTTAAAAAATTCCCTTTTTGGGAAATTTTGGAAATTATTAAAATTGCGTTAAATTAACCATAATGACAGACCTAAGTTTAAGGCGGACCATTTTAAAACATTTTTGAAAATTTCCCTTTTTGGGAAATTTTGTAAATTAGTATAATTTTGTGAAATTTACCATTTTAACTCAGTAAACTTCAAGAGAAACGATTTTATCTAATTAAAAAAATTCACACCCTTGTATTACATTTTTTTTTAATTTTCCCTGTCGGGAAATTTTGGAAATTAGTAAAATTGCATTAAATTAAACATTATGATTCACTGAAGTTTAATACACACCATTTTATTACATTTTTGAAAATTTTCCTTCTTGGGAAATTTTGTAAATTAGTATAATTTTGTGAAATTTACCATTTTAACTCAGTAAACTTCAAGAGAAGCGATTTTATCTAAATAAAAAAAAATCCCTTTTTGGGAAATTTTAAATTGGGCCATCTTTTTTTTAATTTCGCCACTGTGACTTCTTAGCAAACAATAGCTGATTTTAGAAAAATTTCCTTTTTTGGGAAATTTTTTGAAATGAGTATAATGTCTAAACTTTAGTAGTTTTAATTAGTAATAGTTAAGAGATACGATACGATAGAACTACAGTTTGAGTATGCCCAAGACAACACTACATAAAAAAAGTATTGCTTAGACCAACTGCTCCGGTTTATATCTTTTGAGAACCAGTTCTGAGTCAATTATGTACTCTGTAGTGCGAGACTATTGCTTTACGTGACTATTCCCTATATTTGCTGTAGGATAAGTACATATAAGTATATGTATGTATGTAGTGCATATATGTAGTGGGCGATTCTACATTGTACTATTAAGATGTTATTAACATTGTATTTTTCGTGTCATATGCGAGCATCTGTATGTTAACATATGGGTGTGTGTACCCAGTAAACATTGTAGAGAACTAGATATGCGATATGACAGTAGAACTGAGAATTAATTTAAAGCCAAACTTAGCTATCCAGGATCTTGGTTTTCCAAAATTCATAGCATATACTGTGCTCGAAACAAATTGAAAATCTAATGCTGCTATAGCAGCTAGAAAAAATGTCCTATTATCTAGAGCGAAGCACTCTCACTAATTAAAAATTTTAGAATGTGCTACATTTTTATACTCAGCTGTACTAGTACACAGAGTATTATAGTTTTAATCACATAACGGTGGATTGTAACAGAATGAAATAATCGAGATAGATATAGACTTATATATATCAAAATGATCAGGGTGAAAAGAGAAATCGATTGAGAAATGTCCATCCGTCCGTCCGTCTGTCCGTCCGTCCGTCCGTCTGTCCGTCCGTCCGTCCGCCTGTAAACGCTCTAACTCGCGCAACAATTGAGATATTTTGATGAAATTTGAAATGCAAGTTGGTATCGAGACTGGGACGGTTGGTATTGAAAATGGGCGAAATCGGACCATGACCACGCCCACTTTTCCTATATAGAAAAAATCGGAAATTTGGTATCTCAGTCACTAATATAGTTGGAGTGATGAAATTTTACCCACGTGTTGAGCTCAGGCCTCTAGGAAGAAATTTGATGAAATTTTGGAAAATGGGTGGTGCCACGCCCACTTATTAAGGGTCAAACATTGAAAGTTTTATATGTCATAACTCAGAAACCATTGAAGATATATCGATGAAATTTGGTACGCGTGATTTACTTGTTTAGGAAAACGTTTGGACGGAAAATAGTTAAAATCGGTTGACGGCCACGCCCACTTTTATATATGTGTATTATAAAGTGGCCTAATAAAAACATTGTAAGCGATATCTCTGTCAAATATAAAGATATATCGTTGAAATTTTATGGCAAGAGTCCAACTGTGGACATAAAACGAAAAACGCAAAAATTTTGGAAAATGGGCGTGGCACCGCCTCTTTTTAGAAGAAGGAATATACGAGATTGCTGAGCCCATAACTCGACAAATAATTTATATGTAATGACGAAACTTGGTGTGCACACTTTTATTACTTGTGGTAATACATGTTAAAAATTTTAGCGAAATCGGTTGACGGCCACGCCCACTTTTATATATGGGTATTATAAAGTGACCTTATAAAAACATTTTAAGCGATAATTCATTGAAATTTTGTGGCATGAGTTCCACAATAGACCGGAAACATAGAATAGAAAAATTTTGGAAAATGGGCGTGGCACCGCCTCTTTTTGGACAAAGGGATATACGAGATTTCTTAGCCCATAACTCGAAAAATAACTGAGATATTATGACGAAACTTGGTTTATATACTTTTATAACTTGTGTTAATAGACACGCAGAAATTTATTGAAATCGGTTTATGACCACGCCTACTTTTTAACAAAGATATTTCTGGAACACCCTTTGGGAATTTGTAAAGTGACATCTTTGTAACTAGAAGTCATAAAGGAACGAAGTTTTACACAAAGAATAATATTCATATACTTAGTTGGATGACAGATAAAAATGTTGAAAATGGGCATGGCTACGCCCACTTTATGCAGCACTCGCTTTATGTAAAATACACCCTATATCGAACAAACGCAAACAAACAATGAACGCATATAGCTGAGTATCTAATGTTCGATTCCACTCGAACTTAGGCTTCCTTACTTGTTTTATCATGCATAGTGATGGTAAAATGCATCGTATAACGAGGATTTCGTTTTGCTGCAAAGTAAACTTTAGTTCTAGAATCGTATAATAACTTCCTATTTCGCGAACATATTATTGATGCTGTGACTTGAGAAAGATATTGATTTTGCAATCGTTCTCGACCAAATGTTTATTGGGTATGCATAAGAAAAGTGCGTATATACATGCATATGTATATTTGTGTGTAGTAACAAATGTTACAAATCTTTGCATTTCTAACATCAAAAAAAAAAAATGCGACAAAACGACTTTCAAGTCTCCTAATTATACATACATATGTATGTATGTAAATATTATACTTAGTACATAATATGTTCCTACATATACCATCTACTACATATGTAGCATATGACTGCAACATCGCCCTCAAAAAAATTTGCTCAATTTATCTCATGCGTCAGCTGCCGAATTAACAAATTGTAAAATTTTGTAAAATTACCATTTTTCATACATATGTATAGAGAGAAAAGAGAGGCGTGATTATGATATTAGTTCAATTTATTTAATAAGCTTTATGTATATACAGCTTTAACAACGCTTTGTTGCAAAAAGACGTGAGGCTTGTAGATAAGGCAGAAGGACACATGTATGTACATATGTAAATACAGTTGTAGGTTTTGTAATACATTTACTTACGTGGAGAAAAATCGTTTCTAAAATCAAAAAGCCAGACCCTTTTTTTGTTTTGTGTGAACTGTATTTTGGTCTTAAATCATTTACCGACTCACTTAAAAATGTTTGCTTTACTACAAAGTCTCTGCTTGTTCTCAACTCTGCGCGCTAGGCAACTCAGTGAAGATTTCTTTAGCATCATACTTGTACCTTCTACCTAGTCACCAATGATTTGTTGGCACACGTCGATGATTACCAAATGCTATTGTCAATGCTAACAGTCGCTTAGTGCTTTTGCCTTTTGCTAGTCATCTGCATAGGAATCTGCACATATATCTTAGCCGAAGGAACTGTGTGTCTTGGCAAGTCAATTTCACCTTTATTCCATAGAGTAACTATCATTGCATTGATTTATTAACAAATGTAGATACTAAAGCCCGAATGAATGTAGTGGGTATCTATGGTAGTGAGTATCTTTTTCACTGAGCAAATATTATGCTGAGCAATGGAATACATTTTGTGCTTTTAGGCATCTACCCTGCAAAAAAGTGTGCGACGAGTCTCTAAAAAGATTTGTCCGGGAGCGCTCTCTTTCGGGTACAATTAGTCTACAATTGTTCCCAATTGTACCCGAACGGGTACATATGTATACTAATTGTAGACGAATTGTACCCGAAAGGGTATCAAACGGGTACAATTAGTCGCACAAATGGATGTGTCGCATTTGCTACCCGTTCGGGTACAAACTGGGTACAATTAGTCTCTTCATAGGACATGCTCAAACAAAAGAGAACACTTCAACCCATATAAAGAGATACAAATGGGTAGTAATCGCATGCTCCCTTGCGAGTTGTCCCGGATGTATCCCGGAGTGATCGCATTTTTTGCAGGGTATTTGCTTACATATGTACACGCATACATACATAAGTCTATGTAGTTTGGCTTTCAGTGCTTTATTTTCCTATGCAAAAGTGCTGCTTCGGTGTTGTTCTTATCGAAATTTGCTTACTTGTTTCTTCGATAGCGAATTTTGTAGATTTATTGCCGTAGATAAATAAGTATGTACATATATAAAGCGTTTAAGCGTTTTGGTATCACAATACAGGGTACACAACTGACTCAGAACTGGTTCTAAAGAGATATACAGCATGAAAGTTGGTACAAATGTTGTAAATTTCATACAATTATACTGAATATTTCTCTTTTTGGGCAATTTTTTCAAAATCAACTAAAATTCTTTGTTCAATAACACTGTGGAACAAATTTAGGTCAACAAAAGTTAACTCGGTTCTGAAAGTTAGGGGTGAAAATAGAGGCTAAATTAGAAGACCCGTATCGCGGCGTTTGCTTAGGTTAGTTCGAATTTGTTTTTAATCGACCTTTGAACTTTGCAGGCAAATGCCGATTTTCAGCATATTGTTTGTATGGTTTTTTTGCTATAACTCGTCGACTAATTGAGATTTCGGTTTTACTCCTTTACGTGAAGCTACATTCTATTAGCAAAAAAATAAGCTATCAACGAAGAAAATCGATGGTAAAATGGAAAAGTTATAGGCGATCATGTAAATACAGCCAAGTCGCGCAATGCCTCTGCAGTAGCAGCACATTGGCAGCGCAGTAGATACAAGCCCATTTACGGGTATAACATGCATAAAATATACCCGTGCAGATGCATTGCCCGACTTGACTGTATTTACATGATCGCCTATAACTTTTCCATTTTACCATAGATTTTCTTCGTTGATAGCTTATTTTTTTGCTAATAGAATGTAGCTTCACGCAAAGGAGTAAAACCGAAGGTGAAAATTTTGGTTTTAAAGATATTGCCTGACAAAGTCAAATCGAAAAAATTCAAATTGAATTCTCAATATTTCAGAAACTATAAGAGGTAGAGAAAAATGTTATAGACCCCTTGTATAGGAAATTTAATTTTGTTTGCTGTTACTCCAACAAAAAAATCTCAATTAGTCGACGAGTTATAGCAAAAAAACCATACAAACAATATGCTGAAAATCGGCATTTGCCTGCAAAGTTCAAAGGTCAATTAAAAACAAATTCGAACTAAACTAAGCAAACGCCGCGATACGGGTCTTCTAATTTAGCCTCTATTTTCACCCCCAACTTTCAGAACCAAGTTAACTTTTGTTGACCTGAATTTGTTCCACAGTGTAATCTAAATGAGTTATAGTGGCGAAATTAAAACAAAAGTTACCTCAGATTAAAATTTCCCAAAAAAGGAATTTTTTCAAAAAATCATTACTTTTAACCTTTACTGAGTCAAAATGGCAATTTTCACAAAATTAAACTAATTTACAAAATTTCCCCAAAAAGGGAAATTTTTCCAAAATCAACTAAAATTGTTTGTCCGAACATTTAAACGAGTCATAGTGCCGAAATTAAAACAAAAGTTACCTCAGATTAAAATTTCCCAAAATGGGATTTTTTTTTAAAGTGTAAACGAAATGGTTTGATGTATTGTGGAAATGGTTTGCCTTATAACTCACCGAGTCATAATGATTTATTAAGCGCAATTATACTAGTTGACAAAATTTCCCAAAAAGGGAATTTTTTAAAATTAGATAAAAATCGTTTATTTTACACTTTACTGAGTTCAAAATGGCGATTTACGCACAATTAAACTATATTGCAAAAAATCCCAAAAAGGGAAATTTTTCCAAAATCAACTAAATTTGTTTGTCCGAACATTTAAACGAGTCATAGTGCCGAAGTTTAAACAAAAGTTACCTCAGATTAAAATTTCCCAAAAAGAGAATTTTTTTAAAATTAGATAGAAATCATTACTTTTAAACTTTACTGAGCCAAAATGTCAATTTTCGCACAATTAAACTTATTTACAAAATTTCCCAAAAGGGGAAATTTTTCCAAAATCAACTAAAATTATTTGTCCGAACATCTAAACGAGTTATAGTGCCGAAATTAAAACAAAATTAGCTCAAATTAAAATTTCTCAAAATGGGAATTTTTTTAAAGTGTAAAGGTAATGGTTTGCCTTATAACTTAGCGAGTCATAATGATTTATTAAGCGCAATTTTACTAATTGACAAACTTCCCAAAAAGGGAATTTTTAAAATGTCGTTTTCGATTCGCCATCAGACAATCGAGGTCGGATCGAACAAAAATATTTGAACCCATAATGAGTAGCCATACTCGCTAACTGGTCGATAAAAATTTCCCTCTGCTCGCTATCATTCACATATAAATTTGACAGAGGGAAACTTATAGTCAGCAGAGAAATTATGAATCGAAAGCAGCTAAAATTAGATAAAAATTGTTGTTTTAAATTTGAATGAGTCAAAATGGTAATTTTCACACAATTGTGCTAATTTATAAAATTTCCCCGGAAGGGAAATTTTTAAAAAATGTAATAAAATGGTTTGCCTTAAACTTCAGTGAGCCATTATTATTAATTTAACGGAATTTTTTTAAAGTGTAAACAAAATGCTTTGCCTTATAACTCAGCGAGTCATAATGATTTATTAAGCGAAATTATACTAATTGCCAAAATTTCCCAAAAAGGGAATTTTTAAAAATTAGATAAAAATTGTTGCTTTTAAGTATGTATGAGTCAAAATGGTAAATTTCACACAATTATGCTAATTTATAAAAATTCCCCGAAAGGGAAAATTTTCAAAAATTTAATAAAATGGGCTGCCTTAAACTTCAGTTAATCATTATGACTAATTTGACCGGAATTTTTTTAAAGTGTAAGCAAAACGGTTTTCTTACACCTCAGCGAGTCATAATGATTTATTAGCGCAATTTTACTAATTGCCAAAATTTCCCACACAGGGAATTTCTTAAAAAATGGTAAATTTGACACAATTGTGCTAATTTATAAAATTTCCCCGAAAGGGAAATTTTTTAAAAACGTTATAAAATGGCTTGCCTTAAACTTCAGTAAGCCATTATGATTAATTTAACGCACTTTTACTAATTGCCAAAATTTCCCAAAAAGGGAAATTTTTATAAAATTGAGTAAAAGTGCCAGAATCAACCCTGCCTCTGTATGAGCTAGCTCTGCGCGATTTTCTGCGGGGCAGTCCTTTTTGATTGCACTACTACTCCGAATGCAAGTGGAACTTGAAAAACCTTGCGAATTGCATATTTATTGCTCAATAGAATAACTATGTAAGTGCCACTTGACTTTTAGATCACTCATCAGCATCATATTATCGCCTTTATCGCATTATCATCATCGTCATCACATCGCCACATCATTACCATATTAAATGCCCATAACATTTTATGAATACTAAGTAAAGTAGCGAGTTTAGTTGTTTCTTTTTTCATGTGAAAATAAACCCAAATGCATTATTGAGCTGCTAATCACAAGAAATCCCAATTTTCATCGCACATAAATGCCAAGTTAATTACAGTAATGAACAAACATATTTATCTTTGAAGCGCTCAAATTACGCACATAAGTAAAAAGGCTTCAGAGCGAATTCTAAGAACTTATATGAATTTTGCATGCAATTTTGGCTTATTCTTATTTGCTTCATTCAAATATGCATTTCGGAAATATAAAGCTTTACTATGATTGGCGCCACATTGACTTCATTGCCACAGATAGAGAGCGCATCGAAACAGAGCAGTTGTTTCCTCCGCCTGCACTCGAGTACCCATGCGTTTCATTCATTTGCAGCCAAATATATGTACATTTAGATATTTGTGTGTAGGTACTTATGTAAGTATGTTCATCTGTTTGTATGCGGAAGTTCTGTTATGCTCGCTATTTTATTACTGCATTTCTTTTTCGTTTCTTCCTGTTTTTGTCTTTACAGTAATTGCAGTTGTTGATGCAGCTGCCATTCGCTTTTAATAAGATTACCATATAATTCATTCATAGTAAATGCGACAGTAAATGTTAGGCGAAAATTGGCTATGAAGAAAGGCGGAACACACTTGAATATTTGAAATAAGATTGCAAAATAAATGAATAAGAAAGTGTGGAGGGCGAGAAAGCAGGAAATTATGTAAATAGGAATGTGAACATTTTATAACAAGTTGCGGATTTTGTAAGAAAAATTGCCAATTACTTATAGTGATAGAATCGGCTCAGTCGATAAGTCAGTCATTTGCACTAAGCCAACCAAATCTAAATAAGAAATATTAGAACGCTGCAAAATGCTCTCAACTGCTTTCCTGACAGAAAATATGGATGAAAGCAGCATTTTGTAACACGATAAACCTGCCATACATACATATGTCTAAGGACGTAACTGAGATGGCGTAGGTTAGGTTAGACTGGCTGTCTATTAATGACCCCACATAGGCTGAGTGTGTCCTTAGTGTTACCACTGGATAGTTATTTGTTTATCAAAGCCCATCATAACACAACAGGGTATAGAATAAAGAAAAAAAAAACAGCTTCAACTCAAAAAAGAAAAAAAAACTGCATTTTGTTCAGTGTAAATTGCAGATGAAAAGTTGCAGCAGAAGCTGCTGCATTTAAACAATAACAATCGCATTTCTTTCCAGCTCTCCCTTCCACTCTCCCTCACTACACACCACCACAGAAACTTCCAAGAAGTTCGCCAATAAAGCCCTGATTTACATAAGTCCGGCGCGAGTAGTCCCCCTAGCGGCGTTGCCAATCATTGTTGATTTTCTTTACTACGAATTTTTGTTGTTTGGCTGGTTGACGGCTAGTGGAAATATTTTGTGATGCTTTGATGTTTCCGTTTTTCTCGGTAAGTTTGGCAATATACAAATAGCTATTTATATAACCATCTCTATATGAATACATATACATATTGTGTATATGCATGTCCCTATGTAAATATATACGTATGTATTTGTTTGTTACAGTCTCTAGTGATATTTAGCATGCGGATGGTGTATAAAACTTGAAAAGAGTACATACATATTTTTGCGCTTTAGAAATAATATTCCATAGAATGATTGCACAACAAGCCTTGAGACTTATTATCACACCCGAATATAAAATTTTATCAGTAGAAACATAGCTGTAGAAAATCCTTTAACAAGCAAAAAGTATGGACTAACAAGTAACAAGTGCCAAACGAAAAGTAAACGGCTAACAAATAACAAGTTATAAGCAAAAAATAACGAGCAAAGTAACTGGTTACGCTTAAAAAATAAAAAGCAAATATTTAAGTGTAATTACCAAAAATAGATTTGTAAAAAGTAACGAGTAAAAAGCAACAAGTATAGATCAAATTTCAACCGGTAACGATTTCAAAATAAAAATTAATGTGCAAATTGTCACTATCAAATAGATTTTTGAAAAATTAACCAGTAAAAATTAACCAGTAACGAGTAAAAAGAACTTAGCAAAGTGCGCACAGTTTAACTGGCAACGATTAAAGAATAAAAAGTAACGAGTAATGAGGAACAAGCAAATATAAAAAAGTAACGAGTAATGAGTAAAAAAGAAAATATAAAAATGTAACGAGTAAAATGTAACAAGTACACATCAAAGTTTAACAGGTAACGTTTTCAAAATAATAATTAATGTGTAAATTGTCACTACCAAATAGTTTTTTGAAAAACTAACGAGTAAAATTTAACCAGTAACGAGAAAAAAACTTAACAAAGTGCGCACAGTTTTACTGGCAACGATTAAAGAATAAAAAGTAACGAGTAATGAGGAACAAGCAAATATCAAAAAATAACGAGTAATGAGTAAAAAAGAAAATATAAAAATGTAACGAGTAATGAGTAAAAAAGCAAATAGAAAACAGTAACAAGAAAATAGCAACTCTGAAATAGATATTTATAAACGCGTAACGAGTAACAAGCAAAGTTTAATTCGTAACGATTCTTATATAAAAATTAATTAGTAAATTGTCACTAAGAAATAATTATTTGTAAAAATAACAAGTAAAAAATAAGTAACGAGTGATATGAAAAAATTTAACAAAGCAAGCAAAGTTTAACTGGTATCGATTAAAAAATAAAAAGTAAAGAGTTATGGGGAAATAGTACATATAAGAAAGTAACGAGTAATGAATAATAAAGCATATAGTAAAAAAGTAACAAGTAAAGTTTAACTATTGGATAGATATTTGTAAACGAGTAACCAGTAATGAGCAACAAATAACTAGTAAAAAATAATGAGTAATAGTTTACGCGTAATACATAACGAGTAAAAATTAATGAGTAACCAGAAACGAGTAGAAAGCAAAGCTTAACTCACAACGATTTTTGCATAAAAAGTTACCAGTAAATTGCCACTAAGGAAAAGTTATTTGTTAAAATAATGAGTAAAAAACAACTAACAAGTTATGAAAAAAATAAACAAAGCAAGCAAAGTTTTACTGATAAGGATTTTAAATGAAAAGTAACGAGTAATAAGTAACGAGCTAATAGCAAAAAGTAACGATTAACGATAAAGGAATGAAAATAAAAGAGTCATTAGAAGAATAAACACTTGGAGTGGCCAGAAGAGTCATCAGAAAATTTGTTTTCAGCACATAATATCAATTCTTTCTACAAGCCTTCAATCGCTAGGCATGTTTAGTAGTGAGCAATTTCGCTCATGTATACATGTTAGTGTTCTTCAAAACTTTTACTGATATCAGATTAAAGAAAATACCTCCAAAATGGTTTACTGTGCTGCTTGCATAAACGACGGAACCACTCAAATGATAATTAAAAATCATTGCGCACAAAATTTTTGGCTGGTTGCAAGCCAAGAAAAAAAATTGAGTTTGAGTTGGCGAAAATTAGAAACGGCGAAACGGAAAAGCAAACGCGCCGAATGCCATGCCATTGGACAGCAAACTCAAATTGCAACTACAAACTAACAAACCGTGAAAAAAGCAAATAAATATATGTACAAGTGGTGCAGTAAGTGGTGTGCGGAGCGAATGGTGCAGTGGAATGTATATAAAAGGACACGAAGATTCGCACAGGCACATACATATATGTAGATTGATGGAGAAATAGTGAAACTTTAATAACATAAAACATGCTTTTGAAATTGCTTGCAACCGTGTGCAATGAATCGAACCAAGTAAGTGGAAAATTATTTTGAAAAGTTAAGCTTATACATGTGTGTATGTAAATATAGTAAAGTGAGTAGTGAAAAGCAAATGCCACACGACAGTAGCCAGTTTGCGGCATTGGGTATTATACACATATAGCTACAAGTAAAAATATAGATCTGTTGCGGTGTTCAGATGTTTCCAGCGGCATAACCGCAGCATTGTTGCTTACGTACTTACAATCATGTATCTCACACCAACACCAGCGCCACCTCCATCAAAAAGTTTCATCATCAACTGCATCTGCCAGAATGTTTTGCATTCACATTCGCAAACGGAATGGCTAATGATGACATCGAGAGTTTTCACATTTTCCAATTTGTTTGTCGGACTTTATGAGTGCCAAAAGCGCATGTCATCGATACGTATTACATATGTATGTATTAGGGATTCCAATTTTTTCGATTTTTACGATCCCGGGATTTTCGAGATTTGTTTTTATAATCCCGGGATCCCGGGATTTGTCCCGGGATTTGGACCTTAATTATTTTCCCACATTTTGGGATTGAAAAAAAAAATATATATTTCGAGGAACGCTACAACTTTAAAGTGCAAAGAAAAAATTGATTTTTATTGCCATCTTTATTATTTCATTAGTAACAAAATAAAATAGGAACGTAAAATCATGCGTATTATTTAATAGTAAGAGTTACTTTAAAAAACGCAACCAACAAAGAAAATTACATACAAAACATTTGCCTTTACAGTTGGTACTTTTAGGATATTAATAATAAAGCTTGTGATCATTTGATAATTTCCAATACAAATTTTTAGAATTTAATGACGTACTTCGTTTAAGCGAATATTTCCAAGCTTGCCGAAAAATACTGAAAATTAATACAACATTCGGAAAAAAATTAAAAATCGGATGCAGAAATTTTGAGATGAATTCCGTGTATACAACTGCGTATTTAATTTTAGTACGTAATGTGAAATTCTCAAATAAAATTAAACTTTTTCCTGGTTTTTACTAATTTAATTTTTGAATTTTTTTTTGCATTTTCTTCCATTATTTACTTTTCTTGGGAGGAAATTGCAAAAACCTTTGAGAAATAAATGGCCAAAAATCAGGAAATAGAAATGATCAAATGAATTTTACCACAAGAATTCTAACGATTTAAAAAATACCTAACGTACATTTCCTTACAACGCGTATTTCACAACAAAAAAAATTTAACTACACTAGTTTATAGCCAAAAAATATCTAAAAATTCAGATATGGGGGAGGATAGGTATGGGACTGCTGAGCTCAGAACTATTTTTTTTTAATGTTTTGTATGGTTAGGTTTTTGAGATAACGGTAATTTGGTGTTGCTTTGGTTATCACTTCATTCAAAAATTATTTTCGGAAATCACAAATGCGATAACCACAATTAAGCAGGCTAATTTTTAAATGAATAAAACTTTCCTGAATTTTACAACTTCCTACAAAAACTTAATTTTAAAATCAAATTTTTTTCAAAAATCGCAAGTAGTTAATAACATTTTGATTTCGACCAGCTGTCACTCAGCGAGGTAATGTCCAATTACTACAAGTTGTACATCGACAATTTTAATTGTCTTTCGAACGAGGTACTGTACTGCTTGTGATTATCGCATTTGTGACTCCCGCGAAAATAATTTTTCAATGAAGTGATAACCAAAAAAACCTAGCCATACAAAAAATTAAAAAAAAAAAATAGTTCCGAGCTCAGCAGGCCCATATCTATTCTACCCCATACCTGAATTTCTTGGTATTTTTTTTTTAATTATTTGTAGTGTTATTAAATCAAAAATATTAATCCTTACTTTGCTTTTTTTATTCTGGCAAAAATGTGAAACCTATTCTGCATTTTCTTCGGACTGTCAAGTTTTTTTATTCTCTTCCACAAAGATTCCACACATTTTTTAGGGCTGTTTGTTCTATAGACAAAATGTAAAACTGGCCCGACTAAGGGGCAACATTTTCTGTTCTTAGCACAAAAGGGTTGCATTATTTTTGTTTCATTTATCACAAGAAAAATGCACCATTTTCATAAGACACAGGGCATATGTTGATAATGCTGCCATGTAATAATGCAACATTTTCGTTCAGAATAGGAAACGCTATTAGTATACAGATCTGAGACCAATAAAAATTATATAAAATACAATTTTTCATTGCTATAATAGAGGAATATTCTCTCTTTATTTTATCCCGAAAATCCCGGGATAAAATTCTAGTAATCCCGGGATTTCCGGCGAGTCAAAAAGGGCGGGATCCCGGGATCCCGGGATTGGAATCCTTTGTATGTATGTATGTATGTACTATATGTTACAAACTATATATATAAGTACATATATTACAAGGATACATAGATATATAGAAACATATCTATAAAGGGCAACCCACAAATTTACTATACGAGCACGACTTTACAGAGTTCACTAATGGAAAATGCTTAAGCGGTTTTGTGGTCGACAAAATATGGTAACCACTTGTCGATTGCTGCATGCGCTTATATGCAGTTACATATATATATATATGTACTTATATATATATACACATTCCCACATAAACATAGATAAACATCTTTTGTGTGTGTGTTTTTTTTTTTACCCAAAAACCAAAAATCTCTTGCATGGTCAATTGACTTGAAATACTTGTGAACTATTTACTGCACAATTCTGCCAATTGAAAATCGCATAAAGTTGTAAATGCATATAAAATTTGGTATGCTTGTTGTTGTAGCTGCTGCTGTTCTTGTTGTTGTTGCAGTGACTTAATAAAATTTGCAAACATTTTAGGTTAATGTGCAACCCAATTCACAATGAATTGATCGTTGAAAATTTGCCAGACGCACACAAGTCGACGAACAACGATGGGCAGTGAAAAGTTTGCGCTTGTTACTAGATGTTGTAACTTTTGTTGTTGTTCTTGCTGTTGCAATTGATTAGTTGGCAAATTCTATGCTTAATGTATGTATGTGTGTAGATCTGGTGTTAACATTTTGCACAATTTAATTTGAGCTCTTTTATTTTAAGCCCAATTTAATTTTAACTGACGTTGAGTAACAATAAAAAAAGAATAATGAGTTGCTGCTAAAAGTAGGGAGTAACGAGTTAGTATTAGGACACAAAAAGTAACGAGTGGCTGCTTAAAAAGTAAGGAGTATCAAGGGAAAATTAACGAGTAACGAGTGTATATTAACGACTACCAAGTATCAGAGGGAAAGGGGGAAAAATAATGGGTTTATAGTAAAAAAATCAAGTAACGAGTAGTGGTTAAAAAGGTATGAGGAGCAAGTATCAAAAAAAAGTAGCGAATAACGAGTGAAAGGAAATGAATACCAAGTGTTAGAGGAGAAGGGGGAATAAATAATAAAAACACATGACCAATAACATGTAAAGAGTAAAAAGTAACGAATGATGAGCAACGAATAGCGAGTAACGATTAACGTGAATGAATATGTGTAAAAAGAAGAGATGAAAAAGGAAAGGGTAAAGAGTAAAGTGTAAAGTGTATTAATCGGGAGAACAGGTAATAGTAAAGAGTAGCAAGTAGCGGTTATTGAGCATCGAGTAATGAATAAAAGCTAAACAGCAAGAAGTAAAAATTAACCATTAGCTAGAAACAACCATATAAGTGTAAAGAGTAGGAAGTAAATAGTAAATTGTAACCAGCAGCTAGTAACGAGTAATGATAAAGTAAATAACGAGTAAGCAATAAATATAAAATAGATAACGAGTAAACTGTAACAATAAAATAAATAACGAGTAAACAGTAACGCTAAAATAAATAACGGGTAAACAGTAAATATAAAATAGATAACGAGTAAACAGTGACAATAAAATAAATAACGAGTAAATAGTAACGATAAAATAAATAACGAGTAAACAGTATCGATAAAATAAATTACGAGTAAACAGTAACTATAAAATAAATATCGAGTAAACAGTAATGATAAAATAAATAACGAGTAAACAGTAACTATAAAATAAATAACTAGTAAACAGTAAATATAAAATAGATAACGAGTAAACAGAAACAATAAAATAGAAACGAGTAAACAGTGACAATATAATAAACAACGAGCAAATAGTAACGAGTAAACAGTAACGATAAAATAAATAACGGGTAAACAGTAAATATAAAATAGATAACGAGTAAACAGTGACAATAAAATAAATAACGAGTAAATAGTAACGATAAAATAAATAACGAGTAAACAGTATCGATAAAATAAATTACGAGTAAACAGTAACTATAAAATAAATATCGAGTAAACAGTAATGATAAAATAAATAACGAGTAAACAGTAACTATAAAATAAATAACTAGTAAACAGTAAGTATAAAATAGATAACGAGTAAACAGAAACAATAAAATAGAAACGAGTAAACAGTGACAATATAATAAACAACGAGCAAATAGTAACGAGTAAACAGTAACGATAAAATAAATAACGAGTATACAATAATTATAAAATAAATAACGACTAAACAGTAAAAATTCAAGAGCTGTGTGAACTAATGGGTAACTGTACAATATTGATAAGTAAAATGTAACGAGGAATTATTAGGAGTAACGAACACTCAACAAATAATAAGCAATTAATTTAAATTTAATGACTAAAAAATAGCTAACGAATAAAAATATAAAGTTGCGAATAAATAAGTTAATTTGCTAAATTCGATATAAATTTAGTAGCTAACGAGCAACTAGTTTTAAAAGGTAACAAAAAAATACTTTAAATTTAATCATTAAAGTACATTTAACGAGTAACGAGTAAAATACAGCGAGTAACTAATACATGAGTTAATTTGTAAAATTTAGTAAATAACGAGTAAAGAGGTGTAAAACGTAAGAAATAATTAATTGAAGTTTAATGATTAAAGAATACTAAAACAGTAACGAGTAAAAATAGCGAATAACGAAAAAATGTGTTAATTTTCTAAATTCAATATAAATTTAGTAACAAGTAACTAGGTTTAAAAGGCAAGGCTGCTCAACGAAATGAACAAAATAATTTTGTTTCAAAAAATATCAATAAAAAATATCCAAAAAATATTTTGTTTTGCTAATTATCAGAAAGAAAATTTTTTTGTTTCAAAAATTATCAATAAACCTTTAATCAGAATAATTTTGTTTCGTTGATATCAAAAAAATTAACAAAAATTGTATTTGTTTTTATTCATGTACGTATGTACATACATACAAACATATGTAAAATTTCTTTTCTTCATAGAAAACGAAATTATTGAAAAGTAAATTTTTTCGTTTAAATTTGAAACTATATTTTTTTGAAATAATTGTTTTGATAATTATCAATTTTGTAAATTTTTTTTGATAACACTTGAAACGAAATGGATTTTGTTATGCTTTTTACGTTTATAAAATCGAATATTTCAACAGAAACAAAATTTTTTTTGTTTATTGTTAAAAATAACGTTATTTTGCAGCCTTGTTAAAAGGTAACAAAAATATAATTTAAATTTAATCATTAAAGTACAATTAGCGAGTAGCGAGTAAAATACAGCAAGTAACAACTTGAGTTAATTTGTAAAATTTAATAAGAATTTAGTAACTGACAAGTAAAGAAGTGTAAAACGTAAGAAATAATTAATTAAAATTTAATGATTAGAGAATACTTAAACAGTAACGAGTACAATACAGCAAGTAACGAACACATGAGTTAATTTGCGAAATTTAATACTAAAGAAGGTGTGAAAGGTAAGAAATAATTAATTTAAATTTAATGATTAAAGAATACTTAACGAGTAACAAGTAAAAATTTGCGAGTAATTACGTTAAGGAAATTTGTAATTTGTGATATTTAATATAAAATTTCGGTTTATGTGGCTAAATTACTCATTTTTCGTGTTTATTTTCAAAATTGTTGTAGATATTTCAAGATCAATGCTTCAGCTACAGATGAAATTTTTTAGGAGCCAAAATATGTACAACTATATGAGCAATTAGTCACTTCTAGTCATAACACGCCTTAAAGTAAATCATACAGCTATACAAATATGCTTCTAATGATGACAATCGCTATTTCGTTTCAGATCACATCTATCAAAATATATATAGAAAAGTTAAACTATGTATATGAACTGTAATATATCTTTACTTCTTTTTTTATTAAATTACTAAGTATATTTACTATGTTCGCTTCATCTTCCCACATTGGCGCCAGCATGCCAAACCAGTCACGCTGAATTAAAGCACTTTGGCTAACCACAATGTTGGCTTTTCGAAGGATTTGAATTCACTTTATTCGTTCATTCATTCATTCGTTTATTTGCTATTTATAATGACTACTCGAACAGATTTGCGGCAACTAGTATGGGCAACCACATGAAGACATGCTAACACCCTGCTGCACAAACACATACATGCATACATACATACATACATACATACCCTGCAGGGAACTCAATAACTAGTGAGCAAAATTTCTAGTTCCGAACTAGCGAAAAGGTGTCAAAGGGAAACTAGATCAATTGTAGTTAGACCCTCACCAGTTCAGAAGGAGTGAATTGAGTGACCATTATAAGACACACTTTGATTTGTATGCAATTTCGAAGTGACAAAAATTCTATGAAAATTTTTCGTTCGTTTAATTGCCGTTGGCTTTGTATATTTCTGCAATTCTCAGATGTTTAATAATATATATAATACAATTGCGCTATTATAACTCTGACGAGTTTTATGGCCGAGCTTCTCTCCCAATTCGAGGTGTGCTCCTTTTTGTTTTTCCTACTAATTGGGTGGACCTACAGTTTTATGCCGGCTCCGAACGGCGAAAGCATTTTTTGTGAGAAGCTTTTTCATGGCAGAAATACTCTCGGAGGGTATGCCGCCCACTGCCGAGAGGTGACCGCTGCTCTTAAAAAACCCAATAATTGGATTTTTACTAATTAGAAAAATTTTTTTGGTGTTTGCTCGGACTGGGGTTTGAACCCGAGACCTCTGGCATAGCAGGCGAGCACTCTACCCACTGCACCACAGCGGCCACTCAGATGTTTAGCATTTTATATAAAGAGTTTTCATTTGCATCTTGTATGAAATGAAATGTTCCATTAATTATGCTTTTCAGATCCCTCAGGCTTATTTTTAATTTTTTTTTATTTTAATACTTTTTAAATATTATTGTAAATTTTACTAGGTAAATAAATTAAAAAATATTAGTTAAAAAAATATAAAAAAAAAAAATTATCATCCACCTTGACACCAAGTGGATTCGAACCCGCGCCCATCAGATTGAAAGGCATATACGTTAGCCAGTCGGCCATCGCGCGACTTGCATGAAGTGTGCCAAGGGCTGCACTTAAGCGGCAGATGCAAAACTGTAGAATTTGTAGGTACTTGTAGCTAGTTCAGAACTATCGAAATTGTGCCAATAAACGAACTAGTGTAAACTGTAGAATTTAGTACTGGTTCGGAACTATCGAAAATGTAGTGCAGAGAGTGACAATTGACACCGCCTAGGACATCGCCGTGTTAAATTCGCCAGTTGATAACACACTGAGAGAAAAAAAATATATGGAGGGGTCAAAGAAATTGTTTACCTATTTTGAACACTACTTTCTTTGTTTTGAGTAAATTTTCCTTAAAACATGTTAAAAGGTTTATAAAATATTGTTGTTACATGCGTTACCATGGTTTCATATACTTGTTTTGAAAACATTCATACATTAAAATAATGAAAAATTCTTTAAGCGCCATTCCATTCCCAACTTTCCTTGTTTTGAAGACTTGATTTTTTTAATTTTGAGAAATTAAATTCCCATACAAATCCCCATGGCAACGAATTTGTTTGAATGTTTTTTTATGTTTTTTCCACATTTTTGAGAAAATTTACACAAAACAAAGAAAATTTTGTATTGGGACGCGTGTTCAAAATAAGGAAAATTATGTCTTTGATCGAGAGAAATTTTTTTTTTGAGTGCATGCAAAAGAGATTTAGCTCGCACTAGTAGTGTCGAAAAATGCACTAGAAGCGACCTAGTTCGGAACTAGAGATTTTCCCTACAGGGTACATACATACATACATACATACATACATACATACATACATACTAACTTACGTACATGCATATATATCCACATACATACATACACACACAGCATTACAGCGCATTGTAATATCAGCTTGAACACCTTAACAGGATATTTACGCTACTTTACGCCAAATGCTGTTGCTCCGCTGCGGCTAATCCACAAACATATGCTGCATATATAAACCTATGTATGTATTTATGTATTTCGCAAGTGAGTGCATTTACTATATATGCGTGTTTACTGAGCCACCATCTTTTTTTCAATTTTTTTCCCTTTTTTTTTCGAATTCACATTCACGCCAGCTCGTCTATTTGCCGTTGGTGTAGCTCTTTGGGAATTAGTTAAAACATTTGTTACATAAAAGAAAGCTCCGTGTGAATCCCAGTGCTGCGGCATTGGTTATAGTAACAATAGTAAATATATAGAAGGCATGACTTCCGAAGGTACAACATCTACCTACATAAGTACTGGCATGTGTTGCTGAACCGTTAGATTGCTAACTGCCATGCTGCCACACATGCCTGTTAAGCTTTTAATAACACGTGTGTTTTCTAACCTACTCTTGGTTGGGTTTGCTGATGGAATAAAATGTGTAGTTTAGTTATTTTTTTAAATTCTATTGCGCAATGTTTAGCCTACAATTGCAATTGCATAGCACTAAATCCTTATTCTTTTAGATTCATAATTTTTTCTAGAAATCCAAATCCAAATTCAAATTTCATATATTGGTCGTTTTAATTGCCAATTGCGTAGCGCCGCAACTGTGCAAAAAAGTAGGTAGTTGTTTTAATTACCTACGCATAAAATGCTTTATTTGCTAAGCTAGAGTTTGCTCAGTGAATATGTAAATAGTATCACCCAAAGCACGCGTGCAAGTGTACCGAAGCCATGTGTAGAAGGCACAAAGGAATGAAAGCGACACACAATGGGTGATTGCGGCCAAAAATAAATTCAAAATTAAAGTATGAGTAAAACCATTTTTTTAAATAGAGATCGACAGATATATCAAATTGTAATAAAAAAGCTTATATAAATATTTTTTAGTCTCTTTTCGTTTAGCCGTACAGGGTGCCCAAAATTGGGCAAAAAATAGGTTCTTTTATTTCTCAATGAACACACCTCATACAAAATGCTCTATCTCATTTAATTCTTAACATACGAACTCGAGTAATACATCATTACATAGATAATGATTTTCTCTTTCAGAAATTATAACGTAGTTGTAAATGGTCAATTCCATTGTGACGGGTGTGACCATGATACTCATAATTTTCGCTATAATTTTGAAATGGAAAGCTTGCATTTCAAAAAAAGGCCGTTATTCCCAGCAATGGGAAAGTTAAAAACGGTGGATAGCAGATATATACTTGAAGGACACCATTTCCGACCAGAGTGGCCATTAGAAAGCTGGGACGGGTGTGACCTTATATATTTGAGCTTTCAAAAAATCCCACTTTGCATATAAATTTTGTAAAACTTTTCACAGAACGCATATAAAAAATTTAGTCCAGCACGTTGTTCAAAGACTTTTTGATTGTATAGCATACTTACTATTTTGAAATTCACGTTTTTCTTGCGAAAACCCTGTTTAAAAAATTGGACGGGTGTGACCTCTCTATGTGACGGGTGTGACCCAGTACCAAAATTCAAAATTTTTGATGAACTAAAAGTTTTTATTGACTTCATTTATAGCTCGTAATATGAAAAAAAGTAACATAACATTGTTTGCTCGCTATCATAAAACTCACATTATTCCAAAGGTGTATGTTTTAGGAAAATTTGTTTAAATTCAGATAAATATGAATCGCAAGCATACACAGAGACCGCATCTGCTCTTTTAAAGTTGTGCATTTTTTGAATATTCTTTATTAATTTTACGTTTTCCCACCTTGCGTTCAAGAAATTACTGTCGCGCTCAATATCGTCTTTTGATGCGTAAAAAACGTCGATCTTATTAAGTTTCTTTGTTTCAACTAGATATTGGAAACAGTCAACGGGTGTTTTCATAAAATATTCTCTAGCCTTAATGCCCGTACTTAAGGTTCTTTTTGCAGCTGCAGCTATTCCATCTACAGCGCCTTTACCATGGCCTGTAGCGAAAAAATTCCAAGTCATTTCTAATCCAAAATCCTTAGGGGCCTGGCAAATGTTAAAAATATTGTATCGATTTTTAAACTGAGATGCGCAGTTTTATCTGTTATCATTTTTTTTAGCATCCCTCCTTCTTTTATCTATTACTTTCTCCTTAGCTAGATGCAATTCATATTTTTCTTTGTTTTCTTTAAGCTTCTTCCTCTGTTCGCGCTTTCTGTTTTTCGAATCTATTAAAAAATATATGTATACTTCGCGTTGGTGTGCCGGGTGTGACCAAATATTTTTTAGAACTGAATACTAAATTACTGCGATAAATTTTAAGAAAATTTCACTAAGTATTTATCGCGACTACTTTGTTATTATTGGAGAGTGTCAGGTGGTTAAAATGTAAAGTACCAATATAATTAAACTTTTTCAATTTTTTCTGTGACGGGTGTGACCGAAAATTTAAGTATATTAAACACGCCATAAAATTGTTACTATAAAACGTATAATATCGAAACTTCACAGAAATGTAAAACAATGACCTAGTCTCTTCAGAGGTAACGGTTTTTATTAATATTGAGAATGGAAGAGTATAAAAATGTTAAATAAAGAGACACCTTGCAGAGAATGTGAACTGAATATTCAGTATAGACAAAGTTCAAAGTGTTGCCGAACTTATACAAATTTACGTGAATCCAATTTTTTTTATTCAGCCATAAGAATCATCCTCTTGTGCATATTAACAAATTTAATTTAATTAAAAATAAGTGATTTCTAATTTTGCTGGATAGGGCCGTTTTAGGCACTAAAAATAAAATTTCGTAAAACAACTACGAAAGAATTTCGTAGTCTAGAGTTTCGTAAAATGTACGAAAGTTTCGTATATATTACGAAAGCATTTTTGTCAACAAAATCTAATTTTACGAATCTTTCGTAAATATTACGAAAGGGCTTTCGTAAACCATTTTCTAATATTTTTTTCGTATATATTACGAAATATTTCGTAAATATTACGAAACACTTTCGTAAAATTTTTTAAAATTATCTTTACGAATAATTTCGTATATTGTACGAAAGTTTTCGTAACATTATCAAAGGATTAAAAGATTTACGAAATACTTTCGTAATATATACGAAATACTTTCGTACAACAATATTTTACAGTACAAGTCTTCTTTCATTGTAAAGTGTTGAGTCGGTGCAATAATATCAAAAATTATTTTAAGTAGTAAGTGTGTAATGAAGTAATGTATAAAAGAATAATGCATTGTATATAAAAAGACAATATTGATATATAAAATAAACTGTGATATTTTCCAACTTGATTAAACTTAAGGGTGAGTACATTATTTGCATTTACTTTACTTTTTTCGGTCTTATCTATTTTCCTAAATAAATACTTAATAAAATAATATAAAGAGATATTTCTACACTCAGAGAAAAACATTTTAAAAACATATGAAAACGTGCTTAAAATGGGCAAAAACGTTTTTGAAAGTGATGTAGATACGACCAATTTTATTTTTAAAAGGTTCATTGTAAAATTGTAAAATTAAGAAAAAACCTTTAAATTTAAGAATGTTTATTTTTAATTCAAGCCCTATGAGTTTTTAACCTAAAATTGCGCTTTTATTCCCTTCATTTTAATTTTTAATTTAAAAATGATTCTATTTAATCAAAAATACATTTTTATTTCAAAAGTTTCATTTTAAATTTACAAATTTTCATTTTTAAAATAAAAACGATCTGGTTTAATACGTGCATTACAAAAATAAAATTTTTTTTTATTTTTTTCTCCGAGTGTAGCTGCTTGAATTTTAAGGTTTTAAGTAGTTTCCCTTTATCTTTATCTTTATCTTTATCTTACCTTTATCTTTATGTTTATCTTTATCTTTCTCTATCTTTATCTTATTCAATTTGTCTTTTTATTTTTATTTTTATTTTTCTTTGTCTTAGTTTTAATTTTTTATTTTTCTTTTTCCTTTTTTTCTTTTTTTCTTTCTTTTTCACAGGGTTATCTATTTAAGTGGATCGGAACGACGTCCACATTTGCAAATTCCGATTTCCAAAGTTTCCTATGTTTGTCAGAACACGTACGAGTATAAGCAATAAGTATCTCTTATTTTATTAGTTACTAAAATTAATATTAATATAAATGTAAAATATTAAAATAAATAAAAAACTTTTAAATTAATTGAATAAATTAATTTTAGTAGATATTTAAAACTAAAATGAAATTATCTAAACTTATTTCTTATGCATATATAAAACATCTTTCTCTTAGCATTATTTTATTGATATACATATTTCTAAAAAGCTTTCAGTCGTTGAAATATACATCATATGTACATATATATGTGTATGTAATAATTACGGTTTTTTTAACGTTAAGCTGAAAAATAATTTGGTCAATTGTGCAACAATTTGACAGCTCTAACAGCCTTCGTAAATGTACGAAAGCGGTTTCGTAATATTTACGAAATCTTTCGTTGTTCAAAAGTACGAAAGTATTTCGTAAATAGTACGAAACCTTTCGTAAATACTACGAAAGTATTTCGTAAATAGTACGAAAGCCTTCGTAAATATACCAAAGTATTTCGTAAATACTACGAAAGTATTTCGTAAATAGTACGAAACAGCTTTCGTACTATTTACGAAACCATTCGTTGCTCAATTTTACGAAAGAATTTCGTAATATGTACGAAAGATTTCGTAATATTTACGAAATATTATTTTGAGTGGGTGGAATTGACCAAATACCGTTCACTATAGAATTTATATGAATTTTCAAATATTGACAAAAAATGTCGATAACAAAAAAATTTTGCTCGAATTTGAATAAAAAAATAAAAAAAACAAAAAATATGACCTCCTCAATTTTTTTATGCTTTGAAATAATATATTCTTAATCAAATCACATTTTCATTTTGAAAATCCACTTGCTCCATTTGCTTTTATAATTTTTTTCCCATTGGCCTAAAACTGCGTTTTTGTAAACGCATTAATTATGTTAGCTTTGACATTATGAAAAACGTTTATATTTAGGCGAATAATCGAATATTTCTTTATCGTCTTGCAGTAAATGGTGCATACCTTCAAATTATGAGGTAATCTTTTTTATCAGCAATAATTCATATCTTTTACAGCTTTTTTCTTTTGGAATATAAAAAAAAAAATGTGTAAAAATTGTAAAATTTAAAATGAAATTAAAAAAAAACAAAAAATATGACCTCCTCAATTTTTTAATATTTCATAGTCCTAAATGTCTTTTATAAACAGGAGAAAAATTGTAAAAATTCGTTTGCTCCATTTTGTTTTATGAACATTTTTATGGAAGGTGTTTTTTCAGTTTTCGTACATTTTTCCCATACAAAATGCCCAGAAGTATGCTTCAAAAAGTTAAAATTTTTTTGTATGGGGAATATTTGTCAACATGGTGAAACTTAAATAACGATATTTCCAATTCTAATTAAGATATTCGAAGAAACTAAAGGCTGTTTTCAAGAGTAATGATTGTGCTTTCAACCGGTTTAATTGAATTTGAGTGGAAAGTAATTACATAAAAGATATTAAGCAGGGAATAGAGCCAAAAAATGTGTTTTTTGCCTATTTGGGCAGGAATATCTCAGAAACTAGAACCAATTTGGAAAATCTGACTCCAGATTCAGGTTTAGCACACTGAAATCCTTTAGAAAAGTGTAATTTCATTTCTGGTATAAAATTTTTTTTAAACGCGATTTTTTTGTATGAAAGTTTTATGATAAATGATTATAACATACTTAAAAGTGCATATATTTTTAATTTAAATACGGTGAAGTGCTTTACCCCTTTTCCAAAATGATAAATGCATTTGATTTATATTTCAAAAATGTATACACTAATCAAAATTGAGCTAAAGCTAAAGCTAAAATGCTTTAATAGTTAGGAAAATGCTGAAATTTCAAAAATACCGTTATATGGGAGGTAGGCGTATTTGTGGGTGGATTTTGTTCAAATTTTCACAGTTTAATAATTTCAACATAAAAAGCTTAAGTTCCGAGTTTCAAGATTCTAGCTCAATTATTACTATTTTTGGCCGCGTTTGTATGGAGGTGCCCCCACTGTGCGACATGGCGTATGAGTAACAAATATCACTCTTGAGTACATAAAAGAGTGTAAATTACACTGCGCGTACAGATTGAAGGTCATTATCGTGCGACTGAATGTTTGCAACTTAGAGCGAGAGCCCAATAGACACATGCGGAAAATCCGCAAATCATTTTTACATTACCATGTCAAACGCGCTTTATTGCCATTTAAAAATTTGCATATTTTTGACTAAGTGATTTTTTGGAAAAAATGCAAAAAAGGGTTAAAATGCAAAAACTGGGTTAAAATTCAAACAAGCATTAAATACAAATCGTAGATAAATACAATATTCAGCTGATAGTAGCAGAATTTCACAAGGATTAATTTCATAAAATATATTAAGCCATTATCTCGCACCCAAATGGTTCCTTTTGACTCTTTTTTGGTTAGCCCAAAAAAAAGTGACATTTAGGTAGACGTTAGAGGTTCTAGAAAATTGTTCACCATAAAATTTCACTAGAGGTATGCTCAGACTAAATTTGTGTGCAAACAACGCAAAATATCGTAGAAGCTAGAAAACTAATATGACGCCTTGAAATATGTAACATATTTTTTATAAATACTTTCTTTAACTTTATGAATGAAAATTTAAGCGATTAGAGGAAAGCCTTCGTGGATTACTTGACAATGAACACAATCAGAGCTAACATCAGTAGCTGCGTCACAGAAGCTAACCCACAGATGTCACTGCACTGCTGGTTCTAGCTGTTGCCTTCTGCTTCAGTGTCTGCATGTACTGCATGGATTTTCGTAGAAATACTTAAATCTAACTGCAAAATAATTATAAAATTTTTATGTAAGATGACAATCTAGAAGATTTTCTGTGTTCGTCTCTATAACTTTCAGATAATCGCGTACTTAAGCGACGCGCGTCTTAGTAATGCGTAATAGATGCGCTTCTACCTCCACATTAAGGTGGAGTGAAATCATATGGAGTTTTTTGTTTGTTCTTTTTTTGAACGTACCAGCAATGAAAAGTTGCTTTTATACGAGTTAATGAACCCCACAAAATTTTATGGCGATAGGAAGACGTTTTGAACTGCCCCAGCCCCGCAAAATTGAAAAAATAGCACGATCTGGTACAAATATGAAATTTTCAGAATTATAAAATCAAAAAACGAAGTATGAGGATTGATAAAGATTGCTAAGCTGAGTATTAAAGTGAATTTTTTTTTTTGGAAACAACAACAACAAAAGTTATTAAAGGTCAAAGTTTATATTATGCATTTTTTAAATTGCAATTACTTAAAAACTGCTGAACCGATTTCGAATATTTTTATACCATTCGATAGCTATTTTGATTTCCTTATAATTTGATATACATTTTATATATGAAGAGTAAGGAGGTAAAAGGGGGGTTGACCCCCCGCAGGGGGGTATTATGAAACCCACATAAAAGTTTTTAAGTAATTGGAATTTTAAAATTAACAATATAACCTTTGACCTTTAATAACTTTTGTTGTTGTTGTTTCCAAAAAAAAAAATTCACTTTAATACTAAGCTTAGCAATCTTTATCAATCTTCATGCTTCTATTTTTTGATTTTATAATTTTCAAAATTTAATATTTGTACCAGATCGTGCTATTTTTTCAACTTTGTGGGGCTGGGGGCACCTCTAAACATGCGAGTAGGTGAATAAAATTTTACAGGCTTATTACTGGGCTAGAAAGGTTCCGTTCTGGATTTGGAACAAATTGAATTTCCAAAAAAAAAAAAATTTCACTCCACCTTACTCCACATGCTTGAATGAGTAATTGTTTGTATGTGAATGGAAAATTTGATAAAATTCTTTTGCTTAATTTAAACTCAATTCATGTACTATTATTAATCAACGTCATATTTGGGTGGCGTTGTATTTTCTCAGTTCCCAGAAGGCCATGAAAATTCCCAAAGATGCCTACAAATTTTTCGTAAATATTACTTGTAAGAGTTTTAAGCAACATTTATTTGATTAAGTATACAAAATTTTGAATTAATTTTTCTTTTTGCATATTCACTGATGCCTAAAAAAATATAGAATTTCGCTGGCATGCAGCACTCGCGCTTTGCGTCTCTTCTTCTTCTTTTTCTTCTCTGTGATAACTGAATGTTCATTCTTCCAACTCACAGTGTTGGTCTACTTTTTCTTGGAAAACTCAAGGCATATCAATCGCAAGGCAAACCCTTGCCGACACGCTGTTGACCTCAAGAAAGCAAAAGCTTCACGAAGTAAAAAAAATATTTTTTTTTTTTTTTTTCAAAATTACATAAATAAAAACCGAAGTACTTTTGGTTTTTGAAAACTTTTGATTTGTTTTTAAACAAAAAAAAAACAAATTTCTGCAAAGTGTTTTGCAAAACCCTTTTTATACTTAAGTACTTAAGCAACAAAAATACAACAAACTTTTATTTAAAAAAATTAAATAAATAAATAAATGTATTAAAAAAGCAGCACAGAACAAAATAAACAAAAATTAACTTTTAATGCAAAATCAACAAGCCGTGGCGCTTTATTAAAATTGCTTTTTTGCTACACACAATTGTGCGCTAAATTAAGTACAGCAAAACAATAACAACAACAAATAATAATAAAAATATGCGAAAATAAATAGAAAAGAGAGAGAGCACGTCATTGAATAATAACAAGAGCATGAACAGACGAATTAAAAAAAGAAAAAAAAAAGCAATCAGAAATAAAAAAAAATAACAGTCAGTTTCACGAAATAACTGAAAATTGAAAATTAATTTTCTTCCCTGCCAGCAGATATTTTATCAACTTAAATTTGAATCGATAAAGCATAGCATTAAGTTCGACTTTTGCGTGAAATTCCAGTTAAAAACTATACAAGTAGCATCGCCGAGCATTTCAAGGCCAAGTAATACGCAGTTTATGCCGTGATAGCAGCCCGCAACATGTTAGCAACATGTTAGCCAGCAACATTGCATTCACTGCTAGGAGAATTGCCCTTATACCATTTAAAAATTAAGCTTGAAGTGAAATATAGGCGACTTTTAGTGCCGTGTGGTTTGGAAAAAATGCAAATTGCTATATGAACTGTCTGACTATAAAATGTTGCTGGAAAAATTGCATATCAAATCAAATACCTGGGTACATGTTGCTGGCTGAATTGCGCAGCTAATAGATTTATAAATACTAGGCTTTGTAGTTAAAAAAAAAGAATATTCCATATTCATACATATGCTCATATATAAGGCTTTTTATTTACATATAAACACAGCTATATTAAGCTAAATTTTCATAAATACATTTCTTTATACACGCATACATACCCACATATACTTCTACATACATACAATGTCTGTCCTAAAATATTAAAATCATCCTTGGCAATTGCACCCGCTGTGTGTATGGCTGTGTGTCATGGCGCGTTGAGCCGCCCATGAAATCCAAATGTCGGCCGTCTGTTGACAGCATCCGTCGACTTGACTAAATTGTAAAAATGTTGGTCAGGGTTGGCAAAAAAAAAACGTGATGAGTGTCATTTACATGGGCTGCCGGAGAAATTATCGCACAAGTTGTTGGCACTATAATTTTTTTTTATACTCAGCTGTACTAGTACACAGAGTATTATAGTTTTAATCACATAACGGTGGATTGTAACAGAATGAAATAATCGAGATAGATATATACTTATATATATCAAAATGATCAGGGTGAAAAGAGAAATCGATTGAGCCATGTCCGTCCGTCCGTCCGTCCGTCCGTCTGTAAACACTCTAACTCATTGTGTAAGGAGAACAGTGAAATGACTCTGGGATGTGTTTAAAACAAGTCGGACAGCTGTGCTCAGCTGATTTTGAAGTTGTTGTTATGGCCCAATAACGATCGTGAATGCAGTATAAGTTGCTCTTCTTCTTTCTGTTTTGTAGGTTGTTTATTTTACATTCTTATACCATGTCTCCACACGGCAGGCAGGAAGCGACGATAGGTTGCATGAAAATGTCGAGAAAAAAGGATAGTGGGGTTGTGTTATGTGATGTTTATAGATGAAACATCCGTTGAAATTAAAATCCGAGCTGCTCCTTTTTCAAGGATATCCACATTTTTTGTTTTTTTTGAAAGGATCAAATATTGAGGAAATCGAATATTCGCCACCGTCCAAATTTTTCCGATTTCAATACATTATTTGGTCGCTAAGGGATACAAAAAAAGGTATTAAAAAGAAAAATGGACACCTGTAGTGGAAAAATCCAATGTGAACAGGACCTAAAGGATAACCACTGAAATATAAAATAACACAAAAAGTACCCACTTTAATTTGCGTATAACTCCTAAAATGTTAACTCTACGTGGAAATTTCTTATTATATGTTTCATTCAGAATAAATAAAGAAATATTTCTTTAATATACAATTTTGATGTACCTGCAGTGCTTAATGTACTTTTGTGCATCTAAAGTGAAAATTTAAAAAAAAAGTACGTTTTTTTATGGTGCTATTTTAAGTTCAAATATTTTTCTAGTTTATGTAAATATTTTAATCTAATGATCCAACTCTCATTCCTACATATCTCTACGTTAATACTAAAAAAGAGTTAGAGCTGAGATACGCGCTAGCTGTGCACGGTGGGCGGGAAGCAACAATAGGTTGCATGGGAATATCGTAAAAACGATGGCCCAACGAATATGTGCCTAGCTGTGTGCTGGTACTAATTTTCGTTTAAAAAAAATGTTGGAGATTTTATTCACGTTTGCTGTGTGTTTATGAAGTATATTAGAATATCATTTTACGTAAGTGTTTAGCCGGCGATCGTTTTTTCGATATTTTCATGCAACCTATTGTTGCTTACCGCCCACCGTGCACAGCTAGCGCGTATTTCAGCTCTAATTCTTTTTAATATTAACGTATAGATATGTAAGAATGAGAATTGGATCATTAGATTAAAATATTTACATAAACTAGAAAAATATTTGAACTTAAAATAGCACCATAAAAAAAACGTACTTTTTTTTGAAATTTTCACTTTAGATGGACCAAAGTGCATTAACCACTGCAGGTACATCAAAATTGTATATCAAAGAAATATTCCTTTATTTATTCTGAATGAAACATATTATAAGGAATTTTCACGTAGAGTTAACATGTTAGGAGCTATACGCAAATTAAAGTGGGTACTTTTTGTGTTATTTTATATTTCAGTGGTTATCCTTTAGATCCTGTTCACATTGGATTTTTCCACTACAGGTGTCCATTTTTCTTTTTAATACCTTTTTTTGTATCCCTTAGCGACCAAATAATGTATTGAAATCGGAAAAATTTGGACGGTGGCGAATTTTCGATTTTCTCAATATTTGATCCTTTCAAAAAAAACAAAAAATGTGGATATCCTTGAAAAAGGAGCAGCTCGGATTTTAATTTCAACGGATGTTCCATCTATAAACATCACATAACACAACCCCACTTTCCTTTTTTCTCGACATTTTCATGCAACCTATCGTCGCTTCCTGCCTACCGTGTCCACATAACGTGTTTCGCTT
Organism: Urophora cardui; assembly: GCA_960531455.1. Taxonomy (NCBI): domain Eukaryota; kingdom Metazoa; phylum Arthropoda; class Insecta; order Diptera; family Tephritidae; genus Urophora; species Urophora cardui. The sequence goes on from OY482674.1 coordinate 15,802,386, forward strand.
TTTTTCTCCATTTTCTCTCTCAATCTTGTTTCGACACGGAAACCAGTGCCGAAACTCGCCAATTTCCATACAAAATTTCTGAGAGCGAGTGAAGATTGAAACACTGTTTCATTCTGAATCATCTTGCCAACCTCGATGATATCGATGTCTTCTCTAATTTTGTATCGAAAATCTATCGAAATCTCAAACAGACCAAAACAAAAACGCAAAAATAAGCAAACATACAAACATTTAAGAAGAGCAAGAAAGAGAAATGTTAAACTGAATCACGATCAGCCACGTGGAGACGGGTTATTTAGCGAGATGTTTTGCTAGATGTTTTGTTGGTGAAACAAGTTATGTGGAGACGGGCTTTTACACATGTTATTCGTGAAATGGCTGGCGTTTACGACCTCTCTGGGAATTGCGTTGTAGCAACTCGGCCTTAATTTCTTTTCGGAATTAAGAATTGGTTTTTTCAATTCCCAATTCCAGAATTGCGTTTCTCTCCTGCTTGCTACGACCATGTTATTATGGTCCCTTTTCATACAACAACCACATCCGGCCGCCATGCTGAACTGCCCTTCAAAAATGGCCGCCATGCTGGTCTGCCCATCATTTTGACATTTGGCGATGGCACATCGACCATATATCGACTTTTTTTAATCGATTTTTCGATGAGCTGGCTCACTAGACGTTTTACGCTATGCTCTAACTCGCGCAAAAATTTAGATCAGGGTTTGAAATTGCTTAGCTACTTTTGCTGCATTTGCTTTTGCTTTGCTTTTGCTAACGAAAAGTAAATTAGCAAACTCGGCCAGCCAAGTATTCAGCTGAGCCGTGTTTGCTTGTATAGTAAGCAAAGCAACGCAATTTGGGGGATTTCATTTTACTTCCAGCAATTAGTTGTGTCTTTGCATTTTTTCTGCTTTTGCTTATTTTGCTGAAACGATTTGTTTCGATTTTTTATACATATTTACTTATGTGTATGTATGTATGTACACATAATATGTACGTATGTCCATTTGTAAACATCTTTTCATGTTGAATTTTGCTTAAAAACTAGTTTCAGCAAAATAAGCAACTGTAAGCAAAAATTTACTACTCAACTAATTGCTGGAAGTAAAAGCAACCCTCTCAAATTGAGTTGCTTGGCTTAACTATACAAGCAAACACGACTCAGCTGAAAACTGAAGCGAATGTTTTCGTTTTTGGCTCGGCTGAATTCAGCAATAAGCAAAAAACATCGGCTATTGCTGTTTTGCAGCAAGCAAATTCAAACCCTGATTGAGATATTTTGATGAAATTTGAAATGCAAGTTGGTATCGAGACTGGGACGGTTGGTATTGAAAATGGGCGAAATCGGACCATGACCACGCCCACTTTTCCTATATAGAAAAAATCGGAAATTTGGTATCTCAGTCACTAATATAGTTGGAGTGATGAAATTTTACCCACGTGTTGAGCTCAGCCCTCTAGGAAGAAATTTGATGAAATTTTGGAAAATGGGCGGTGCCACGCCCACTTATTAAGGGGCAAACATTGAAAGTTTTATGAGTCATAACTCAGAAACCGTTGAAGATATATCGATGAAATTTGGTATGCGTAATATACTTACTTAGGCAAATGTTTTGACGAAAAATTGCCAAAATCGGTTGACGACCACGCCCACTTTTATACATGGGTCTTATAAAGTGACCTAATAAAAAAATTTTAAGCTATATCTCTGTCAAATATAAAGATATATCATTGAAATTTCATGGCAGGAGTCCAACTATGGACATAAAACGAAAACCACAAAAACTTTGGAAAATGGGCGGTGCCACGCCCACTTATTAAGGGTCAAACATGGAAAGTTTTATATGTCATAACTCAGAAACCGTTGAAGATATATCGATGAAATTTGGTGTGCGTAATATACTTACTTAGGCAAATGTTTGGACTTAAAATTGCCAAAATCGGTTGACGACCACGCCCACTTTTATATATGGGTCTTATAAAGTGGCCTAATAAAAACATTTTAAGCTATATCTCTGTCAAATATAAAGATATATCATTGAAATTTCATGGCAGGAGTCCAACTATGGACATAAAACGAAAACCACAAAAACTTTGGAAAATGGGCGTGGCACCGCCTCTTTTTAGAAGCAGGAATATACTAGATTTCTGAGCCCATAACTCGACAAATAATTGAGATATTATGACGAAACTTGGTTTATACACTTTTATAACTTGTGTTAATAGACACGCAAAAAATTATTGAAATCGGTTTATGACCACGCCTACTTTTTGACAAAGATATTTCTGGAACACCCTTTGGGAATTTGTAACGTGACATCTTTGTAACTACTCTGAAAAAAAAACGTTGTAAATACAAAGACTTTTGGAGTTAAATTAACAACTTTCCGCAGTTGAAATGTGCCCAACAACGCTCCGTTGTTGTTTCAAAGATGCGAGCGTTTTTGATTCAAATACTTTTCGTATTTAAGTTAACAACGGAAACTGTTGAATGAAATACTTTTACATTTAAGTTAACAGTGTTTGCTTTTGAATTAACAGCAAAATTTTTTAGTCCAAAAGCGAGCACCGTTGATTTAAATACTTTTCGTATTTAAGCTAACAATTTTTGCTTTTGAACTAACAGCAAAAGTTTTTGGTCCAAAAACGGGCACCATTGAAGCAAATACTTACACTCTTAAGTTAACATCAAAAAAATTGTAAACAATAGTAATTTTTTTTAATATAATAGAAATTATTTTGTTTTATTTTATTTTATTTTATTTTATTTTATTTTATTTTATTTTATTTTTTTTATATAATATATATGTTTACATAGTAATATTAATACTAAGGCCCGGTTTCACCAAACAAGTGATGGTCATTTGATACATCATTTGAACAACGCGATTGATGAAAAGGGACACGGACACAAAGTTTTTCATCACATTTTTCACACCGTCCATATAAAAATGATGGAAACTTGTAGGCAGTTTGTGACAGAATTATCCATCAATCGTGCGCCTCAAATGATATATCAAATGACTATCACTGTCTGCAGGGCTTTTTACACAAACACAAACACATAAACTCAACTCATAACACATTCTTTATTGTTTTCCGACCGCCACATTTGTATGTTTGCGGAATCTTATCCTGTCGGCGATGAGTTCTTTTTTATTTAATATTTCGTCGATGTCGTGGGAGTGCATCATTGCAAGCAGTTCAATATTTTTGATACCGCATTCATTGAACTGCATCAATGCACCTGTACATAACTCCCACGACAAGAATAACTTGATTATTTTCTCATCGCCGACAAGTTTTACCTGCAGATTTAGCTCGTTCGATTGCTCGCTATCGGAAAAACGGGATAATCAAACATATTTAATCTGAAAATACAAAATAAATTTTTCAACGTATATATGTATGTATGTATGTACATATAATTTTAATATATTATAATAATATATGTATAAATAATATCATTGTTGTGACTTACCTTTATTTGTAATTAAATATTGCATATAGATACATATGTATATATATTTTTACCGAAAATTTAAACGAGTTTGAAAAAACAATTTTCTATTTTTTATTTACTTCAAAATTTTTCAACAGCAAGGGAGTTTTGAATCAAAAACGCCCGTCTTTGTATTAACTATGGAAAGTTGTTGAATCAAAAACTTTGCCGTTAAAACAAATACTTTTGCTGTTGAATCAAAGACGGAGATTCAACAGCGGAAAGTTGTTGAGTTAACTACGGGTATTTTTTTCAGAGTAGAAGTCATAAAGGAATGAAATTTTGAGCAAAGAATAATATTCATATGCTTAGTGGGATGACTGATAAAAATGTTGAAAATAGGCGTGGTTACGCCCACTTTATGCAGCACTCGCTTTATATAAAATACACCGTGATTCTATCAGACGAAAACAAACAATGAAAGCATACAGCTGAGTATCTAATGTTCGATTCCACTCGAACTTAGGCTTCCTTACTTGTTTATAAAAGCAATGTATGCAGAACTTGAATCTTTAATGAAGTGCAAATATTTACTACAATATTAAATATTTAAAATGATAAATATCAACTATTAAGCATTTGAAACATAATCGCTTAGCATTTCTACAGTTATCGGTAATCTTTGAGTTAAACTTGAAATCACAATACAGTTCCCCATTTAATCATATCGAAGCCAACAATCACAACTTAATTGTCGTTTTCGATTCGCCATCACACAAGCGAGGTCGGATCGAACAAAAATGTTTGAACCCATAATGAGTAGTAGCCATACTCGCTAACTGGTCGATAAAAATTTCCCTCTGCTCGCTAGCATTCACATATAAATTTGACAGAAGGAAATTTATAGCCAGCAGAGAAATTGTGAATCCAAAGCAGCTAATATTACTCAAGTCAGCAATTGATTGTGAAAGCATTCATAAGCGGTCTCCTTTTTGTCAACATAATATCAGTGAATGAAGAAAATAACTTGCGCTGGTTTTCAGGACCCCATGCTCGCCTATAAATCCAGCTTATTCTGGTACTAAGTTCTGGTGCCGGACTGCTGTGTGAACTTTGCTACAAGAGATTTGTGCATTTGTTTAAGGGAAATATTATGTAGAAAATATATTTATATGTATTTACATTAGACATACACGCCGACAGTGATTCCGGCGGCGGCGGCGCTATTCCAAAAACATTTCGGCGGCGGCGGCGACGCCGGCGTGCTTTTTCGCGCCGGCGCGTCTGTCCCAAATCTACAAATCACAATCCTTATTCAAATCTTAATTTTATTTAGTTACCTTAATAGCGCTGGCTGAATGGAATAAATAAACTATTTTCCACCTTAAATTGTTAAAACTTTTTTATTAACAGCAAAAAACAATTGTTACATAAAATAAAAGATAAAATAAAGAAAATAAATATTAAAGAATATACACAAATCCATATGTAAGGGTAAATTTAAATTCATTTGCTTATTTTGTATGATAATAAATATGCATACATATATTTACATATGTACATATTTATATATATAAGGCACTTTAAAATAAATATATGTATATACAGTGTTGGAAAAAATAATAGGGAAAAAATTTTGCAATTCTCCATTTATTTCATTTTAAGACCAAATAATAATTACCATATATTGATGCTTACACGGAGAGGACATGCTTCAATTACTCTGGGGTGGTTTTTGTATAATAATTTAATTTTTATGAATAAAAATAATGAAATGTATAATTTAAGTTGGAAATAATAATAGGGACAAACTTTAAATTCGATTGTTTTTTCAAATAAACTACAATATTACTGCTGCAGCTAGATTTAAACTAATGTTTAGTTGAAGCTCCTTTATTTTTTATAACTTTCTTACTTCTTCGTGGCATAGGGTTGACCAAATCAGCGCAATTTGCAACTGGTATTAAATACCAAGCTTCTTTAATTTTTTTCCATAACTCTTGCTTATTCCATTCCATTTTTGATCCCCCATCGTCTTCTTTAATATTCCCTATAGGGCTGAGGTTCGACAACTGTGAGGGCTACTCAAAAACAGCAACTTTCTTACGTTCAAACTAAGAGTTTTCGATTCTGGAGGCATGTTTGGGATCATTTTCGGCATCTAATGATATCAAGGAGGGTTGAAATGGTGCAGTTTTGAGTAGAACAATTAGCAGCAGACCTCGAGAAGTAGGGCTAAATGGAAGAGATCCCAGAAAAGTTCCGTATCTGAGAAAAAATTATGTAAGCCAACGAACTGAAATTTTCTAGTAGCTTAAATTCTTTAGGACTGAGGCTAGTAAAGTAGGAAACAGCCAAAGTTTTTGTTAATAACTTTTAACCGGCAAAAAATAAAACATTTCCGCATTCAGCTTCGTGTTCCTGAGGTCAAAACACGTCGATTGGTTCCTTTTTTTTTAATTTTGAAGAACTTTAGCAGTTAGCAAAACTAGGAAAATATGTACACATCTCGCTCCATACGAGTATGGCGCGCCAGCGCACGCCGCCGCGCCGATACGCCGATTTCACGGATTATGGCGGCGGCGGCCGATTATGAAGGTAATCGGCGCGGCGGCGGCGGCGTCAATCGGCGGCGTATATGTCTAATTTACATACATATAGGACAGTTATATAAAATCTAAATATTATATAACACTATGAATTTATATTTACACACAGACACAAAATGAATAATGGACTTCGTTTTTATAAAATTCCGTTGAGCCTTTTGTGTCAGCCGTCGTCGGATCATTTTGTGCCTTCAAAACAATTACAAATACAAAAAGCATGCGATCTAATATAAACCGCATAAGCCTACATATCTATATCTATACTAATTATATAAAATTGATTGTATGGAAAATGTATGTAACGCGATAA